>NW_023591736.1:943417-1117083 GCF_014843425.1 Jatropha curcas | reverse complement strand
AGGTCGAGATGCCATTCATTGTTTGCAAATTGCCCTAAACTTAATCTCCCAAATCCTGATTTGCGGCCTGCTGGATTTTTATGGTTCTCTAGTTTCATTCATGAACCAATGTGAACAGGCCCCAGTTGATTGAGATCACAGGGAGATTTTCTTTTTTGGAGGATGGAAACCCTGGTGGTGCATTTCAAGGGCCATTGTTAGGATTACCATTAGAGATAGATTAGGATGATTTCCTTAACCTGTTATCATATGATTTGAATAAGGGTAAATTCTTTCTTCCTTGATTCATCACATGTTCACTTGCTCTAAAGTTTGTGGATTTAAAGATCCCATTGATGCATTCCCAATTCCATGTTGTCCATTACACCTATTCACAAAACTTGCATGACAGAATTCATAGGGTAGTAGTTAACATGTCAATTCTTTACCATGTTAATCTTACCTTTGCATTAAGTGGCTGTAATGGCGTCTATTTCATAGACTCCTGCGGTTCTCTTCCTTTTCGGAATTTATTTTGGTAATGGTTGTTGCTTCGCCATTTCTCTATCAACTCATATGGCTTCATCAATTTCCTTTCTTTTCAAAGGATCCACCTGCAGGTTGCATCTAAGGTAATTTTGATGTCTAGAATGACTCAATGCATTTTATAGAAAGTTTGTACTTGTAATCCACGGGCAAACTGTGATGTGGGCATTTCTTAACAAGTCCTTGGGAATCTTTCCCAAGCTTCATTACAAGCTCTCTTGATTCATGATGAGCGAATGTCATTATCTCCATTGCACAACTTGGTGGTTTTTGAGGATGGAAAGAATTTAACTAGGAATTTTTGGAGCTAATTCATTTCCCATGTTGGTTTAAAACTCCCAGCGGGACACGATTGCTAACCATTGATCTCGCTTTATCCCTAACGAGTAAAAAGGAAAAAGCCTTCAGCTTGATTGGCATCTTCAGGAAACCCTCCATTTTTGTTTTGAATGTGTTCACAAAATTCAAAACAATTTGGGTGATTGTGAGCATTAGGATCTTCATTAGGCGAAAAAACCCCATACTTAGATCGAGGTAGAGAGCATTTGGATAATTGCGGGTTTAATCTCAAGTTATTAGCTTTCTACCTAGGTCTAGTAATACTTGAGGTTGGTCCATTCAAATGTTAGGTGTTGTTTATCCCTTTAAGGTACGGACCGGTGTTGAAGTGGTGGGGCCCGACCATGTTTTCATTCTCATTTTTCGTTTTCGGTTTTTGCCATGTCCTGCTTGTTGTTCGAGTTTTATTTCTTGTGTTTTTCTTGCAGCGTTGAGCCTATTGAAGAGTTTCGCTCAATTTCCGGATCAAAGATAGAGGTTCAGTCTTCTTGATCTTCTTTGGCATAAAATACCTGGAACAGTTACTTAAAAGAAAATTAAATAAAAGAGTGTTTCTAAATTTAAACAATATGGGTTAATTCGTTATTTGATATTGATACGCCAATCCCCGGCAACGGCGCCAAAAACTTGACAGCGTTAGGGTTTTCGCAAGTGTACGAAATTCGCAACAAGTAATATAGAGTGAGAGAGTATCGTTATCCACAGCGGATTGTTATCAATTACCAAAATTATGTTAACCTATTATTATTTAGACGATGATAAAAGGAGATTTGCTATAAAGGTAAATAGAATTTAAATAGAAACAGAAGAAATCAAACACACAATCATGCGTGAAAAGAAATTCAGAGAAGTTAAAACTACTAGGGAATTTTGATTTCACTTTAATTTCTATCCAGCTCTATTCTATTAGTTCATTAATCAACTTTAATTGTTTCAGTAAGGAGAAAACAACCAAAGTTTGCTAACAGCTTCTCCCGATTTATTGTTAAGCTATTCTAATCCAATTTAATTACTTTAACTTTTAATAGGAATTAACATAAATCAGATTCATTAGGTTTTATGGTTGTTTTTGTGAGTTCACCAAACTTAATAATTTTATTAAACTTATGAAATACCCCCTTGAGTTCAAACCCATTATAAGGCTCCCGCATCAAGTTTATTATTTCTCAAGTAATTATTATCATTTTTCATATCAATACCCTTCTCTCGACATGTATTATTGAAATACATTCAATCCACTGGGAAATTTTCTGCCTTGGAAGCATTAAAGGCACATAATAAGTTATAACAAAGAACAATGAAAAATAAAATCTAATATTATAAACTGGAATCGAATTAAGGTTACATTCAAATTCCCTAGTCATAAGAGTTTTAGCTGGACATAGTAATTAAATTTAACTCAATCCATTCTTGAATCGACTCATCATTAATTAAAGACAAATAATAAAAGAAAGAAACAAGATGAGAGTTTAGGAATTAAAAAACTTGTATCACAACTATTGTTGATGGCTTCCTTGAATCTTGCACAATTATTCTTGATGCTTGAAGTCTTGAGAAAAAGAGAGAAGGAATTATGTAAAGAATTGCACAAAATGAGATTCCTTTGTTAGGAGAAGTCCTTCTCTTTATATTTAGAAGTTTCCTGAAGGCAGTCTGACTCCTTTTAGGGAAATAGAATCCTTATTTAGTGCAAAATCCTTTATAGGAGCATCATTGACTGTTTAGGTCTTGATTTCTTTTCTTTGATTTAGGACTTCCTTTTTCTCCAAGAACCTAGGTCCAGGTCTTGTTTAGTGTGTTTAGGAAACTCCCTGAAAGGTCGGCCCATGTTCGAGAAAAAAAGCTTGATTTGCATATTTAATTTCACGCTGGTTCCGCCTTGCGCAAGCACGGGCGTGCTTCATCGCACGGCTGGGTGTGCTTTAGTCTGGAAGTCTGGCTAGTTGAAGCACGTGGTGTGCTAGGTAGCACGGGCTAGTGAAGCACTGAGGCACGGTTCGTGCTACAAACAAGCCACAGGCAGGGCTTGCTCTTTTTTCTGGAAGTCTTGCTAGAGTTGCTTCGGGCATGCTATGCCTTGACACGCCCTTGGTCCCCTTGTAGCACGGCGTGCCTTAACCCCCCCCTTTTTGAACACCCTTGGCCGTGCTCTCTTTCTGTCTCTCCTTTGGTTTTCCTGGCTTCTAGGCACGGTTGTGCCTTTTAGCCATGGCCTTGGAGGCGTGCTAGAAGCTAAGTGCTGTATTATAAAGTTCTTTTCTGCGGCCAAATTCCTACAATTTTCTTCTTAGATCAAAGCGGATTAAAAGCTCAAGGGAGCTTTGAACATAATTATACTAAAAGTTTGATAATCAATATAAAGCAATAAAAAACTTATTATACTAAAAGTGATTTAAAATCAAATTAAAGCAATAAAAACTTACTAAAATTCTAATAAAAACTATATTAAAACACTATAAAATTAACACCTATCAGTAGTAGCTGCGTGATGCGACTGCTCTGGTCCGCAACTACCTTTCAAACTAGTTCTTTTTACGTTTCTTTTTCATCCAAAAATGATTATAACAAACCCAGAAAGGTTCAACAATGGGCAAACTTACGTTTTATCAATGGCAAACCAATTAATCAACACCAAAATGAGATTTTGAAGAAGTAAAATGCTAGAAATGAAAAAGAAAAAGTTAGAATCGTTACCTAGCCCTCAGATTTGAGGATTGCATACACTGAGGTTGATTTAGTGATGCTATTTCACGATTCCAGAAACGTGATTGTCAAACTCTTCACAGAAACAAATCGTTTTCCCCTTTTTTTTCTCTTCTTATCTTTTTGTATTATCCTTTTTTTTTATTTTTAAACCTAAGATATCTATGACTTGATCTTCCTCAAGTTTACTCAGTTGAGTTCTTGAGAGAAAGCTTTAGTTGTTAATCAAAAACTTAAACTCAGACGGTTATCTTTTTTAGAGGAAAAAGAGGGCAAAGTCTCAAAAATGTTCAAAATTCCCGTTTTTACTGTAAAATGTTGTATTTATATGGCTAGGGCAACAGAGCAGTCGCGTCACGCGGGTACAAGTTGCGTGACGCACTCGTGATCTGCGTGACGCGACTTACTTTTCGTACAGTTGCCGCGTATCCATACAAACAGTGCAGGCCGTTGCACGGGCGCGCGCCAGAGGTGTCAGTCCTGTTAGAGCACGGGCGCGCGCTAGAGGTGTCAGTCCTGTTAGAGCTGCGTGACTCAGCTAAGAGTGCCGTCACGCAGGTACTAGCTGCGTGACGCAGCCCTAACACAGGTCGGGCACCTTTGGGCTGTTTGGTTCAATTTTTGGTTCAAACGCTTCTGTTTAATCGTGATACCTCATCCTTTCTCCTCATGTCATCACCGGGCCAGGTGGGGGCATAAAAATTACGCGTCAACAGTTTGCCCCCCCCCCACTTTATCATTAATTTTATAAACGATTAATGTTAAAGTGGTCCATTGACACGCCTTCTATCAGGCAATCATCTCCGGAGCTCGGTTTGATCGGCTTGGAAAGATGCTTGAATCAATCATCTGGTACCTCCTAAGCTCAGTTCGATTGCTTTCGTTGGTTTCCTCCAACATGTTGAATTGAATTCAAAGCTCGGTTTTTGAGTTGGCTTTTTGAAAAAACACCTCCTGAGGCTCGATTTTGATCGGCCTAAAGGTTTGAATATCTAGTCACCTCCTCAGGCTCCGGTTTGATCGACTTTGTCGGCTTCCGTTTCGACATGTGAATTACTTCAAAGGCTCGGTTTTTGACTCGGCTTGGGATAGGACACCCTTCGAAGCTCGGTTTTGATCGGCCTTGAAGGGTTTTGATTATCATCTGGCCAACCCACTCATCAGCTCGGTTTGATCGGCTTTGTCGGCTCCAGTCGGATCAGTAGAGACATCCTCGAGGCTCGGTTTGATCGGCTCGAAAGACGTCGGCCTTACCCTGGTGAACTTCGCAACTCAACATCATTGACTGGGGAACAAGTCCCGAACAGCTTCGCAATACATCATCACTGATCGGAATTTGAAATTGTTCTGATTAGCTTCGCAATGCACCATCACTAATCAGAAGGATCTATCGGCTTCGAAAAACCATCACCGGTTAGCCTGAAAAATTATTCACCAGAAGAAAAAGAGTAATGTCCATGTACGAACAGACCTTGCCTTTTGTTAGAAAGATGTTGGGACATCACATGCCCCCATGCGGCTTCCGAAAAAACCATCACCGGGTTAGGCCTGAATCTTGCCTCTTGTTAGAAAATGAAAAATTATTCACCAGAAGAAAAAGAGTAATGTCCATGTACGAACAGACCTTGCCTTTTGTTAGAAAGATGTTGGGACATCACATGCCCCCATGCATTAATCATGAATTGTATAATTTGATTGATGTTGCAAAAATTTTATCAAAAATTTAGGCTGAAAAATTTGAGCAGCCTGAAATTTCCATGCATACCTTTTCGATGTAGTGGTTGAAAAAGAACTTACTTGAGGGTAATCCAGGCAATTTGATGTTTCTGCCCCCTGTGCGGTGAGTAGATAAAAATTGCTGAAGTGTACGAGCCGCACATCGACGTCGAATTGCCGAAGTGGACCATTAAGTGGATCGTTGTGGGTTTTTGGAATGGGCCGCATGGGTGTGTTGGGCTCGAAGGGCTTTGATAGAAGATAATGGGCCCGTCACTCTTTTTGGGCTTTGAAAAGTGGGCTTGGGCCCGTTGGTTGGAAAAATGGGCTTGGGCCCAGATGTCTACTATAAGTAACTTCCTTCTTAATCGATTCATCTTTACTTATTCACCAACCCTAAGCGATTGAAAATTCTCTGAACTGTTCAACCGAAAAAGATGTCTCAGCTTCTTGAAATCCCTGCTTCCGCCTACACTCGGGAGATGGAAACCCTCGGGGCCCTACCCGATGAACTGTTCAACCGAAAAAGATGTCTCAGCTTCTTGAAATCCCTGCTTCCGCCTACACTCGGGAGATGGAAACCCTCGGGGCCCTACCCGATATCCCGACTTTCGAAGGCGAGCCGGTACCGGTGAGCCGGAATCCGCTGACCCCCGGGACACGGCATCTGCAGCTTCTGCCGTTGCCGGGTACGGAGTTCCCGGTCTGATACGAGACGAGCAGGATGCGCGGCTTTCAGTCCGAGGTAAGTGAAAATATCTTTCTTTTCTCTTTTTTTTCTTTCTTTTTTTTTTTTTTACCGCTTTCGATCTTTAGCTGTAGCAATAAAACTGTTATTTGAGCTTATGCCTGCGTCAACAGTCGCGTCACGCGGGTAGGAGTTGTGTGGCGCAGCTGTTCTTCCATGAACAGTTGCGTGACGCAGCTGTTCTTGTGTGAACAATTGCGTGACGCAACTGTTCGAGGCGCCAGAAACCCTAGCTTGCCTTGAACTTTAGGAATTAGCCCCTTTTCATCCTGTTAGAACTTGATTTGTTGAGATTGGATTGTTAGCAGCTCTAGGCGATTTGATTTTGCCCTGAAATTTGCATGAAAACAACACAAACATAGTGAAATCATGTTGAAATTGAATTTTTAGGTACCTCCGACAGTTGCGTCACGCAGCTATTCTTTGGAAGAACAGTTGCGTAACGCAACTGTTCGTCAATGAGTAAGAGTCTTGAACAGTTGCGTGACGCAGCTAGCGAGATGCGTGGCACGACTTCGTGGTTGCGGGACGCATCTGTTCTTAGAGTAACATATTTCAAACAGTTGCGTGACGCGGCTGAGGAGTGGCGTGACGCGAGTCCATAGATGCGCTACACAGCTGTGCTTTTGGGCGCGCGACTTGGGCAAAGCTACGTGGCACAACTACGTAGACGCGTGACGCGACATTGTAGTTGCGTGACGCAGCTACGGTTCAGACCAAAACTCGGGTTTTTATTTTTCCTGCCATAGAAGAAAATGAGCAATTGTTAGTCTTATATTTATCGAAATGAGAATTTTTCTTACAGGTTAATCTGGGCAAGGCCCGCTCGGGTGGATCGGCTACTGATGCTTCTGCTTTCTGGGATTTGCTGGACTCGCCTATGCGAGCTCGGGTCGTCGCTGCAGGTTTCAGAGATTACGCTGCGGGATTGCGTCGCACGCAGCCTCGTGTCCCACCCGCTATGCGATACGCATTGATGGATTACGCTGCGGGATTGCGTCGCACGCAGCCTCGTGTCCCACCCGCTATGCGATACGCATTGATGGAGCGGTGGAACGACTGTACACACACCTTTGTGTTCGGGTTCGGAGAGATGACCTTCACGCCCTTAGATTATGCGGTGATCACTGGCCTACGCTTTACTGGTCCGGCTCCCCTGCTGGATGCTCGGTATCAGACGGCCACTCTCGGGGCCCAGCTGGTCCGTTCCTTGCTCGGTGTTACCACACAGACCCGGTACACTGTGCAAGGATGTATGTCCTACGAGATGGTCTTCCGGTTCTGGGCCGAGAGGATCAGGACCCGCTTGGAGGCTTGGAGGGAGCTGGAGGGAGTTGCCGGAAGGAGGCCCGGACCTGCTTGCTTCTGCGGCTTATACTCGGGAGGAGAGGAGGGACCAGGACTGCTCGAATCCCTTTCTTATTCTAGCTCGGTCCTTCTTGTTCTACATTATTTCATCCCAGTTGCTATGCACCTCCCAGAATAAGGGAGATCCGGCGGTGCTGGCATGTCTTCGGGATCTGAGCGAGGTCGGGTCCTTCGACTGGGCCACACTCAGTTTGGCTCATCTCTATCACGGTTTGGATGTCTGGACCCATGGTAGCGGTGAGTCGAACTGGCTGTTCATCCAACCTCTGGAGGTAACGTTCTTCCACTCTTCACCTTTTTATTCATGATTCTCAACTGTTCAACTAACTGATGTTATTTTTGTCTCTGTTGCAGGTATGGTCCTATGAGTACTGTATCTATCTATGAGTACTGTATCTATCCGGGTGGTCCGAGTGGCGATTCTCCGGTCGAGTCCAGGAGGATTCCTCGCTATCTAGCTCACTGCCATCACACTTATGCCAGTGGCAAGGATCCCGAGTACTGGCGGAGCTTCCTTATGGCGGAAGCTTCCTTTAATGATTGTAGAGTTGTTCTGATTGAGTGACAGAAAGAACCTTCTCGACATTCTGAGACTTATCTTCTTTTCTTCTTTTTTCTATCACACACATAATAGCTGATTTCTTATTTATAATTTTAGCTGGTTCTTTGGAGCCATGGGATTTGCGGAGGCCTGCTGAGGACTAATCCGGCGATGAGGTGGCTTGAAGTTGCATACCCAGTCGAGACTGCTTGATGCTGAGGGATACCATGGGCACCGGTACCGCGTATTTCCTCGAGACGAGAGTCTTTGACACTCCGGATAGCTCTTAGCACAGCGGAGAGTGCCTCATGCCCCTCCCCGGCCATATGTGCTTGCTGGAGGGCTTGACCCGTGGAGGACTTGGAGGCTAGAGTACAGAGGCTTCTCGAGCGAACGGATTTCCTGTCCGCTCGGTGACTTCCCTTCTTACTTTTGCTTCTCGGATGGTGACTTCCCTTCTTACTTTGCTTCTCGGATGTAGGCGCGGCTTCCCGAGGTCCTCGAGTATACCCAGGTAACTCATCTGATCTTCAATCTTGCTCACTGTTATTATTATTCTCACTGTTTCAAATCACTGATGCCATTATTTCCCCTGTAACTGAATGCAGGAGCGGAAGACGCATAGGACTGCAGCTTACTACCGGGCAGAGGCAGCAACTGAGGCAGGTGGCACGGCTGCTCCGGCTGGGCTGGCCGATGTAGTGCTGGGTGATGTCCCATTCCCCCCGGGCATGGAGGTGGTGCTTGACCCTAGTCTAGGCTTGGGGTCTGGCATCATTATTCCTGCTGACCTGCGGCAGGCTCCTCCTCCGGTGCAGCTGGACCCTGAGCACACTACACATGTAAGTTATAAACCGAATTTACAATGTAAGTTATAAACCGAATTTACAAAGTTAGGAACATTTTACCTGAATATCCTTTTTAATGGATTTTGTATTGTTTGCAGGTGCCGGCCCAGAGATACCATGAGATTTGCCAGCGGTTCGGGTTCGCCCGATCCTACATCGGTCGGCTCTACTCTGATGTGCATGAGTGGGTAAATATAGCCTTCTTGTGCCTTGTCCTTCTTCCTTCTTATTATGTTATTTTTCTTTACATATATTGCCTTTGCAGGACTTGGAGATTGGTAGGTTGCGGAGGCATCAGTCCCGTCAATCTAGTGCCGTGAGCCGGCTTCAGGCAGAGGTGGAGCGGCTTCGGACGAGACTAGAGGTTAAGGGCATCCTGCTCGACTCTTCTGATGAGGACGAGGATGGCTCTTCTTTGCTTTCTTTCGATGGCGCGGCCACCATCTGCCACCCATCCGGCGCTGTCGGCTCGGTCCTAGCTGTAGCGGTCGCGGTAGTTCCTGCTGACATATCTCCTCCATTTTTTGACACTTTTAAACATTTTGGACTGGAGCGGCTTCGGACGAGACTAGAGGTTAAGGGCATCCTGCTCGACTCTTCTGATGAGGACGAGGATGGCTCTTCTTCCGATGGCGCGCCACCATCTCCACCCCATCCGGCTGTCGCTGGTCCTAGCTGTAGGCGGCGGTAGTCCTGCTGCATATCTCCTCCATTTTTGACACTTTTAAACATTTTGGACATTTAGTAGTATTATTTTATTTTTTGGTGGTTGTACAGTTACATCATTATCATTATTTATTATTATTTACATTTTTACAACATTCTTCTTTCATGATATTGTTGTATGTGTTTATATTTTACAATTGTGAAGTCTTATTCCTGCAAAAACAAAACACGAACACAACACAAAACACAAAATAGCGATGTCCCATTTGTTCACAAAAATGGTTCACCTTATTAGCAGTCAATGAATCAATTTATTATAAATGAATCAATTTATTGTAAATGAATAAATGAAATGAAATAAATAAAGAATAAAATAATGGATTTAAAATGAAATACGACAAAAAAATCAATTACTAAATAGCATTGGGTTGTAGTACTTACCTGACAGGGTAATTAATGCGGTCATACAGATTCAACTTGCTCGTTGTACAAGTCGTCCTTCTTATTGATCAATGCAGGTTTAAATGCTCACCAACCCAAGTAGACCATACATGATTGTCCTTCCAACTACTTCTGACAGTGGTCATTATGTCGGACGACGACGTTATTTCGTTCATCGGTCCCTTCACTCTTCTATAAACGAAAGTTTCACTTCACACCTCCTTCACATCCAACATTCAAAGCATATCAGTTTCTTAAGTGACTTTCTTTCTTCCCATGGCCTTTAGAAGCCAAGTCTCATCTTTTTGTCCAATCCATTTCCTGACGATCTATTGGCAAGTTCCTCCATGATTTCAACTTCGTATTGGCTGAAATATTTCAAAGACTTAAAGCCCTGGACTATGTTTCCTATCTTGGCTCGTTTACTCATTTTAATCCTGATACCATTGGTTTCCGGTTCGAAGACTTGAAGTAACTCCGAACCTACGAGGAAATGTTGTGTTCGTGATGGACATCTCCTGAACAAGACGAACTCCAGGCCTTTACCCAGGTCCTAGGTATGATCTAGGCTGAGATCGTGGCCTTGTGCCCGGTTTACCTCCCTGATGGCATAAACGTTGGATCAAGGTACTTCCCTTGGAACTTTTCTTTGAACAGGGTTTTTGTCCACTGATCTAGATCTCCCTTGGATCCGAGCTGTGCTTCTTGCTGGTTGAATGTGTACGCCATTGAAGAACGTCAAACCGGAATTGGGAGATTTCCGACTTCGAACCGTCGACCCGGAATTGGAGATTTTCGACTTCTGACCGTTGTTCGTGACATGCAATTATACCATCATACTGTCTTCATGATGATTATGGGAGAAACAATGTGTTGGGTTAGGGATATTGTCCTTCACATCACTGACTTCAACGTTCATCATCGCGGTTGTCCATTGTTATTGCAAGCCTGGGCTCTGGACAAACTAAGCCTGATTCCTCTGGTTCCAGCTCGCTTGATAACAACTTATGGACCTGCCATTTTTCAATCTCGGTCTCGGAGACGCTTCGACTATGGTGATAATCCTACTATTCGATGGACTTGTCCTTGGTGGAGGATTAGACTGGTCACGATCGGAAGCATGAACTCAATTATGTGTTGTATGCCAGTCTAGACTGTTCCATGGCCTATTTCCCAGATAGGATCAGTCGTCAGTATGGGATGACACAGCGTTGGGATGATACAGCGTGTTCCGCGAGTCCACAACTTTGAAAGTGGTCTCATAACACCACATCTGTTGACTAATTTGGCTGATCGTTGGCAAAATCGAAACACCGTGTATTTAGATGAAGGAACAATGCAAGACACTGTGATACCTGCATATGCCAACTGGTTCTTTACCCCACAATGATGTCATGCTCTGTGAAGGTTGGCCTGCGTTGATAGGCCCCATTAGAATAAATTGTTGTTTGTTGCTTTTCTTTTGTATTCCGGCCATGAGCTTTTATCTGAATGTATCTGCTCTCCTCTTAATCAATGATCCTAATGATTCTGTCTTTATCAGTTCCTGTTTTCTGCAGACATGAATCAACAACATACAACAAACTTTTTCTTTCGAAATCGTTTGTGGCATTAATTATTTGGGCCTCCTGCCCTCGGGTTAGTAAATGAAAGCTCATAAAGGAGAGATTATTCTACAAAGACAAAAGCTTACGCTTGGAAATGACAAAGAATGGAGTGACTGTGTTATTACCTCTACAAATCAGACAAAAATAACAAATGTAACTTCTTTTATGTATGCATGAACTTATGCAAGTGCTAAGGTTTATTCATGGTTTTATATTGATCTTTCCAGGGAAATCACTGAGAAAATGGTACTCGTCCAAATGGTACTCGTCCCTCTGATCAATGTCTTAAAAGAGTTCATTGTGTAGGCAGGGTCAGCAATCAGGACATCTTAGACCAAATGAATCGATCTTTATTTAAATAAGCAGAGAGGAAGGTCTTGCATTCTTCGATCATAACCTCGGCACAAAAGGAAAATTTATGAACATTCAAACTCTTTATTAATCTTACTTCTTTTCAACATTATATAGAAGTAAAGAAAATTTATTTTAATACAATGGTCTTTCGCTTTAACTATTCATTTTTCCTATTCTCCTTCAAATCAAATTGACGGCATTGAGCAACCAAGAATAAATTTGTCACCAACGCATGGCATAAATTTCACATTTAAACAAAGCACCACGCGTTGATCCCGAAGATTTTATTTTTATTATTTTTTATTTTTTATTTTATGCTCTAACTTTTGCCTAGGCCGCCCTTTCGGGTTTTCGACTTAGCGAGCTTAATTTTTGCCTAAGCCGCCCTTTCGGGTTTTCAACTTAGCATTTTTTTTTTTAATCGGAATCATCATCTCAGACATAGAATCTTTTCACATAGAATCTTTCATTTGAGTCTTGATTGGACTAATCCGGTGACAGGCTCTCCTTCCATGGTGACTAATTCAGCCCAGCGCCCTTTGCCGTAACTTTGAATTCTTGCAACGGTCCATGCCAGTTGGGCTTGAACTTCCCACCAAGATGATGTTGGGCTTCATGGTTAATACCTAATCATACCAAATCTCCGCTTCTTTAAGGCCCTTGGATGTACCCGTTTTGTCTATAGAAACGAGCAATTCCTCCTTTTCTCATCTGATCCTGAATCGAGCACTCAATCTTTCTTCCGTCTAAAATAGCCGCCAGGTCTTCATACCTCTTCTTGGACCCATTCTTCTTCGGTCAGACCAGCTTTACTAACACTCTGAGAGACTTCTTTTCGAGCATCTTACTGTAACACTGCTCCATCCCGATTACCAATTCAAAGGGAGAGGCTCCACTTATGACTTGAAGGCTAGTGCGATCGACCCCTCAGAGCCGCCGAAAGGAGTTTCTCGGCGCCCAGCTTCTACATCTTTCGCAAATCTTTGACAGGATTCTTTTTGATCTCGCGCTTATTTCGCAGCTTCTTACTGCCCAACCATTTAGCCTGAGGCGCACGAGTAGGGAGAGAATGATGTATGGAGAATGGTGATGCTCAACCTTATATTTGTATAACAACTGACTAACGTTTGCTTGGAAGTGAGAACCATTGTCTGTAACTATGTGATGAGGAACACCATAGCGACAGAAATGTTCTACTCAATAAATCTAGCCACTTGTTTGGTAGTCAAAGTTTTGTAGGACTGAGCTTCAATCCATCTCGAAAAGTAGTCCACGACGACTAAGATATACTGATGACCATTTGTTGCTGCCGATGTGATCTTGCTAATAATATCTATACCCCAGGCTAAAAAAGGCCAAGAAGGAGTTGTTGGATGGAGCTCAATAGCAGGCAAACAATTTTTATTATCGTGGTACTGGCAGGCTTTGCAATGACAAACATAGCTGATACAGTCACCTTCCATCTGCATCCAAAAGTAGCCTTGCCTCATAACCTTTCTAGCCAAACTCATGCCACTCAAATGAGTACCATAGACTCCCTCATGGATCTTCTTCATTATCTCTTCTCCTTCCTTCTTGCTTACACATCTTAGAAGTATTCTATTCCAGGCCCTCTTATACAATTCACCATCGGCTAGGACATACTTCCAAGCCATTTTCCGTAGAACCGATCGGTCTTCTTTTGTTGCATCATCAGAAAAGGTTCCATCTTTCATATACTGCAAAATATCCGTAAACCAAGGTTCTTCTTCTGAGATATCCGTAATACCAGGCGTTCTTCCTCCGGACTCCACCTGATTATCGTAATGTTCTTTGATAGCACGCCCGGATATTGGCTGCTGTAATGATAAATGGCTTCTCGGAACTTTTGCCCCTTTAAATTCCTCCAGCCGATGCTAAGTTTTTGCCAAGGCATCGGAAGTCCTGTAGTATAGGTTTTTCCTATGTGAGTAAAGTGATCTTGTCAAATTAGCTGGCTGCCTTCTTCAACAAGTATTTCAACATAGGTTTTCAGTCTCTCTTTTCGGACTTTCCATCTCTCGTTGGCGTTGCCTCACATAACCAATAAAGAATCTCCTAGTCACCTCAACTTTCCTTAGCACGGGATGCAAGCGAGAGCTTCCTATCCCATGATGCATCGCCCTTCATATTCTGCCATGTGTTAGTGACGGGACAATAGTCTCTTGCACATGGTTTGTTGACTTCGCCGTTAGGTTGCTTCATTACAATGCCGGCCCCAGCTTCCATTTTCTGTTTCAAACTGATCCATCATAAGCTACAACTTCCAAGCTCCTTGTTTCGATACTTAGCAAGCTGCTTCATCTGGAAACTTCCTAATTCCCAAGATTCGTCATCTGTTCACAGGGTTTTCTGCTAGGAACTCCGCCACAGCTCGACCTTTGAAAAGTCTTCTTCGCTTACGAACTCTGCATCCCGCATATGACATTTGGATCAACCACTTAGACAGCCGTCTCCTTCTAGAGTAGGCCGTTCTCTGCAGATACTTCAGGTGGCGTCAATTTTGAGACAAAAGTGACTTGAAGGAATCCAAAATACGGCCTCAACTTGTTTTATCGACCGACACTACTGCCCATGCATGTTTTCTCTATTTTCAGGATTGTTTTTCTTCTTTGAATAGGCAGTAGTGTTTCTTACTGATGTAGTAGATGGCTTTCTCTACTCCGGCTCGTCTGGCTTGTTACCAACATGCTCCAATCCTGCATCTTCTATAGATTAGGATACAAGATTAGAGCGTTCTCCTGGTCTTGGCTGCAACTAAGCCACTTGGGATTCATCAGATATTTCTTTATTGTGGTCAAAGGCTTTTCTGGCAATCTTTCATTCCACTTAATCTGGTGTGGCTGATTCTTCTTCAGTAACTTGAAAATTGGAGCACAGGTGATGGATAACCTCGAAATAAATATGCTGATGTACTGAATTTTACCCAAGAAGCTTCTCACCTGACGTTCTATTCTCGGTGGTTCCATATCCTGAATGGCTTTTATTTTGTCTGGGTCAACCTCAATCCCGTTAGGTCCTACCACAAAACCTAACAATTTCCCCTTCGTCACTCCAAATACACACTTCTTGGGGTTGAGTCTTAGGTTATACTGCTTGACCCGTGCAAAGAATTTCTCCAGCATTTCTGCATGTTCTTCCTGCGTTTTTGTCATGATCACCATATCGTCTACGTACACTTCCAATCCTTTATGGATCATATCATGAAATAACGTAGTAGCCATCCTCTGATATGTTGCTCCAGCGTTCTTCAGTCCAAACGGCATCACTCTGTAGCAAAATGTTCCGAAGTCTGTGGTGAAGGCAGTCTCATGCTTATCCACTAAGGCCATCAGTATCTGGTTATATCCGGAGAATCCGTCCATGATAGAATAACATCCCATTCCAGCAGCACTGTCTATCAAAACACATGATAGAATAACATCCCATTCCAGCGCAGCCACTGTCTATCAACAACATCTATGTATGGAAAGTGTTGGAAAGAAAATGTCTCCTAGGCGAGGCTTTTGTTCAGCGTCCTGTAGTGACACAGACCCTTATCCTCCCATCTTTTTTTGAGCACCGGGATATATTAGCCAACCAGTTCTCGGATAATGACACTACTTCTAAAAAGGAATCCTGCCATCCAACTGCTTGCTGAACTTCCGCTTTGATCTTTGTCTGTGCCATTCTTGGTCTGACCCTTCTCTTTTTCTGCTTTACCAGGCTTACATCTCGTATTCAGTAGGAATGAAGTGCTTCTGCTATAAGTGCTCTGCTATTGATCTGTCGATTCCTGGCATGTTCGCATAGCTCCAGGCAAATACCTCTGAATTTCTTCTAATGCATTCTTGAAGATCCTGTCGGAGCTCAGGTTTGAAGTCTGATCCGATTTCAATTATTTTAGGATCTTCAGTGGTGCTTAAGTTAAATGAAAAATTATGCAATGCGTTTATGTCAAATATGCGCGTGGTATAATCAATGCAATGAATGTGACAATTAGGAAAACAAGAAAACAAATAGTCAAAGTTCACTTCCATTGATTGAAATAAAAGAGGAAAACCATCCATATTGTTAACAAGCATCAGAAGAACAAAACACAGGATTAATTGCCTGTTCAATACATTCATTACAAGTGTTCTTTATTGCCCGGATCACTTCGTCTGGATCTGCGCTTCCTTCTCCTTCCGCCTGGGTAGCTCCCATCTTTTCTTCAGCTAGCTTCATCTTCAGCATCTTCCTCTCTGCCTCTTCGTCATCTTCAGCGGCTAAGACTAACTGGAGGATCCGCGCCTTGGACTTCTGCTCTCACACCAGCTTGGAAGTTTCATCCCCAATCCCCAGAAAGTCTTCGAACTCGGACATCTTCTTCGACCACTCAGATTCAGTACTTGCTTGCATCATGCCCACCATAAACTCGGTTCCATCCACCAGCTGTTCCAAGGAAGGTTCGGACGACTTGATCAGCTTCTCCTTATAGTCGATCATGAATATCTCCAGGCCGGGATAGGTCTTCCCCCTACTCTGAAATTCCCCTTCGACTTGTGGAACAAAGAAGATATGATTCAAATTCGACCCTCTGATTGGAGACCGAACCTCATTCTGAACAATCTGATGGACGAGAAAAGTTGAATATCTCAGGCCAGGATAGTATTCTTCAACCGGTCCTATTCTGCTGCATACAATATCCACCTGAGGGGTTCGCAGAACTTGTTGGATACTAAAGCGAAAGGATATGATTCAAACTATATTCTAGTTGATCCACAATCTTATGTTTAGTCCTCTCTCACAACTGATCTTCGCGCAAGGGAGGAGCGATTTCAGAACCTCATATTATTGGTCTGTGGTAACGTTTCTCATTTTCAGAATATCGTGAGTACTCCCATATGTCACGATGTTGTCGAAGATATGATTCAAATTCGACCCTCTGATTGGAGACCGAACCTCATATTTTTCTTTCTTTCTATTTTCAGAATATCCCAATCCGTGCTTGTCTTGCTGCCCAGATGCTGATGAGAGAGGCTCAAACCTTCCTTGCAGCCCCCGGCCTAAACCTTTGCCGAACTGCCATTGCATTTTCTTCATCATCTTTCTCGAGAAAGGACTCATCCTATTCACTACACACTTGCTCTCGGTGGTGGGTGCATCAATCATTGCCACCTGAAAACCCGATAACGGTGCCGCCAGCTCTAAGCCTTCCACTATTGCTACACTCAGATCCTCTTGCGCGTTGACTGTCACCACATTTGTACCCCACGGAATTTTTACCTTTTTGTGCAAGGTAGACGGAACTGCACCTAAAGGATGGAGCCAAGGTCTTCCCAATAATAGAGCATAGTTGGCTAAAATGTCAAGCACAACTACGTCTACCCAACTCTCCACAGCCCATGTAGATATCTTCGCTTTAAAAGTCCCTTTTGCATTCCTCATGGTGTTTTCATAAGCTTTGACCACCATATTTGATGGCTCGAGCTCTGACTCTTCGATTTTAAACTTAGACAGCATTTTCAACGGGCATACACACAATGCTGATCCATTGTCCACCATCACGTTTCGGGTATCACGTCCATTGACGGCAATCTAAATATACAGTGGCTTACAGTGGTTTCTTCCTTCTGGCGGGAGGTCCGAGTCAAAGAAAGTCACCTCGCCAATCCTCCGTTGTAGCACATTGATCATATCAACGCTTTGAATCCGTGCAGGCACCCTAACAAAAGTCATGGCTTCAAGTAAAGCTTCCCTATGCTCTTTGGACGCTATCAGTAAGTCCCATATCGAAATATCTGCTCTTGTTTTTTGCAACTGACTCAGTACTGAACTGGCGGTCACCCCACTAGGAGCCTTGTTCTGACTGCTTTCTCCAGCCTCGATAGTCTTCTTCGGCCCTTTAGCTACCTCTTCCTCTTTCTTTTTCTCTTTCGGCTCATCTCCGCCTTTCTCTTTCTCTGCTCACTTTCTCTTTGTTCCCTATCAACAACCACCTCTTTTCCCCTTGGCCTGTCATAATCTGCTTCTCGGGATTGTAATACTCGTCCACTTCCGCGGTCAAACCTCTGAACACCTACTTCATTCACCTACCTCTGTTCACTGTTGTATTACCATTGTTCTTCTTGATCGGCCCTAGCTCTTATTTGGAATGGCAAGCCTGGCAGTTGCTCATCTCTCATCTTCGGGCCATCACCCACCTTTCACCCGTTGATGCTTTCTCGATTCAATCTTTCACTTGGCCACCTTTTCTCCTCATCGTCCTACTACCAATCATCCCCAATATGTTCAACATGCGCACACATCCGCTTCTTCCCATTCCGCCCTGTGTCAGCCTATAATAACTACCTCTCGATCTTGCGCAATCCGCTCCCGATCGCATACCTGACCCGATCACCCAATCCGCTCCCAATCGCATTGACCGATCCACCCGACTGAGACTTACGAGGCGGATAATTGTACTGATATTGGGGAAGCGGGTTATTCTTAGTACTTGGCTTGCTCTTGTCTGAAGGCTTAGTAATCTTCCCGCTGTTAATCAAGTCCTGGATATCGTGCCTTAATTTGAAACATTCATCAGTTGAATGTCCCTTGCACTGATGATAATCACAATTTCTGTCCATGTGTCTCCCTCGCACGGGCTTAGTCGGGTCGACCGGTAACTTAGACAACACCCCGTTCTTGATACAAGATCTTAGCACTGTGCTCAAGGGTCTTCCTAAATCAGTGAACTCTCTCTTGCCTCTTTCATTAACTGCCCGCACTACGGCATTGTTGTTTCCCAGCTGGTTCTGATTACTGCTTCCGGCACCTTTGTCACCATAAGAAGTCCGGTAGTTGCCAAACCCTCTATTCTTCTTCTTTTCCTCCTTATATAACTCCTCAATGTTCAAACCGCTTTAACCAAAGAAAAAATCAGTGAGCGCTGGGTCAACATCCTTTCTTTGAAAAAGGGCAACCAAGGCTTCCTAAACTGAAGATCTTTCTTTGAAAAAGGGCAACAAGCTCCTACTGAAGATACGGATCAATTCTTTATCTTTTGGCCTCGTCTGAACTCTATACAACTTAGTTCTCCACCTCCTGTATTAGTCGGAAAAGCTCTCGTCCTTCCCCTGTCTTAAACTCTCCAGATCACGTAAACTGAACTCGTCACTCTCCTCAGTCTTGAAATGCTTGAGAAAAGCTGTCTACAACTTGATCCAATTCTTCTGAACCTCCTCATCTAAACCGTCATACCATCTCTTATAGTCCTTGTGTAGTGTTTGCGGGAATGTTCGCAAAACATCTTCCTCATTGTACCGGTTCATCTGGGATACTCGAAGAAATTCAGACAAGTGAGAACGAGGATCATTGTCTCCTTCAAATATGGTGTGCTTGAATGTTTTAAATGAAGCCGAACTGGTAGGGTGCAAAATGTACTCGGTTATGTGAAAGTTGGTGACCGGGTCTTTTTCTTTTACTGCAGCCATTTTGTCAAACCTTTCTTTCAAGTCGGCAAGTTGTTTGAGCACATCATTCTCGGCTGGGGTAGCGTTGCCCACAGAGGTCTGATTATCTGACACAGGGTCTGGCACTTGCCTCTCTTCAACCACAGGTTGGCTGCTAGAAGGGGGAGTATTTTGTTTTTGGGCCCTGTCTTGAGCGAGAGCAGCGGCCACAATCTGAGCAGTGGTCCTTATCTGAGCTTGTGAAAATCCGGTCTCATTTTCCGTGTTATCTGCCATTTCTACTGGATCTGAATCGGGCTCTAAATCTGATGAACTTGAATAACTTACTGAACTAATTGGAGTAAACTCAGGGATTGGGGATGTTCTGACTATTGAGTAAAACTCAAGGGGAATTTAGGGATGTTTGACTAGACCTGGACCCGGATGTCGGTTCAAGCTCTCGAGGGCAGGCAAGTTTTCCCAGGAAGGATTCAATTTGACAAAAATTTCTGAGTTAAAAGGAGGTACCTGCATGGTATGCATGCAAAAATGGAGGCACATCGGTGAGAGAATGCATTTTTCTAATGTGTTAAGCCGGGGTATGGAAATAAGATTCTCGATTTCGACGAACCGGATCAAAATTCGGTATGGATAATATATCAATAACTTATTTTTGTATTTGAACATTTCAATCATTATTGTCGTCTATCTGTCGTCGACCGTTCCTTTTGGATTTATGATCAACTATTTTCTCTCGAATCCCTAACTTTTGCCTCGGAATGAAAGAATTTCCGAGCGGGATTTCACTTTTGTTATTGTTTATCATTTTTTGCATCCTTACCTTTTGCCTTGGAACATATGGTCCCAAGCAGGATTTTCATTTTAATTTGTTACAAAATTCTGCAATCTCTCACTTATTTTCAGATAATGCGAGAAATATAAAAGTACAACGAAATCACAAGCCCCTTATGTCTCCCTTTTCTTTTGGGTGTCGATTCGCTATAAGTGATTGCATTATATTATTCAAAACGAATTTGAAATCCGGTCTCAAGATCAAGGTCAAATGTCCATACCGAACATTAGCTCTTATTAATGCATGGCTGAAAAAGAAAATGTTACATGGTGCATTGAGAATGGTTCACAAACATAATGTACAGTTTTATATCATTACAGGGGAACGGGAGTTGGGAAATGCCATGGGCCTTCCAACCTTATTCTTCCCACACACGGATTCCATTGGTATAAATTTTCCGACATCTGTTTCCTTAGGAATTGGTCTAATCCGAACACCAATAGGGGGTTTTGAGATTGACGAAATATTTCTCTTCAGAAGTGGAATGCGGCATTATCAACAGCAAACAGGATCAGGGTGCACCTTAGAGGAAGTAACTAAGGCTTTCGACTATATGCATTGGCTTTAGTCGTATTGGGCTTAACAAAGTCTGGGTTTCGCAAACAGGATTCGGGCTTTGTTGGGCCTACTCCTTTTGACGCACCTTTAAGGTACTAGGCTTGCGGTTGTTAGTAATGTTAATTCTCGGATGGATGCACCTAAATCCCAACCCCGGAAGGACCTCAGAAAACGACTTTATTTATTTTATTTATTGTTTATTATTTTGGAAGAAGGTGATAAAAAATCTTTTTGGATAAGCGATGCCGATAAATCGGTCTTATAAAATCTTTGAGTCACCACCCATTTTTTTCGGCAATGGGACCGTTTCCAATTTTGTAAAAATGACTTCTTTTAACCCACGTTTATTTAAGGCCTATTATTTAGAAAGACTGGTCAAGCGAACCAATGAGGTTCTAGGTAAGGGAATTGGGTACGTCGACTCGTTGGAAGTCGACGCCCGGAAAATCGGCCTCTTTTAACCTACGATTTCTAATTTTATTTTAATTTAGAAAAGCCAAATTATTTATACAAACCCAACCCAAATTATTTATACCAAACCCAACCCGAATTTTTAATCAACCGAGTCCTATATGAAAATTATTTAATTTCCAAATTAAATTCATTCATTGCATTCATATTATTAATATCATCCATCCATCATTCATTCCACAAATACTCATTTTCAAATAAAATAATTAAAAGGGACCTAAAAGACCCGCTCTTGCCTTATGGTTAAAGGCGGGCCACAAACCAGATTTAATAATCAATAAACAATGAGAAATAAATCCTAAAATCTCATAATCACTAATAATTAATTGACTTGGTTTGATTAAAACTCAATTTACCCATTATTGACCATTTCCCAGATTAAACTTAAAAAAAAAAATTATTTACTGAAATGAAACTGCACCAAAAATAATAAAAATGTACTAGTACTGGAAGACAGTCGCGTCACGCAGGTGTTTTACGAAGAACAGCCGCGTAGCGCAACTCTTATCTTCTATTCTGGGACTTGTAACAGTTGCGTCACGCGGGTGTTCTATGAAGAACAGTCGCGTGACGAAACTTACCCATTGTTGTTAGCACTTAGAACAGTCACGTCAACGCGGGTGTTCTATTGAAGACAGTCGCGTTGAACGGAACTACCGCCGTACGTTGACAGGAATATTTGTGATTGTTTTCCAAATCCTCAAGTTTATTGATATTTATTCATGGATATCACCACTAAATACAAAATATGAAAATAAGGATAATCCACTGAGTCCCACAAAATAGCATGGCACGCAGGTAGTCCAGTTCGAATGAGGGGTGTTTGGACACAACGCCGCGGTCATTGCAGTAAGTAAGCTGCGGTGACGCGACTGCTCTAGTCCCAAACTACCTTTTTCAAACTAAGTTCTTTTTACGTTTCTTTTTTTTGTCCAAAAATGATTATAACAAACCTAGAAAAGGTTCAAACAATGGGGCAAAAACTTACGTTTTATCAATGGCAAACCAATTAATCAACACAAAAATGAGAATTTTGAGAAGTAAAAATGCTAGAAATTAAAAAAAGAAAAAGTTTAGAATCGTTACTAGCCCTCAGATTTGAGGATTCATATACTGAGGTTTGATTTACTGAGGTTGATTTAGTGATGCTATTTCACGATTCCAGAAACGTGATTGTCAAACTCTTCACAGAAACAAATCGTTTTCCCCTTTTTTTTCTCTTCTTATCTTTTTGTATTATCCTTCTTTTTTTTTTTTAAACCTAAGATATCTATGACTTGATCTTCCTCAAGTTTACTCAGTTGAGTTCTTGAGAGAAAGCTTTAGTCGTTAATCAAAAACTACTCAGACGGTTATCTTTTTTAGAGGAAAAAGAGGGCAAAGTCTCAAAAATGTTCAAAAGTCCCGTTTTTGCTGTAAAATGTTGTATTTATATGGGCAACAGAAGCAGTCGGCGTCACTGGGTACAAGCTACGTGATGCCCCGTGTGAGCTTAGTGACACGACCTTATTTTCGTACAGTTGCTGCGATCCATACAAACAGTGCAGGCGTGCACGGGCGGCGCGCCAGAGGGTGTTCAGTCCTGTTAGACTCGTGACGCAAGCTAAGGAGTGCCGTCATGCAGGTTACTAGCTGCGTGTACGCCTAACACAGGTCAGGCACCTTTGGGCGGTTGGGCGGTTTGGTTCAATTTTTGGTTCAAACGCTTCTGGTTAATCGTGATACCTCATCCTTTCTCCTCATGTCATCACCGGGCTAGGTGGGGGCATAAAAATTACGCGTCACCACACACAAAAAGCAAAAATAGTTACATAGGCTTTTCAATGTGACGTCATCCTGGTTAGAGTTACGTGACGTAACTATTAGTGCCGTCACACAACTTATAGCTGCGTGATGCAACCCTAGCGCAGGTCAGACTTCCTTGAACCAGTTTGAATCCATTCTTGGTTTAAAGACTTCTGGTTGACCTTGATCCCTTATTCCGCATCCTTGTATCCTCATCGGGCTAGGCGGGGGCATAAAAACACGCATCAACAGTTTGCCCCCCCACTTTATCATTAATTGTATGCTCAACAGTTTGCCCCCCACTTTATCATTAATTGTATAACGATTAATTTAAAGTGATCACTTGATGCGCCTTCAATTCTGGCAATGCATCACTTAAAAGCCTCGGTTTGCATTGGGCTTGAAAGATGTCGTGGATTAATTGTGATCATCTAATTTGATCATCTGGCCACCTCCTCAGCTCGGTTTGATCGGCTTTTGTCGGCTCCAGTCGGATCAGTAACGACATCCAAAATTCGGTCTGATTGGATGTGAATGCACCCTCAAGGCTCAGTTTAACCGGCTTGGAAGGTTTTGGGTTGACTTGATCATCTGGCCACCTCCTCAGCTCGGTTTGATCGGCTTTTGTCGGCTCTAGTCGGATCAGTATCATCTTTCGAAAATCGGTCTGATTAAATATGAAGATACCTTCGAAGCTCGGTTTGATCGGCTCGAAAGGTCTTAATTGCCCTGGTCAACTTTGTAATTCACCATCATTGACTGGGAAAAGAATCCAAACAGCTTCATAATACACCATCACTGTTCGGTCACTGAAATTGTTCGGTCACTGAAATTGTCCTGATCAGCTTCACAATACACCATCACTAATCAGTGAGAGGATTGACTCGATCAGCTTCGCAATACACCATCACTAATCGAGAGAAATGATCTAAACAGCTTCGTAATACACCATCACTGTTCGGTGGGACCTATCGGCTTTGAAAAACCATCACCGGTTGGCCTGAAAAATTGTTCAAAAGAAAAAGAGCAATATATGTGTACAAACAGTGTACAAAACATACCTTGCCTTTTGTTAGAAGGCAATGTATGGGACAATTCATATCCCCCATGTATTATTAGATAAAACTTCAAAGTTGCATCAGCCAAAAGATTATACGTTTGCCCTAGTCCGGGAATCCGTATTATGGACAAAAAATATCATACCATTAGGCAGACTCTCCTAATGTTATTTTTAATTTGGTATTTAAAGTTGTGTGCAAAAGTTAGCTAAAAATTTGAGACTTGAAAATTCTTCAGGCATTACCAGTAGTTTGAGAGAATTTTCAGGCATACCTTTCCTGATGCAGTGTTTGAAAGAAAACTTACTTGAGGGTAATCTGGGCAATTTGATGCTCCTGCCCCCTGTGCGGTGAGTAAGCAAAATTGCTGAAGTTTACGAGCCGCACACCGACGTCAAATTGCTTAAGCGGGCCATCATGGGCTTGAATGGGCCGTTTAGGCCTTGTGGGCTTGAGAAGTGTGATGGGCCCCTCCTTTAGGCTTGAAGATATATGAGATGGGCTTGAAGAGGTTAGATGGGCCCACCACTTATTATAAGTAGGATTCTTAATCAGTTCATTTTCACTTCTCACAACCCTAAACTTTCTGCAAAAACACTCTGAACTCCAACTCGAAAATGTCTCAACTTCCTGAAATCCCTGCCTTCGCCTACACTCCAGAGATGAACACCTTGGGGCGATCCCGGATATCATGACTTTCGAGGGCGAGCTGGTGCCGGTCAGCCGGAATCCCCTGACTCCCGAGACACGACCGCTGCAACTTCTTCCCTTGCTGGGCACCGAGTTCCCGGTTCGCTACGAGACAAGCGAGATGCGCGGCTTTCGGACTGAGGTAAGTAATTTTTCATCCGAATTTCTCATTTTTCCATTGCGCGATGTGAATTTTGTTGAATTTTGTTGGCTATATGTGCGCCGGTAGTTGCACCACGCAGGAAGGAGTTGCGTGACGCAACTGTTCCTGTGTGAACAGTTATTACAGGAACAGTTGCGTGACGCAACTGTTCGAAGCACAGCGAACCCTTGCGCTTCTGAACTTGTGTTTTCACCGCTTTACATGTGTTTAATGCTTGATTTGTTGATTGATAATTGATGCCATCTCGCATGTGATGTAATTTTGCCCTGAATATGCATAGAAACAACACAAACACAATGAAATTGAACATAAGTTAGTTTTTGCATACCTTCGACAGTTGCGTCATGCAACTGTTCTGTGGAAGAACAGTTCCGTGACGCGACTGTTCATCAGCGAGGCAAGACCTTGGACAGTTGCGTGGCGCAACTGTTGAGATGCGTGCGCAGCTGTGGAGATGCGTGGCGCATCTGTTCTTAGGATGCAAGATTTTGAACAGTTGCGTGGCGCAACTGTTGAGGTGCGTGACGCAGCTGCTGAGGTGCGCGACACAGCTGCTGAGGTGCGCGACGCAGCTGTTCTTCAGGATGCGCAACTTGGGCAAGCTGCGTGACGCAGCTGTGTAGATGCGTGACGCAGCTATGGTTAGGGATGCGCAACTTGGGCAATAAGCCTGATTGTGCGTGACGCAGCTGTGCAGGTGATGCGTGACTGCTAGCGTATGGTTTGGCCTGAGGCTTGAATTTTTATTTTTCCTTGTCATGGAACAAGATAGATAATTGTGGAGTTTAATTTTTCATTTAATTGAAAGTTTCTTACACAGGATTTGATCTGGCAAGGCCCGCGCTCGGCGGATCTTCCGCTGACGCATCAAGCGTTACTGGGATTGCCTCCTTATGCGCGCTCGGGTCGTTGCTGCTGGCTTCGGCGATTTACGCTGCGGGGGGTCGTTGCTGCTGGCTTCGGCGATTACGCTGCGGGGCTCTGCCGTACACAACCTCGGTTTCCACCCGCCATGCGCTATGCGCTGATGGAGCGGTGGAACAACTGCACCCACACCTTTGTCTTCGGTTTCGGGGAGATGACTCTTACACCGGCCGACTACGCTGCTATTACCGATCTCCGGTTTGCTGGTCCGGTCGCTCCTCTGGATGCTCGGTACCAGACCGCTACTCTTGGAGCTCAGCTGGTCCGCTCTCTACTCGGTGTGACCACCCAGACCTAGTACACTGCGCAGGGATGCGTATCATACGAGGTCGTATACCGCTTCTGGGCCGAGCGGATCCATACGAGGCTGGCTGCGTGGAGAGAGCTGCCTGTAGATGCTCGGCCTGTTGCCCCGACCTACACTCGAGAGGACAGGGATCAGGCCGCCAGGTCCTTCCTCTTCTACATTATTTCTTCTCAACTGCTATGCACCTCCCAGAATAAGGGAGACCCAGTGGTGCTAGTATGCTTGAGGGATCTGAGTCAGGTCAGCTCCTATGACTGGGCCATTCCCGCATTGGCTCACCTCTATCACGGTCTTAATGTATGGACCCGGGGTAGTGGTGAGTCGAACTGGCAGTTCATCCGACCACTTGAGGTAAGACTCTTATTCTCTGCACCCTCTTCTTTTATCATCTTTTCTTTACCGCTCAACTGTATACTGAACTTATTGTGATCTTTACTGCAGGTGTGGGCCTACGAATATCGCATCTATTCGGGCGGTCCGAGTGGCGATACCCCAGCTGACTCCCGGTGGATTCCTCGGTATCCGGCGCACTGCCATCATACCTTTTCCAGTTTCGAGGATCCCCACTACTGGAGGTGCTTCCTGAACGACAGAGCTTTATCTGATGTAAGTACAAGAATCCTCTGAACAACATAGCTTTCCTTTTCTTTCTCAACATAGCTTTCCTTTTCTTTCTCACTGTGCAACTACTGATTCTTTTGTTTTGCAACTGCTGCTGGCTCCCTAGGAGGGAGAGGCCTGGAGGACCTATCCCGCTCGTGGGGTAGCTGAGCTATATACTCAGTTGAGGCTCCTGCTGCAGGGGTACTGGGTTGACGGTACTTCTTGGGGGAGAGAGTCTATGAGATACAGGCAGCCCCGGCACAGCGGCGAGTGCCCCATGCTCCTCCTCGCCATATGTGTTTGTTGGAGGGCATAACCCGTGAGGATATGGAGGAGGAGTATGAGGGTTCTCCAGTTGATGGCCTGTTGTCAGCTGGCGACTATGCTACCTACTTCTCCACTCGACTGCAGGCCCGGCTGCCAGAGGTTCGAGAGTACACCCAGGTGATTCTCTTGTTTTCAATTATGACCCGTTTTCAATTCTTATGACCTCGTTTTCTTCACTGTTTGCACAGTGGGATTAAGTATCTTCCTCTGTTGACTTCGTTGCCAGAGAGGAAGAAAATAGGACGGCTGCCTTACTATAGAGCAGAGGTGAGCTGAGGCTGAGGCGCGGAGCGGCTGCTCCGGTGACCAGCAGGGAGCTGTACTTGGCGATGTCTCATTTCCCTCGAGCATGGAGGGGCACGGATCTAGGTTTTGTCGGGTCAGACTATCATCATCCCGGGTAACCTCAAGGGCAGGCTTTCTTCCACCACTCCAGCTGGATCCTGAGCATGGCCATCACATGTGAGAAATGTGAGTAATAAACTGAATTTACTAAGTAGAAAAATACTTTACCTGGATAATTCTTTAATGAAATGTCTTTCTGTGTTTGCAGGTGCCTGCTCAGAGGTACCAGGAGCTATGCCGGAGGTTTGGGTTCGTCCGGTCCTACATTGCCCAGCTCTATTCTAAGCGTCACGAGAGGGTATGAATCTCTTTACCTTTTTCTTCTTTTTCTTTGTATACTCTTCTTACATATTTTTGCCTTTACAGGATCTGGAGATTGGGAGGTTGCGGAGGCACCAGTCTCGCCAGTCCAGTGCCGTTACCCGACTCCAGCTGGAGGTGGATCGACTTCGGACGAGGCTTTAGAGGTGGAGGGGATGTGGAGGGGATTCCGCTAGACTTCTCCGAGGAGGATGATGATGGTTCCTCATCCAATGATGCACCGCCATCTCCACCCCCTCAGGCAGCTGCTGGTCCCAGCCGGAGGTGTCGGTAGCCAGTCTCCTGTGTTTTGACCATTTTTGGAACTTTTTGTGGTTTGTAGGATTACATGTACAGTTTTATTAATTTTATAACATTATTCACACTTTTTACAGTATTTTTGCTTTTATTACAGTATCATTTACATGTTTGTTTCTTACAACTTGTGAAATCTTTATCCCTGCAAAAGCAAAATATAAACACTAAAACGCAAAATAGCGGTGTCCCACTTATTTATAAGAGCGGTCCACCTCATTAGTAATCAGGGAACCAATTTATTGTAAATGAATAAATGGAATGAAATGAAATAAAAAAACAAAATAAGGAACTTAAAATGAAATACGACAAAAATCAATCAGACACAGAAGTGGATCGTAGTACTTACCTGACAGGGCGGTCCACTTGGTTAATGTGGACGTAATGGCTCAACCATCCTTATTGTACAAACTGTCCTTCTTATTAATGCAGGCTTAAATGTCCAACTACCAAAGCGATCTATGTATAAATGCTCATCCAACCACCATTGACAGTAAATACCAGGTCAAATAATGATGGTGCTTCGTTCACTAGATCCTTTACACTTCTATAAATGAAGACTTCCTTTTACATCTTCTTCACTTCCAGCACTCAAAACAAATCTGTTTCTTAGGTAATCCTTTAATCTGTTTCTTAGGTAATCCTTTTCCATGGCTTTTAGAAACCAAGTTTCATCCTTTGTCCAATCCATTCCTGATGACCTATGGAAGATTCCCCCTATGAATCAACTCGCCTAGCTGAAATATTTCAAGGACTTAAAACCCGACCATAGTTTCTTGTCTTGGTTCATTACACACTTCAACCCCAACACCATGGTTTTCCGGTTTGAAGACTCTGAAATAACCCCGACCTATGAGGAAATGTGTGTCGTGATGGATCATCACCCTGAACAGGATGAAACTCCGGCTTTGCCCCCAGGACCCGGATATGATCTGACCGAGATCGTGGCCCTGTGCCCAGTTTACCTTCCTGACGGCGTAAACACGGATTAAGGTCTTCCTTTAGAGCCTTTTCTGAGTAGGGTTCTGTCCATGGATATAGGTCCCTATTGGATTCGAGCTTATTGTTTCTTGATATTGAATGTGTATGCCATGAAGAACCGCCAACCTGGAATTGGAGATTTTTGACATTTGACAGTTGTTCGTGACATGAAACTGCATCATCGTATTGTCTTTATGATGATCATGGGGGAGACGATGTGTTGGGTTAGGGATATTGCCCTTCACATCACCAACTTTAATGTTCACCATCGTGGTTGTCCATCGTGGTTGTCCAATGTTACTGCAAGCCTGGGCTCTAGACAAGTTAAGCCTGATTCTTCCGGTCCCACCTCGTTTGATTCCAACCTATGGCCCTGCCAACTTTCGGTCTTGGTCTCGAGGACACTTCGATTTGGGGATAACCCGACAATTCGGTGGACTTGTCCCTAGTGGAGGATTAGACTGGTTACTACTGGAAGCATGAACCTTAATTACGTGTTATACGCCAGTCTGGACCGTTCCATGGCCTATTTCCCAGACAGGATCAACCGTCAGTACGAAATGATACAGCGCGTTCCTAGGATCCATAACTTTGAAAGTGGTCTCATGATGCAGCGCCTGTTGACTAGTTTAGTGGACCGTTGGCGAAACCGAAACACCAGGTACCTGGGTCAAGGAGTGATGCAGGACACTGTGACACCCGAGTATGTGAACTGGTTTTACACCCGAGTATGTGAACTGGTTTTTTACCCCATGATGATGCCATGTTCTGCAAAGAATGGCGTCTGATGATAGACCCTACTGGAATAAATGTTGTCGTTGCTTCTTCTCTTTTTTTCTTAGTTCCTTGTATTCCCGGGCCATGAGCTCCTAGTTAATGTGTCTCTTTTCTTTCAATTAATGACTCCGATGGTTCTGCCTTTATTAATCCCTGTTTTCTGCACATATGGACAACAAAGGACAACAAATCTTTTCCTTCGAAATTATTTGTTTGTTAGTTATTTGGGCCCACTGCCCCCTGGGTCAATAAATAAAAGCTCATAAAAATGAATTATTATTTAAAGACAGAAGCTTACATTTGGAAAATAAAAAGAAGGGGTGAGTATTTTATTGCCTGCAAAGATCAAACAAAAACAGCATATGTAACTTCTTTATGTATGCATGAACCTACTGAGTACTAAGGTTTTATCCATGGTATTTATTTATTTATTTATTTATTTTTTGATTTGATCCTTCCAAGGAAATAACTGAGAAAATGGTATTCGTTCTCCTGATCGATGCTTTAAAAGAATTCATCACTTAGGCAGGACCAACAACCAGAACGTTTTCAAAATAGATGAATCAATCTTGGTCAGATGAGTAGATAAGCAGAGAGGAAGGTCTTGCATTCTTTAACCATATCCCCGAAACAAAAGGAAGAAAAATGTTTGAAATTGAAACCCTTTATTAGTCTTACTTCTTTTCAACATTATACAAAAGTAAAGAAAACTTATTTTAATACAGTGATCATTCATTCTAACTACTCATTTACCTAATTCTCCTTCTGGTCAAGTTGATGTCATTAAGCAACCAATCACAAATCTGTCACGAATGCATGGCATAGATTTCGCATTTAAACTAAGCACCACGCGTTAATCCCAAAAAAAAATTTTATCATCATTTATTATTTTTTATGCTCTAACTTTTGCCTAGGCCGCCCTTTCAGGTTTTTAACCTAGCGAGCTCATTTCTTGCCTAAGCCACCCTTTCGGGTTTTCAACTTAGCTCTCTTTTTTTATTTTTTTTCTTAATCGAAATCATCATTTCAGACATAGAATCTTTTCATTTGGTCCTGATTTACAATCCGATTGATAGGCCTCCCTTCCATGGTGATTAATTCAGCAGCACCTTTAGCTAATAGCTTCTGGATTCTGAATGGTCCATGCCAGTTGGGTTTAAATATTTTGCATCCTTGATTTTACAATCCCGTTGATTAAGGCCTCCCTTCCATGTGAATTAACTTCAGCACACCTTTTAGCTAAATAGCTTCTGGATTGTCTGAACAGCGTCCAGCCAGTTGGGTTTTAAATTTCCCACACAGGACGATTCTGGCATTCGTGAACTCCAACAAACTACTGATCAATACTAAACTCCCTATTGTTTTTCAACCTTGGATGTACCCGTTTTGTTGTAGAAAGAGCACATCCTTCTCTTTCTCACTGATCCTGAAAGCCATCCGAAGCCCGGCGTTCAAGGTCTGTCTTCCATTCTAAAAGCGCAACAGGATTCTTCCATCACCTTATTTCTGACCAATTCTTAACATTCGGTCCAGTACCAGCTCTCTTTACAAAGACTCTTGAGAGACATTCTTTTCGAGCTCTTACAACAGGTACACACTGCTTCCATCCCATATTAACAAAGGTTCAAAGGGATAAGGCTCCAAGCTTTACTGATTGAGGAAGTATGTGCGAAGCCCCCAAAGCGCGAAAGGAAGTTTCTATCAAGCCAGCTCCTTTCTATACTTTTGGCACCAAATCTTGGATAATGATTCTTTTAATGGCTCCTATTTCGCCGCGCTTACTACTACACCATTAAGCTTGGAGGGCCGTAAGGGAACGAATACGAATTTGGTGCCTCCAACCTTAATTAAATCTAACGATAAATATGAGCAACTGAAAAACCAACATTTGTTGAAACGAGAACCAATTGTCTAAATGTAAACTATGTGATGGGGGAAACACCATAGCGCACAGAAAATGTTATATGATTTCAAATGTTTTGTTCAATGAATCTAGCCACATGTTTGGCGGTCAAAGTTTTATAGGATTGAGCCTCGATCCATCTAGAAAAGTAATCTACTGCAACCAAGATGTACTGATGACCATTCGATGCCGCTGGTGTGATCTTGCCAATGATATCTATACCCCATGCAGAGAAAGGCTAAGAAGGAACTGTCGATGAAGTTCAACAGCAGGCAAATGCCTTTTATTATCATGGTGCTGGCAAGTTTTACTGTGACGTACATAATTAACACAGTCACCTTCCATCTGTGTCCAAAAATAGCCCTGCCTCATGATTTTTCTGGCTAAGCTAATGCCGCTCAAATGGGTACCGCAGACTCCCTCATGAATTTTCTTCATTATGTCTTCTCCCTCCTTATCTACGCATCTTAGCAGCATCCCATCCCAAGCTCTTCTATAAAGTTCACCATCAACCAGGACATAATTCAAAGCCATTTTTCTGAAAACTGAACGGTCTTCTTTTGTCGCATCATTAGAAAAGGTTCCGTCTTTCATATACCGCAGGATATACGCAGGATAATCCGTAAACCAAGGGTTCTTCCTCCCGACTCCAACCTGATTCACAAAATGTTCTTACATAGCACGGGATATTTGCTGCAATAATGATACAATGGGGCTTCTTTGGAACTTTACTTAAATCTGCAACTGAGTGCTAAGTTTGCCAAGGCGTTCGGAATTTTGTTATAAGGTTCTTCTATGTTATAGGTTCTTCCTATGTGAGTGAAGGTGATCTTATCAAAGAGTGTTGCCTTCTTCAATAAGTACTCAACATAGGGCTTCAACCTTTCTTCTTCTACTTTCCATCTCTCGTTAGCGTGTTCGATGACCAACAGCGAATCACCTATCACCTCGACTTCCTTGGCACCGAATGCAAGAAGAGCTTCCATTCCCATGATGCATGCTTCATATTCAGCCATGTTGTTGGTGACCGGAAACAATAATCTTTTGCACATCATTATGACCTCGCCATTAGGTGCTTCTATCACAATACTAGCTTCGGCTCCGCTTCTATTGGCTGATCCATCAATACAATTTCCAAGCCCCTGTTTCAACACACAATAAGTGTTCATCTGGAAACTCCAATTCCTATGATTCATCACCTACAACGGGATTCTCTGCCAGGAACTCTGCCACAACCCGACCTTTGACCGTTTTCCTCGTGACAAACTCTGCATCCACACTAGACATCTGAATTAGCCATTCCTGAATTAGCCCCATTTGGACAGACGCCCTTCTAAGAGTAGGTGTTCTCCCCGAAATATCTCCAAGGATCAATTTGGAAACGAAAGTGACCTGAAGGAATCAAAGTAAGGCCTCAATTTCTTGTATCGACCAATACCACTGCATAGCAACGTTTTCTCCACCAAATTGTACTTCTCCTCGATAGGTGTACTTCTCCTCGATAGGCAGTAGTTTCTTACTGATGTAATAGATAGCCTTTTCTACTCCAGCAGCGTCCGGCTGTGCCAACATGGCTCCCACTCCGGCATCCTCTATAGACAAATACAAGGTCAGAGGCTCTCCTGGTTTAGGCGAACTCAGCACCGGTGGATTCATCAAATACCTCTTTATGTGATCAAAGGCTTTCTGGCAGTCCTCATTCCATTTAACTAGTTGATTCTTCTTGAGTAGCTTGAAGATCGGAGCACAAGTGATGGATAGCCTGGAAATAAACCTGTTGATGTACTGAATTTTTCCCAAGAAGCTTCTCACCTGATGTTTAGTTCTTGGCGGTCCCATATCTTGAATGGCTTTTATTTTGTTGGGGTCAACCTCAATCCCGTTAGGTCCTACAACAAAACCTAACAGTTTCCCTTTTGTTACTCCGAATACACACTTTTTTGGGATTGAGTCTTAAGTTTGTATTGGTTTAACGCTGTGGCAAACAGAACTTTTCTAGCATCTCTGCGTTGCTCTTTCTTGTTGTTTTCTTGTCATGGATCAACCAATACATCCCAACATAGACTTCCAGTCCTTTAATGGATTCATAATCATGAAATAATTGTTGTAGACGCCTATCCTCGTGATATGTTGCAAGCCGGCATTCTTCATCCAAATGCGCATCAACCCTAGTAAGCCAGAAAGTTCCCAAATCCATGGTTGAAGGCAGTCTTTGGTGCTTGGTCAACTAAGGCCATTGAATATTTGGTTGTAATCCCCTGGAAAATCCATCCATGATAGAATAACATCCCATTCCAGTAGCACTGTAATCAAAACATCTATGTCGCGAAGTGAAAGTCAATCTTTAGGCGAGGCTATTGTTAGGCGAGGCTTTGTTTAGGTCCCTATAATCAACACAAACTCTTATCCTCCCATCTTTCTTCAGCACAGGGACTATATTTGCTAGCCATTCCGGATAGTATACCGCTTCTAAGAATCCTGCATCCAACTGTTTCTGGACCTCGGCCTTGATTTTATCCTGCCACTCTGGTTTGACCCGTCTCCTCTTCTGCTTCACTGGCTTAATGTTTGGGTCAATAGGAATGAAGTGTTCTGTGATTGATCTGTCGATTCCTGGCATGTCAGCATAGCTCCAAGCGAATACCTCTGAATTTCTCCTGATACATTCTTAAAGATCCTGTCTAAGTTCAGGCTTAAAGTCCAATCCGATTTTGATTATTTTAGGATCTTCGGTGGTGCTTAGGTTAAATGCAAAATGTGATGCAATGCATTTAATGTCAATATGTGCGTGGTATAATAATGCCATGAACATGACAATCGGGAAAATAAGAAAACAAATAGTTCAAATTTACTTCCATTGAATTGAAATAATTAAAGGACAACCAATCTAAATTGGTTCTTCGAAACAATAATCAAAAACAAAAGAACAGGTTAATAGCCTGTTCGATAATTCATCACAACTGTTCTTTAAATTGTTGGATTACTCTCATCAGCATCTAGGTGCTTCCTCTGCTTCCCGGGGTAGCTTTTGCTTTCTCCTCTTCAGAGCTTTGCCATCTTCATCACTTCCCTCTGGCTTCTTCAGGCATCTTCGGCTGGCTAGCACCATCTTCGGCTGCTAGCACTGACTGGAGGATCCTTGCCTTAGCTTTCTGCTCTTGCACCATTCTGGAAGCTTCATCCCCAATCCCCAAGAAATCTTCAAATTCTGATATCTTCTGTGGCCAGTCCGTGCCACTGCCCGCTTGAACCATACTCACCATGAATTGTGTGCCTTCAATCAATTGCTCGAAGGAAGGTTCAGGAGACTTGATCAACTGCTCATCAAAGTCTGTCATGAAGATCTTCAGGCCAGGATAGGTCTTTACTCTACTCTGAAATTCCCCTGAAGCTTCTGGGACAAAGAAGATCTGATTCAGATTTGGCTCTCTTACCGGAGACCGGACCTCATATTTCTCCTTCTTTCTGCTCTCTGAATATCCCAGCCCCCGTCGGTCTTGCTGTCCATGTGCAGAGGATACAGGTTCAAACCCTCCTTGCAGCTCTCAACCTAGCCCTTTGCCATATTGCCACTGCATCTTTTCATCATTTTTCTAGAAAAAGGGCTCATCCTGTTTACTGCGCTTTTACTTTCATTAATTGGCACATCAATCACAGCCACTTGGAAAACAGACAAAGGGACAGTCAACTCAAGACCTTCTACAGCTGCTATATTCAAGTCCTCTTGAGCATTGATGGTTATCACATCAGTCCCCCAAGGAACCTTAACCTTTCTATGCAAGGTGGAAGGGATTGCACCTAGAGGATGGAGCCATGGTCTTCCCAATAGTAGAGCATAGTTAGCCAAAATATCCAGGACGACTACATCCACCAATATCCAGGACGACTAACATCCACCCAACTCTCTATGAGCCCCCGTCGAGAATCCTTCGCTCTGAAAGTTCCTTTTGCAAATTGCGCATGTATGTCATAAAGCTTTGGACCATGTCATAAGCTTTGACCACCATGTTAGATGGTTCAAGTTCTGACTCCTCAATTTTGAACTTGGATAGCATCTTCAATGGGCACACACACAAAGCTGATTCGTTGTCCACCATTACATTGCGAGTTTCACGCCCGTTGACAGCAATCTGAATATATAAAGGCTTGTAGTGATGCCTTCCTTCCGGAGGAAGGTCAGAAATGAAGAATGTGATCTCACTGATTCTGCGCTGCAATACATTGATCATGTCTACACTCTGGATCCGGGCAGGCACTCTAACAAATGCATCGCTTCTAACAAAGACTCCCTATGCTCCTTGGAGGCTATTAGTAAATCCCATAATGAAATATCAGCCTTTGTTCTCTGCAACTGGCTCAGTACTGAATTCACTGTTAAGCCGCTAGGTGTTTTATTTTGACTACTCTCGCCCATTTCAGTAGTCTTCTTTTGCAATTTTCCTGCTTCCTCTTCCTTCTTCTTTTCTTTGGGTTGTTCTTCACCCTTGTCTGTTGTCTTCTTTCCCATTCCATCAGTGGCAACTCCCTTCCCCTTAGACTGAGCACTGCTATCGGGATTATACACTCGACCACTACGGGTTAAGCTCTGGATGTCCACTTCATTCACATCCTCCTCACTACTATAGTACCACTGCTCTTCCTGATCGGCCAAACTTTTCTGGATTGCGAGCTAAATTTGCTCGTCTTCACTCTCTGGTACTTCACTCACCTTTACTGTAATGCTCTTTTCAATCTCTATTTTCACGGGCCTCTTCTCATCATCCTCCTCGCTGCTGCAATCGTCCCATATGTTCAGTGTGGCACACATTCTTTCTTCCCACTCTGCTTCCGCCAATACCAGTTCTTCCGGTAGACCACTCTCGATTGCATTAACTGATCCACCCGACTGAGACTGGTGGGGTGGATAATTGTACTGGTATTGGGGCAACGGGTTGTTCTTCGTGCTTGGCTTGTTCCTCTCCGAAGGCTTGGTAATTTTTTCGCTATCTATCATATCTTGAATTTCGTGCCTTAGCTTGAAACACTCATCAGTAGAGTGCCCCTTGCACTGATGGTAGTCACAGTTCCGATCCATATACCTACCCCGAATAGGTTTAGCTGGATTAACTGGCAGCTTGGAAAGCACTCCATTCTTAATGCAGGATCTCATGACCAGCTTGGAAAGCACTCCATTCTTAATGCAGGATCTCATGACCGTACTCAAAGGTCTGCCCAGATCGGTGAATTCTCTTCTCACTTTTTCATTGACAGTTCCCACCTTGTTACTATTTCCTGACTGGTTCGGGTTGCTGCTTCCGGTAGTTTTGTCATTGTAGGAGGTCTGATAGTTACCAAACCCTCGATTCTTCTTCGTCTCATCCTTGTACAGCTCTTCTATGTTCAAACCAGCCCTTTGAACTAGAGCAAAATCAGTGAGAGGTTGGGCCAACATTCTCTCTTTGAAGAAAGGTAACATTTTGAAGAAAAGTAACAAAGCTTCTACAGAAAATTTCTGATCAGTTCTTGGTGTTCTTGGTCCTTCGGCCTTGTCTGGACCATGAATAGCATGGTTCTCCACCTCCTATAATAGTCTGAGAAAGTTTCATCTTTTTCCTGTTTCAGACTCTCCAAATCACGCAAGCCGAATTCCTCACTGTCATCAGTCTTAAAATGCTTAAGAAAAGCGGTCTGCAGCTTGACCCAATTCCTCTGTGTCTCCATATCTAGGCCGTCATACCACCTCCGGTAACTCTTATGCAGTGTTTGTGGGAATGCCCGTAAGACATCCTCCTCATTGTATCGGTTCATTTGAGAAACCCAGAGGAATTCAGACAGATGGGACCGACAGATGGGACCGTGGATCATTATCTCCCTCAAACACAGTATGCTTCAAAGTCTTAAAGGAAGTGGAACTCGAAGGGTGCAGGACATATTCCGTTACATGGAAGTTAGTGACCGGGTCCTTTTCCTTTGCAACAGACATTTTCTCAACTTTGTCTTTCAGCTCAACAAGTTGCTTGATTAGATCATTTTCTGCTGGGACAGTATTATCAGTAGAGGCCCGATTATCTGAAGTGGGCTCTGGGATTTCCCTTTCTTCAACCACAGGCTGGTTGCTAGAAGTGGGTGGCACTTGATTCTGGGCTCTATCTTGAGCAAGGGCAGCAGCTATTATTTCAGAAATGGTCTTGATCTAGGCTGGAGAAAACCCGGTCTCATTCACAATGTCGTCAGCCATCTCAGACGAATCTGAATCAGAAACTGAATCCGATGAACTTGAATGAATCACAGAACTAAACGGAGCAAGCTCGGGGATTGGGGATACTCTGACCAGACGTTGACCAGGGTGTCATTGCCAATCTCTCGAGGTGATTTCCCGGGAAGGATCAATTCTGACTGATAGATAGAAACCTCTGAGTTAAAGTAGGTCCTGCATGTATGCATGAGAAAATGGAAGCACATAGGATGAGGAATGCCATACATAGGATGAGGAATGCAGTTCTAATGTGCTAACGATCGGCATGGAAATAAAATCTCGATTTCAACGACTGGACCCAAAATTCGGTATGAATAACACGGTAATGACTTATTTTGTATCCAAACATTTCTGGCATTATCTGTCGTCGATCGTTCCTTTTTGGAATTTACGATCGACTATTTTCTCTCAAGTCCCTAACTTTTGCCTTGGAATGAAAGGATTTCCAGGCGGAATTTTTCTTATTTATTTTCTTTTTTGTCGTCCTTACTTTTTGCCTTGGAACATATGGTCCCAAGCAAGATCTTATTTTGATTAATTACAAATTCTGTAATCTCTCACTTTCTTTCAGATAATGCGAGAAATGTGAAAAATACAAGGGAATCATAACCCCCTTATATCTCCCTTTTCTTTTGGGTATAAATTCACTATAAGTGATTGCATCAGGTTATTCAAAACAAATTTAAAGTCCAGTCTCAAAATCAAGGTCAAACGTATCAAGGTCAAACGTCCATATCGGACATTAGCCTTATTCATGCATGGTAAAAAAGAAAAATATTACGTATGCGTGAGAATGTCACAACATATGTAACAGTTTAATAACATAACAGGGGAACGGGAAGTTTGGGAAATCAGCCTTCCAAACCTTAATTCTCCCACACAGCTACGACGGATTCCATTGGTATAAATTCTGAACATCTATTTCCTAGAATTTGGTCTAATCTTCCGACAACCAAACAGGGGGTTTGGAATTGACGATACAAACTCTCTCAGAATGGAATGCGGGCATAATAACAGCAATAGATCGGGTGTTCCTTAAAGGGGAAGTAACTAAGGCTTCAACTACATGCATTGGCTTTTAGTCTTAATTTAGTCTTATTAGGCTTACAAAGTCTGGGTTTCGCAAATAGGATTCAGGCTTTTAATGGACCTACTCCTTTTGACGCACCTTTAAGGTACTAGGCTTGCGGTTGGTAGTTTCGCTAATTCTCGGATGGATGTACCTAATATGCGAGATTTAGGCTGGATCTACCGTCAAAGTTAACAAAAGTACCAAAGGGTAATATGGGTAGAAAGTGGTGAGAAGAGGGAAATGCGGTATGAATGCAAAATCCTAGAAAGATAGAGGAAAAAAAATAAGCACATATGGACGATTAAAGAATTTTCCAACGGCTTTTCTATTCAATTTTATTTAGAAAACTATAGGCTTTAGAGTCAATTCCTAATTGCAACCACTTAGTTATTAAAAATAACCGGGGATTAGTGGATGCAAATCCCCAGTGAAGTCGCCAATCTATTTTGCCCTGCCCCCCAACGACGCGAAGAATGCTCGTTTCACTTTAATTATTTATTTTTGGATTGGAAATGTGATTTTTTATTAAGAAAACGGTGACAAAACCTTTTAGGAACGCGATGCCGATAAATCGGTCTTATAAAACATTTCGAGTCGCCACCCATTTTTTCGATAATGGGACCGTTTCCAATTTAATTTTGTAAAAGTGACTTCATTTAACCCAATTTTATTTAAGGCCAATTATTTTAAAAGACTGGTCACCAATTATTTTAAAAGACTGGTCAGGCGCACCAAGTGCGATTCTGGATAAGGGAATTGGGTACGTCGACTCGTTGGAAGCCGACGCCCGGGAAACCAGCCTCTTTTAACCTACAACTTCCAATTCACTTTAATTTAGAAAAGCCAATTTATTTACTTAAACCCAACCCGAGTAAATCAAACCGAGTTCCTAGGTGGAAAATCATTTAATCGTCCCAAATAGATCCATTCATTGCATTCATCATCATTCAAACCACATCAATCATTCAACCCAGAGCAATTAAAATAATTAAAAGACCCGCTCTAGTACCCCCCTTTGCCTTAATAGTTTAAAGGCGGGCCACAAACTGGATTTAAAAATATACTACTCAATTAAAACATAATAAACCCTAAAATCAATAAACATGCATAATAAAATACTAATTCTATTTGATATGATTAAATCAACATAAATCTGCCCATTTCAGTTATTTCTTGAATTATAAAACCAAAAGAAATAGAACTTTTATTTAATTACAACGAAATTGGATAAAAAAATGAAATTATTCTGGACCTAGAAAGTCCCGGCGTCACGCAGATGTTCTATGGAAGAAGAACAGTTGCGTGACGGAACTCCTAGTTGCGTGACGCATCTATTCATGACTTTATCAAAATTCTCAGATTCATCAACCATTTATTTAAAACATAATATTAAATAACAAAACATAAACGAAATAAAATTATTGAGCACGAACAATTTCGTCACGCGGCTAGTCAGGACAAAGTCAACTTCTTTTAAACATGAACAGTTCCGTCACGCAGGTAGTAGCTGCGTGACGCAACTGCTCTGGTCCGTAACTACCATTCAAACTACCTTTTTTACATTTTCTTTTTATCGAAACTTGTTTAATATTACTCAGAAATACTCAATAATGGGCAGAATACTACTTAACCAATATCAAACTACCCAAACACCAATAAAACAAGATATTTAATAACCCAACAACTAAAAAAAAAGAGAGTTAGATGGGTTAACCAACCCTCAATTTAAGGAGGAAATGCGATTTGGGTGCCTTAGGAATAGTGTTTCAGGATCCTAGAAATGTTCTTTGCCAAGTTTTAAAAGCAAAAACTCTTTTTTCTTTTCTTTTCTTTCTTTTCCTCTTTTTGTGACTTTTTGTTTTGTGTTTCAATCTATTTAATCTCTAATGGCTTGATTTTCTTCAAGATAACTCACTGGAGTTCTTACAGAAAACCCTAGCCGCAGCTTAGTTCTTAAGAATTTCTCTTAAATCTCCAAAAGTCCAAAAATCAAAAAGTCTCGTTTAAAGAATAAAAATGTTGTATTTATATGGGTAGGGCAACAGAACAAAGCTGCGTCACGCAACTAACAGTTGCGTGACGGACACCGAGGAGCTGCGTGACGCAGCTCCTCACTTTCGTTACCGATTGCGTTATCCACACAAAAAGCAAAAAACAGAACATGGGCTTTTCAATTGACCGTCATCCCTGGTTTAGAGTTGCGTGACGTAAACTAATTAGTGAGTCAACCGGCAACTTATAGCATACGTTGACGCAACCCTAGCGCAGGTCAGGACTTCCTTGGAACCGGTTTGAATCCACTTCTTGAGTTTAAAGACTTCTGAGTGACCCTGATCCACTTATTCCGCACCTTGAGGTCAGACTTCCTTGAACCGGTTTGAATCCATTCTTGGTTTAAAGACTTCTGGTTGACCCTGATCCCTTATTCCGCATCCTTGTATCCTCATCGGGCTAGGCGGGGGCATAAAAACACGCGTCAACAACAAGGTTGCTTAAACAAAAATACCTTTTTTTTTGTGAAACATTAAAGTATTTAGAGTAAGCAAAGACGTTCATCTATTGAAGAAAAGGGGTTGCGAAATAAAACCCTTATCCTTAAATTTAATAAATAAACACTATCAAATTGAATTGTAATGATTCCAATAGCAATGACCTTGTTTCAAGGATAAATAAAGTCAAAACTTATGATTAGATGTGGCAGTGAACCCTGAAATAGGTAATGATGATAGCCCGCGAAATCTAAAGCTCAAGGGAGGAATCATACCTAATACGCTAGATGATTCGCAACCAATAATATCAGGAAATTTGTAATAGCAATAGGTTTTTGCAACTGTCTCTTGTAAGAAAATTTTAGAAGGGGACTTTCCTAAGGATTGTTTAAGTAAGATAGTGATGAAATATTTTCTAGCTTATAGTAGTATTAGCAATTGGACCTTGGTCTAGCATTTTTTTTAATTCCCTCTTCGATTAGAGGAAGGGACATTGTCTTTCAATGGATAGGAAATTCAATAATATAATAAACCTATGAATTATCATTAATTAGTGAATGGTGTGGGCAACTGCTTAGGCAGCCTTGATAGCTGTCAACACATCTCGAAAATTCCTAACTTAGCTCCACTATAAATTGACCACTATCTTAGTGGTGTTTTTTGTATCTAATTTCTTTACTATAAAACTGCTTTTGTTTCTCTCTCGATGATCATGGCCTGTTCATCTTTCCCTCCCATTTCTAGAGTTTCTTAAAGGAAAATGTGTTGTTCGGAAGCAGATTTGAATAATCTTTAACAGATTTAAGAATATCTGATATGTCATATCACGTTTTACCTTGTTTAGGTTCTACAACTCAAAAGAGTAATGGAAGGACCTGCTTTCTTTTTCAAGGATTATCCTTACATGGTCACGTCTACTCTAAACCTTTCCAAAGGTTTAAGAAAAGAAGAACTTTGGTTTCTGTGAAGCCTTGTATCTAAGAGGAATGGCAGGAAAACCTGTCTTATTTAGGAATCAAACCCCAATTTTCAACTACTACTTAAAATCTTCAAATGATTTGATGGAGCTAGAACGCCAATTCCTCTAGAGCACCATCATTATTTCCTTTATTTCTAGAAATTCCCACTCTAGAATTGTTCAAATTTCTAAATGAACCAGACAATCATAACTTCCTCTTTTGGACTTTCTTAGAATGGTTTCGACCACTCATCAATGGAGGATTAAATAATATAGGATCATTAAAAGGAAGAAGTTGTGAATAGATCCTGAACGCAGTCAAGCTATTACCTTAGTTGTCATTTTTCATAGATCGTACTTCTGAAGCCACCGCAGTAATTGACTGCACACTAAGGCTGAGGTAATTCAATGAATAACAATGCCAAGGATTTTGTCTATAGGCATGATGAGACTATCCATTCAGGATGAATTTTTCAAACCTAATGGGCTCGATAACATAGTATTTATGGCCCCAAGCATCTTTTTGCATCATTGGGATCTCCACATTTCCTTATAGCACCCAGAGAAGAAGGGGCAGTTAACCCATCTCCAAAACCTTCCTTGTTAGACTAGCTAGTCAGTGGCACCAACGTCGTCTCAAGTACTTTGAAATCACTTAATGTTAGTAATAGTTAAGTAATATCTAGATGTATAGTGTAGAGTCTGTTATAGATGTTGATGAAACGTGATTAGTAAGTAAGCAAATAGTGTATGGGCATGGCAAGATGAAGAGCACTTAGGCAATATAATGAGGAGCTTAAGCAAATATTGTCACCTCAATTTATGCAGTATTAAATCGGATGGCATCTTAAATTGATCTTACATGCATATAACTTGATATTATAAACTCTGATTATATTTGCTTGGATGAACAGGAAACAGACAAGTTATAAAAGTATAGTTAGAAAATGCTTAAGGATTAAGCTACTTACCATAGGATAAAGGAAGACACTTCCAACCATTAAGTCACAAGGCCTCTTTTCTCTTAGCCTAAACCTTTTCTCGTTTTAAGAAAATATTACTATTTTTTCCTTAGATGGTATTCTTGAATTCGTTGTAAGATTTGGAGTTTTGGCAATATGTATGTATTAGATATTTTGGAACACGAGTTAACCCAGACCATAGGAAGTTGTTGGTATGAATTAAGGGAAGAGTCTTGAGAATTGAATCAATTGAAGGAAATTGATGTAGAGGGGTTGATTTAAAGCCTGCTTGTTCCCTCGGGTAAGTTTGAACAAGTTTCTGTAGCAAGAAAGCATGCTGGATGGTGACCGAATCACATCCATGATGCCTCACTTTTTTTATTAATTTTATTATTTGCTCTTGATTTATCCTTGTATTTGAAATATTTCTATGATTGTGGGATCACCTACATATCTATTCCTACCCTCCTTACTAAATTTCAATTCAAGGACAAATTATCTTAAGGGGGGAGATTGAAACAACTTGTAATTTTATTTTTAAAACTTTGAAATTGTATTTAAATTTAAAAATCTGGATTTTTGATTACATGGGCTATAAGTATTGCACAATTAAACTCCAAGCCAAAATTCGAAGATTTGGACTCAAGCCCAAAAACATGTTATTGAAACTATTGAATCCAGAACTTTCTCAATTATTCATTTAAAAATATTAAAATATTATTACAAATTAATTTAATAAATGAAAAACCACCTAAATCGAGCTTGAAATCGTTGAAAACCAAACTTAAACCACCCAAAACCATAGGAAAAAGAATGTAAAATGATTTAAACTATATCAGGCTTAGGTTGGACCAAATCGAAGTATAAAAGCAAGGAAACCCTAAAAATTTCTTATTTTTTCTTCTCTCCTTCGTGCGGCAGCCCCTCCCTGCCGTTTCTTTTTCGTTCTTTAGCCGAACTCCATGAAAATCGACGATCGAAGGCTCTAAACTAATCTACTCAACGCAAAGGATAAGATTTTGGCTTTGTTTTGAGCTATTACGGTGTTGATTTTGAGGGTGAAGAACTTGAAGGTTTGGTCATAGTAGCGCTTTTGTTCTCTAGTGCTTTCATGTCGTTTTCGGCAGTTTTGGTGGGAAGTACAGGTGTAGATAAACTCCCCTCTCTTGTGTGATTGATTCCTCTATACTAATCTCGGTGATGGGGCTTGAATGATGAGTCCACCATGGAAGGTAGTGGGCAGCTTCTATCGAGGTCTTTTCCGGCCAAATAGGCCACTGGTTTAACAAACGGACTACAAAATTGATCTTTCATAAAATTTCAAGTCTAGGATGCGTGAATCGCCCAAGTTCAGCAAAGTTTGATTTTTCAGCCATCGTGCATGGCGGTCAACAGCGATGGTCAAGTAACTGGCGAGCGATGCTCTGGCAAGGACCCAAGAGGCAGAACCTCCGGCTTTTCAAGTAGAACACGATGGTATCAGCCAAATCCTAATTGGTGAGCAATAAACTTCAAATGCTAATTTAACTGTAACGTTTCGACTTAGATTGTTAAATTTTGATTAGCCTATAATTAGTTTACATATAAAGATCAAGAGTTTGGAATTACTAAGGAGCTTAGTTGGGTTGAGAATTTGGATTTTTTTTTTTTTTTTTTTGGATAAAAGAATGTGTTGTAGCTTGAGTAAACTGTTGTATGAGTTATAAATGTGATATCAACTATGTATATAGATAAGTGTTTATAACGACTTTTAATGAGTGATGATGATAGTGGTGTTGAATGATAAATGAATTAATGAAGGATGGGATGTGATTGAGATAGATTTGCTCGACGGATGGGATGTGATTATGTGTTGAATTTTCTTGGCTGTTGAACAGATAGATCGTCCTATTTTAGGAGAAATGCTGTCGGATTTCTGGCAAATACACTTATTAAAGAACTAAATTAGTTATATCATTAATGGGTAATAACCACTAAAATTATTAGTATTACTATTGTTATTGTTGTTGTTGTTGTTATTATTATTATTATTATTATCATTATCATTACCATAAAACATTACTTACCAAAGGACTACAAGCTTTATTGAAGTTTACATATTAGAGTAAATAAATAAATAAAGGAATAATAAATATATTATTTGACAAGTTAAGTAGAGCAGTTATATTGGCCAGATGAATGAGAATTAAATTTCTCAAATTAGAATTCGTACTTAGAATTTTCCTTCTACATGCTTATAAGGTTCCAGAATGACAAGACAAAAGCTGGAAGGGAGCTGTAATAAAGATAGTCCTGGTAAGGACGATAAAGAACTGTGAGAAGGTTATCTAACCCTCCTCATTGAGTTTGGCGCTTGCCTATTCCTTATTATTTTTTCCTAGTCCAACAAAGAAAGTCCTATGGATCCAAATAAGTTGAACTGCATTTAAAGAACGGCATTAGAAATGTATGCCCTTTTCAATTTAAATATATATATAGAGATTCTGCAATTCTATTTCGAATGGACTGTAACATAAGAAAATAATATATGTATCTCATAAAAGGTAATTATGATGTATTAATTAACAATGAGAATGGATTTATTAGATATCTGAATGTAATTGTAAAAATGTATATGGATTTGGTCATTGGGTCAATGGCCTTGGTATGAGCAGGGTACTGGTTTAACGAATTTAAGCTTACTACGGGCCTAAGAGGCCCTATGTCTACCCAGGTTGTAGTGCATGTCTGGCTCTTGGATACGAGTCGTGACAGTTCAATATACTAGTAAACTACCGTAAAATAAAAAAGAGACACACTGGACTCATTTTTAGTGTTATCAGAACAACAGTGCACCTGAGTACGTCGGATTTTTTCCAAAAAATTGGAAAGAATTGCATCAAATGGGCTTGATTTATTTTACCTAATAAAACGATTTCTTTTTATTAAACCCGTTTAATCCTCGGAAAAAGGATCTCTTACTTTAGTAAGAGTTTTATTTTGGAGTCGCCACCCTTATTAGGAAAAATTCTCGAATTAGTTGATTCTTTAGAATCGACTAATTCGATTTTAAACCAGAGATAGGGTTCAGGAGTTAGGTACGAAATAGGAAGGTGTTAGGCACCCATTTCACCCGGCTAAGCTTGCCTCCTAGTTGTCCATTAATTCATAATAATTTAATAATGCAATTAACTAAAGGGTTTCAGGGGTTAGGTACGAAATTAGGAAGGTGTTAGCGCAACCCATTTCACGCCGGCCAAGCTTGCCTCCTAGTTTGTCCATTAATTCATAATAATTTAATAATGCAATAACTAAAAAGTTGAGGTGCAAAGGCTGTCACGACCCGATTCCATGGGCCGGGACCGGCACTAGGGCCCAGTAAGCTTTAAAAGGCCCCCGAGGCCGTAGTAAAGGCCTGAAACACTAAAAATTAGCTTATCTTCAATATAAATTTAATATGTCGGCCCATTTACAAAAAAAATAAAACCCTTAAGATTTTATTACATCTCGGGCCCAATCTATCTTCTACAAAATCCACAGTCGGGCCAAATTTACAATACATCACAATTCTAATATGGCTCAACAAATTCATTTCGTCTCGATAAATACCTCGACCTAAATGTAAAGTAATTCTACAAACTGCGGATTTCACTAACTCATAGATATAACATAGATTTTTATTTACAACTAGTACATAGCAAAATATTATTGGTCTGTAGGAAAAATTTTCTTTTTAGCTCCTGCGACGAAAGAACTTAGCTTAAACGAATTAAAGAGAAACTTATTTCCTGAAAAAAATTAAACAAAGATATGTGAGCTTTCTAAGGGTAATTATATTGCACAACACAGACATTCACAATTATTGCACAACACACGCAGTCACACAAATATGTAAACATTTCAATCTAGTCATCCGACTAGTTATATGCTCACGCAGCCAGTCACACAAATTACACATACCAGCACTCACACGTAATGTCACTTTCAAGTAATCAAGCAAGTGGTAATTAGTCAGTGGCACCACTTGAAACCCAAACGAGCCGTCCTCACACATGGCTCGCCCTCTCGTACATGTGCACTAGGGAGCCGATCCCCCATACGGCCAACTGGTCTAATGCTCACTGACCAGTCCTCTCATTGTTTTTCCAGTCTCTCGTTTCTTTTCCATATCAACAGGAGGCAACCCGGTGGTCTCCATCCAATCTAGATTATCGTGCTTCACAACAGGATGCCACCCTGCGGGCTACAATCAAATCTAGATATCAGGGTGCGCCAACAAGAACCATCCCTGTGAATTTTCCATATAATTCTATATCATCAGGTGCACAAGGGGCGACCGACTCCCATTTCCCGGCCGACGGTCAAGTATTCATTATCGTACTCAGGACCATAATCACAGGGACCGTCCTCACAAACCCAGGTGGTCCACTTCATCCCAATTCCAACACAAAAACCAAAGCATGCATTTTCACAACACAATTAATCAAACATTGCAATCAAATGCAGACATATTGATCAGTTGAACATCGTAAATGAAATGCACAATTAGACATCGCATTCGTTCAATGCAAATATCTTATATAATAAAGTTAAAAATAACAATGAACAACAAATGATGAAATAAATTAAATAAATAAATAAATAATTGAAAATTCGATGAATAATAATGAACAATAATTAAATAGTTTAGAGCACTCTATTTAATATTTATTAAGTTAATAGAATTAGTCTAATACTAAATAGACTTATTAATTGTGTCATTACTTAAAACTAGTCTAAGTTCTATCGAAATTTCGGCAGCACCTCCCCTAAAAAATTGGACTATCTACCTACTCAAATATCACAATATTATATATAATTATCAATCAATGCACACAGCCCATCCGTCGGGCAATCAACAATTTAAGTCCCATCCCCCTTTCAGTACAAGTATGTTAACGTTCACTAAATAAATCTACAAATTATAATAACCTCCAACATGTTCCAATGATTTTATTAATTGTCCTCTACCTAATTATCAAATGAATGTACACTTTATAAATAAAATTTACATCGATAAGTTAAATTCCAAACTAGCCACTAAAAATCAATGCTAACCTAATTCTTAAAATTAGTCTCTAGCATATTACATTAGAGAGCTGCAATAAATTCGCAACCATTTAGACGATTCTAGAATTCTGACTATTTATTACAGAAAGTTAGCTAACTATTGTTGCCACAGCTGCTGCCACCATGAGAAACTCTCAAGTTTTTCCACGTTAAACACTTATTGATTTATACACTACTTACTTCAATTCTTATATAGAATTAATATGCAACTATTTTCCATCAATATCATTACACATAATATAGGAACAATTTAATAATGGACAACTATCATAAAAAAATTAGGTTCTTTACTCAAGCTTATTCCAACAATATAAACTTGGTTCAAGCAAAAATCCATGATTTTCTCTAACTAGAAGCTGCCATTATATCAAAGAAACCTTGAGTTATTGATTAAACTCAAACATCATATGCTACTTAACCCATTTCCCACCAAGAACTTAATTTATAACTTCGTTTGCATTATACCGCAATAATTGTTCAAGCTAATTAGTTAAAACGGCATGCTGCCATTTCAAGTTTCTCAATTCTTTCGCCATTTCAGTTTATAGTTCAGTTAAATTGATAAAGAAAATCAAGCATGGCTAACTGGCTACTATCAATCTAACGAATGCTCGACTTTTCATGAAAATTTATAATAGAAGAAATAACCTAACCATTTCTATATGGGAATTCAGTTTATAAATCAACCTAAATAGTAAAATCAAAGCTTCTAATTATTTTATTTTTATTTATCAAAATTTCTTAGTTAATCATCATAACAGTAGCTAAGAAATTCTATTTTTATATCACTTCTCCTATTCAGGATCAAAAATTCATGGAAATGTATTGAAAGGTTGAAAATAACTTACTCTACCTTGCCCCGGAAATTCAAATAAGGAAAGCAAGATAGCCGCGTTTCCAGATCGCAAACCATGATTGCAGCTTCCGCTAAGCTTCTGTGTCAGCCGGAACGGGGAAAAAGGAGGGAGCAAAAAGGAGACCCCAAGCTTTCGTCGTCGAAAGAAGAGAGGCTGGTGTCGCCCGGAAAATCAAGGAGCAGGAGGTCTCTATCGCGAACTTTCCCGATCGAAGATGTCGCGGCTCTCCTGCGCCTTCTGCGTTACGCCAGGAAACGAAAAGAAAGGAGAAAGGTTGCGGAAATCCGCTGCGTTGAGGAGGCTAACTTAGATCGGCTCCGGTGGCTGGATGGGGAGGAAGGAGGAGAGGTCGCGCCGACTGGGCGCCAGGAAGGAGAAGAAGGAAAAAGGAGAAAAAGAAAAAAAAAAAAAAAAAAAAAAAAGAAAAGAAAAGAAAGAAAAAGATGAAATCGTGAGACTTCTAGACCATTCCGCGTTCGATTTCGGAACCGGTTTGGTTAATTCAATGATTCGACTCGACTTTGATTTGCTTAGTTTATCTTAATCCGATTGATTTTTTATTTTGAATTCTTAGTGAGTTCTCTAGAACATTTCCTCAATTACTAAATCAATATAAATAAGTCACTCAAGTACTAATAGATTTTATATTAATTAATTTATATAGTAATTTGACACACATATACAATATATTTTTTAATAATTAATAATTAGTGCTCCATAGTTACTCTTAAAAATTTCTAAAGGTTCTCCACTCGACAAATATTTAATAATATGATTTGGGCTTGAGCCCAACTCCGTACACTTGGGCTCGAATTAGAATTAAACAGTATTTGCAGTCCAGACATTCGAAAATTCAGATTTTTGATTTAATAAAAGTTCAAAAGTTTCAAAAATAAAAATTAAGGGTGTTTCATTAATATCCAAAGAAAATCAGACAAACTAAACATTCTAAAACTCTAAGTCAGTAATTTTCATTGTATTCTCCCTCCTTGATCTCTCTGTCTCTATCACAGCAAACTTGAACCAAACTTTTAAACAATGCCAAAACACCCCGTTTTAATTAAAACTCACCGTTTCAGTCAGCAAAATAGGACCATGATTACATTTCTCAAAATAGAAGGAAAACTCAAACATTAAAATCTATATTTAGAAAAAAAAAACTTAAATAAAAAAATCAAAACACAAACAACAAATATAAAGAATAACAAACATTTAATAGGAATCCTTATGGACCCTTTACATTTTGCAATAAGACTTAAATAAAAAATTCAAACCACAAAAAACAAACATAAAGAATAACAAACATTCAAAGAATAATATATTAATTACAAGATCACTACACAATCAATCATCCAACAAGCATGGTTATGATGAATGTAAATGATACAAGATTGATAAATAAAGGGTTAGCACAATAATAATGAACACTAAACTAAATAACAAGAATTTAATTGACGGAAATAATAAAGAACAAAAATAATAAAGTGCTAGTAAAGCGAAAGACAATAATTAAATGACAGAAATTTAAAGATTTTAACAAGATTTGAGCTGAAGATATTGATGCTTATTGCTCTCAATCATGTTTCATTTGTTTATCAGATCATGTTTTCATTTGTTTATGTTCGATCTAAGACAATAATTAAATGACAGAAATTTAAAGATTTTAACAAGATTTGAGCTGAAGATATTGATGCTTATTGCTCTCAATCATGTTTCATTTGTTTATTTGATCTATATGTGACCTAATATGCATCACGAACCTTTTAAGATCAGAGCTTGGCCACATGATCATCGAATTAGAGACGTTTATTGAGCAAGAACAAGAGGTTTCTAGGCACTTGTGGCGTGAGCCACACATAGTGGCGCACGCCACTACTGTTGGCCTTGCGCCACAGAGGTGCAAAAACCTATCTTTGATTGATCCTAGGTTTTCTTACAACCGGACCCAAAAATGGTGTTTTAAACACTGAAAAAGCAAAGAAAAAGATGAAGAAAGCATTTAAAGGTTCTCAGGGACTACCTTTTGTGATTTCTTTGATGATTTGCTCAAACATGGATGAAGGACAACCCAACACTTGGTCCTTGATACCAAAATCTGAGATTCAAAATTAGAGTTTGTGTTTTTAGGATTATAGATTATCTACAAGGGGTTTTGATTGATTAACAATAAGTTCTCAACTCAAATTCAAGGTTTAATACAAGTTGCCTTTGGATTTCTTTAGTTGAGTTTTCAAAATACAAGAACTTCCCCTTGTTTCCAAAAAGAATCACCTTATTTAACACACCCCTCAATGCTTATTTATAGGCAAATGAAGGTGGGTGCCGCCATTTTAGGGTTGATGTGGCGAAAATGCCACTATTGGGCCCTACAATGAGACAGGGTCCACTTTTATAAAATCAGACCGGATGGCGCATAAAACGAGACAATGCACCGGGAAGTGTGCCTGGCAGGCCTAACGCGCATTCCGGACTCGATTTCGTTGCGAAACCCCTAGTAATATGAAAAGGTAAAAGTGGTTAAACACATCGCTAATCTCAGCTACAGACCATCGGTCCAAAAACCAAGGTGATCGGGAACCCCGATCCTATTTTATGGAATAAACGGTGTATCAATTAAAATGTAACTATGCTCATTAAATTATTTTAAGATTCTACATCATTATCAATTAAAAAAAATATTAAATTATACATAAAATATAATTTTGTGAGTTTAAATTAATATGATTTTTTGTTATTTTATGTATTTTTAAATTTTAAATTTTTTTCAATATTACATTTTTTCTATTATCTGTATTATTTTTTTTAGTAAAAATACTTTTGTTCTTAAAAAAAATAAAAGTAAAATTTATTGAATCCTGTTTCGAGATGCTAAGAATTGATTTGTACCATTTACAACCCGTTTGGTACAAATGAATCATAGTTGTAGAATTCATTTGCAAATAAATTCTAAGTAGAATTCATTTGCAAATGAATTTGTCATGTTTGATATGTTACAATTTCAAATAAGGAATTCAATTGAACTCCACAAAATTATGTTTGAAATAAATTATTAAATGAAAATTGATTTGTTTTTATTTTTTGTAACACCCTCGATATAATAATTTAACAAAAATAAATAACAAACACCAATTATATTTATTATGTATAATATAACAACTTGTCATTTTTTTATTAAAATATAAATTTATGTATAATATAGACAACTTGGATATAATAATTTAACAAAAATAAATAACAAACACCAATTATATTTATTATGTATAATATAACAACTTGTCATTTTTTTATTAAAATATAAATAATAAATTTCATATAAATAAATACATAAATTTAGTTAGTTTTAATACACTAAGAAATACACTAAATAATAGTTTAATTGATGTAAAAAATTTTGTTGATTTAAGTAATTAATTTAGAAACTAAAAAAAATAAAGAATGTTACTATTATTTTTAATTGCATTTGAAAACAATTGTCGATACTCAATTTTTATAATAATTTCATAATAATAATAACTAATATTATTATTAGACTTCAAAAAAAAAACGTCATTAGTGGTTTGGAGTTTTCAAAAAAAAAAATACAAATAAAAGGAAAAAATAATAATATAAAATAACTTCATTATTGGATTATAAAAAATATAATGTTGTTATAGTTTGAGATTTTCCAAAAAAAAAAAAAGAAAAGGAAAAAAAAAAGATTTCTAGTGGAGGATAATTTTGTAAATAAATATTTCATCGGTTAATTTTATAAAAGTCATTTATAAATTCCATCAATTTTAGTAGAATTTAAGTTAGGTATATCCAATTCTGTAGAATTCAAATCGGTATTTTTTTCATTCCAAATATATGATTTTGAATTTCTAAATAAATTTTATAAAATTTCGTAGAATTCATTTATTCTAAACAAGTTCTTAAAAACACGAAAAAAATTATGAGAAAAATTAAAACAATTTGAAAAAAAAAAAATGATAAATCAAGTAACCTTACAGTAGCTTTCAAAAACACAAAAAGTAACTTATATCAGATTGATTGGTCGTATGTCATTGAATAATAGAATCTGTCTATACAGAAAAGTTAATTTCTCTATTGCAGTTAAAGCCTTTCTTAAAATTCTTAAATAAAGAATTTTATAAATTCTTAAAATTCAAAAGCTGGTTAGGTACGTAATTATCTATGAAAAGTTACACTACATAATACACGGTGATTCCATATACAGAACGACCTCATGGCAATAAAATCTCTATCTGTGCAGCCACTGCCACAAGTGTTCCGCAACGTGGCGATATCTCCATATACGTGCGCACTGCGCATCCCTGAGAGCTTCCGAATCCACCTCTACGCGCATATCATCTCTCTATCTCTAAGGGGAAAATAAAAGAAAAAAAAAAAAAAAATCGCGTCAAATATAAAAGAAAATAAAAAAACAAAAATCGCGTCTTTTCATCCCCATCGCATACTTCCCACGTTTTCGCTTCCGAAGCTCAATTAAAAAAAAAAAAAAAAAAAAAAAAAAAATCGCGTCTTCTTCATCCCCATCGCAACTTCCAACTGTTCGTCTTCCGAAGCTCAATTAAAATCGATCTTATAATTTCCTAGATTCAAATCTAAACCCTTTTCGTTCCTTTTTGTTTATTTGTTAATTTTGGAAAATCAGTACCGTTAAGTTCGTTTTTTTCCCCTTTCCCCAAAGCATTGAAACATCTTCGTCTCTCTTTTTCTCGATCGGTTGTGTAGCTACCAGTATCACCCAATTCACGGTCTGCTGTGAACCCACAAAAAGACGTTCATAATAACTCCTTCCCTTTTTGGATCAATTTATAGAAAACCCTATTGCAGAATCTCATGATTTGTTGAGTTCTACAGTGAGATGTCGGTAGAAAGATCGTTTGAAGCATGGGAGGAGGTGCAGCGCCATGGCCAGGACCTCGCGGACCGGCTGGCCCAGGGATTTACAGGGTTATTACAATCTCATATGACTAATCCCCCTGCTTTTCCCTGGCCAAACTCTCAAAAATCGAAGTTTTTTGATCTAGAATTTCCTGGCCCCAAAATAGAAGCTTTTAATTTCAGTAATAGGGATTTTGGAGTATTAACCGATAGTACTGGGATAAATGGAGTTTCTGCGATTTTCGATATTGGAAACAGAATTGGCCAAGCTGGGGCTGATTTTGGCGCGGGCTTGAACGGGTTGGTGCAGCAGTTCTTTAGGAGCTTGCCACTGCCTTTTAAGCAGGAGGAGGGCGTCGGGATGGAGGTTAGGATGGATAGTAAAAGGAGTGATTTGGGGAGGGGTGTTGACGGGGAGTTGGGGTTAGTGAGTGAGAGGTTGAGGGATTTTGGGTTTGTGGAGAATGCTGCTGGTGATGGCGGTGGTAGTAAGCTGGAGGGTTCTGCTGATGATGAAACTAGTGGGTTTAATTTGAAGTCTGTGGGGCATCTTGGTAAACCGCAGGTAATGAATATTGCAAGAGCAGTTTATTTGTTGTCAACAGTTTTTCACTGAGTAGAAGTGTTTATTTATGCACATAAATTGTGATTTTTGTTTGTGGAGTTGCTGATGTTGAATATATGTAGATTTTTAGCTTACCTTTGTCTGACTATTAGATTCCATGGGAATGGTTGCTTATATTGGAACTAGGGAAATGAAAATGTATGCAAACTGCACATTGTTCAGTTTTTATAATTTTCTTAAAGGATTAAGGACTATGTGGGTCCGTGATCTTTGTTGGTTTTCAAATCCATGTGGTTAAGCCATTTGCAATTTATGTTATAATGGTTTTTCTCATATTATGGATTGCAGAGGTGGGAAAATTAAAATTACAAAAGCTGGATTATTTTTGTTAAATCATCCTATGCCTATTGCAGCACCCCAAACTTGTTTAAGGTGCACATGAGAATGAAGTTGGTCATGGGTCCTTAATTCCATAGTTTGATTTATCAAATTGTTCTGATTTTGAGTAATCTTGGTGAGAAGGCTGGGAGTCTAGGGAAACAATGAAGACTTTCAAATATTTTCTAAAATCCTTAGCTACTTTTTTGATTAGGTATAAGGAAAATTGTGGTTTATCTATTAACTATTATTTCTTCATGCTTCATTCTGTGTGCCATTAATGTTGTTGAGAAGTTATTTGGGCCAAACAATGAAGACTTTCAAATATTTTGTAAAATCCTTAGCTACTTTTTTGATTAGGTATAAGGAAAATTGTGGTTTATCTATTAACTATTATTTCTTCATGCTTCATTCTGTGTGCCATTAATGTTGTTGAGAAGTTATTTGGGCCAAACAATGAAGACTTTCAAATATTTTGTAAAATCCTTAGCTACTTTTTTGATTAGGTATAAGGAAAATTGTGGTTTATCTATTAACTATTATTTCTTCATGCTTCATTCTGTGTGCCATTAATGTTGTTGAGAAGTTATTTGGGCCAAACAATGAAGACTTTCAAATATTTTGTAAAATCCTTAGCTACTTTTTTGATTAGGTATAAGGAAAATTGTGGTTTATCTATTAACTATTATTTCTTCATGCTTCATTCTGTGTGCCATTAATGTTGTTGAGAAGTTATTTGGGCCAAACAATGAAGACTTTCAAATATTTTGTAAAATCCTTAGCTACTTTTTTGATTAGGTATAAGGAAAATTGTGGTTTATCTATTAACTATTATTTCTTCATGCTTCATTCTGTGTGCCATTAATGTTGTTGAGAAGTTATTTGGGCCACATTTTGGACTATGGAGGTACCAGCTGAAGACAAAAGCTTTAGCCTGTTAATTCTGTTTTCATAGAGGTACCAGCTAATGTGCCTTCTAGACCTGCTGGGTACATGACATGCTTATGAATTGGCATGCTACTGTTTAGAAAACATCTGAGTTGCTTAAGTTTGCTCCAGTAGTTTGTTCTAGCCAATTGGAAGATGTTTCTTGTGAACAAGGAATGTCAACCAAAATGTTCGATCTACATCTTTAACGACGACAAAATATGCCCCTATGGTAGTAGTATTATATTTTCATATTGTCGATTTGTCATTATCATCATAACATACATTGAAGGAATGCCAATTTATTTTGTATTATAATCCTTTCTTGCCATTTTCAAATGGTTCATTTTCTGCTGGTGCAGGGGGTTTTAAATATCACATCAACTTATGACAGTAGAACTCACAACATAGACAGTTCTATGGTTGCAAGGGGAGATTTGTGGAGAGTCGAGGCATCAAATGGAGGCTCCACATCTGGAAATGATAATTCATCTCTCTTCCTGTTCCAGCTTGGACCAGTCCTATTTGTTCGCGATTCAACACTTCTATTGCCTGTTCATTTATCAAAGCAACACTTGCTTTGGTATGGCTATGATAGGAAGGTACAATCAATTTTAGTCAGTGGCTTAATCTCAAATAAAAATAGATATACTTATTACTTAGAGATGAGTGTGTGGATATGCAAATTGTTTGGATATCCTTCTATCAGCCTGTTAAAAAACTGACATGAATGAACATGCTTTTAAAAGCCCATTAGAGGGAGAGAGCCTGATGCCTGATTAAGTAATATGAAGTCTCCATATACCTGATGCAAGACATCTTACTGTACCCAACAATGCTTCCACAGTGAACATCCTCGATGTTTGCTCTCTGGCTTGGCTCTTTCATAAGGATAGCAGAAATTTTTATATGGTCTCTTTCATAAGGATAGCAGAAATTTTTATATGGTCTACAGTACCCCCTTTCAAGTGTTGACTGTGGTTTGTTCTGGTGCCTATTGTTTAGAACCTTAAGCTAGCCATTAGGTGGCTCTTTTTCTTTCTTTTTTTTTTTTTCCTTTTTTTTTTTCCCAGGGAGGGGTTGAATATACAGTGTCGAAGGCTTTATCTACCCATATCAAGTTCCCATATAACTGGTTTGGGACATTGGATGTAGCAGGCCCTTTTTCTGAAGGTTTATAAAGATTGGTCTCCAAAGATTTATGGACTCACTGAACATTAGTTGTTTGGTTGCTCCAAATTATTTCACTGATTTGTTTCTAGAATCCTACACATTGGGCATTTTGTTGATGATAGTTTGCTTAAAATTCTGCTAAATCTGCAACACTTTTACATGATTAATTCTTCTGGATTTTATTTTAATTGCATCATAGTATATATGCTGTTATGCTGACACGGGGATTGACCCTTCACATAAAAAATATCACGGCTCAATGTGTTAGTGTTCTTTTTTATTGAGCCTAAATTTGGATTTGATGTTTCTTGCTTATTGCTTAATTTAATGGCTCTGACAGATCTTTCCTTTTTGTCAGAATGGAATGCATTCTCTATGTCCAGCTGTATGGTCAAAGCATAGAAGGTGGCTGTTAATGTCAATGCTCTGTCTCAATCCTTTAGCTTGTGTAAGTGAAAATCACTATATGTTCAAGTTAATCAAGCACAGTAAACTGTTTTCGAGGGCCGAGGCAGAGGAGTGATCTACTGATGGTAAACAAATATGAAAAGTATCATTATCCAATTTATAATTTTTTGTGGCCAAACACTTGAATCTTGGTTCATTTCCGAAAACCTTCAAAGGATTGAGTGAGCAGGGTAAAAAGGCTAAGAATAAGGCCCTCTCTCTCTTTCCTTTCTACCATTCCCTCCTTCCAGTCCCCCATTATACACAAAATGAGAGAGTATATGGAGCTTTGCTACTGTCTTGTCAGATAACTTTGGGATTTTGTAGAGTAATCAGATTGTAAAATTAAAATTAAAATTTGGAAAACATGTGGTACATAAAGATGATATGCGCATTTATTTATACGTAGAAATCTTTAATGTACAGAATGATAATAAGCCTGGGAAATCATCCTCTGAGCTCAGTTTTCTTGAAGCAGTTAAAGGAGCTAAAAAAATGAGACTAACACTGACTAAAATTAATAATTTTGACTAGGCTGACAATTTACTTTCATGAAGTGCTATTTGAATAAGTGGAAGAACAGTTCTGTCATCTTGTTATAAATATTTGTCTGTGTCTTGATGAGAAGTTAACGTGTTGATTCTGGATATATGAAGTCTTATGTTTGAAGCATTTTCCTGTAGTGCTGAAACTTTCACTAATGACAGTTTCTTAAGATGAATTTACTAATTCTTCTTCTTTTCCTCTTGCTGCTGCTGATCTCTGCATGCAGTCATTTGTGGATCTGCAGTTTCCAAATGGTCAGTTTACATATGTGTCTGGTGAGGGGCTGACTACAAGTGCTTTTCTACCTCTTTGTGGGGGGCTTCTCCAAGCTCAGGGGCGATATCCAGGGGAAATGAGATTTAGCTTCTCTCATAAGGTTAGTTTCTGAATACATGATTGTTATATGTAGATTTCTAGGTAATCTTAGAGGATTTTTGGTGTTTAATTAGGAATGAATGCAAAATCTTCAAAGTTCTACCTAGTTTCATTTATTTAATTTGAACTCAATTGTTTAAATGTCTTAATAGAACAAGTGGGGTACACGCATCACACCAATGGTACAATGGCCTGACAGATCATTTACATTGGGCTTGGCACAAGCCTTAGCATGGCAGAGATCAGGTCTAATGGTTAGACCGACAGTTCTGTTCAGGTAACTTTCATGTTTGCTTTCACATTCATAAAATCAAATGAATTGCTCCTACTTGTCTCCTTGTGGCACAAGTTGATTGAGGTAAGTGGAAAGGCTACATTACTTTGGCGAAGACCTGAAGTAACCTGTAAAAAAGGAAAATTTTGTTTTGTGAATAGGGTATCACTAGGCTTGTCAAAAGGGCTTGAGTTGTGTGGGTGATGGTTGAGAATAGGGGTGTAAACGAGCCGAGCTGAGCTCAATAGAATTTATCTTGGCTTGAAACTCGACTTGCCTTGGGGGCTGTTAGGTGTGCTGCAGTACATGAGCATGGCCCAAAACTGAGCGGTTATTGTGCCCCAGCAGTTGGGAAGCAAAGGCTGGGGTGTGAGAGCAGGTAATAGTTTGTGGACAGGCTCAAAGTGGCTGCAGAGCTGCGTAGGCTGGATCTAGTTAAACACTAACTTGCATAGGCAACAGCGTGGCTGGTGCAAGCAGTATTGTGGCAGTGCCCATCAACAGGCATGATCTTTGCTAGTGCCTGTGTGTGTGCCAGTCCTATTGTCCCTTGAAATGGGCTAGTGTGGCAAGATGGGCTAGTGCCATTGGGGAGTTGGCTTAATTTGATATTGAAATAAGTTAAGATATAGATAGACAATTATAGCCTTGTTGGAGGCAAGCATAAGTAATTCAGTGGCGCATGAGAAATGGTTGAGTTAGGATGGTGTGAATGATGGAAGCAAGATATAGAGAGATGTGAAAAATATTGAAACCTGAGTAAATATGTGAAGCTATTCTGATGTGTTGTGTGGACCGAATGAGAAATCCCAAAGAGGGTGCGAGATCAAGTTCAGAACAGCGAAGAGTTCGGTAAGCGGATTAAAGAGAACCCCGTTGGTAGGGAGATTGAGAACCCAATTGTGTTATTCATACTGAACATTCAGGATTATGGAGTAGCAAAAGCCTAATTTCCCATGTAGTGATTGAATGATATGGAGAAATACATGTAGAGAAAATTGAAAGTGGTTATATGTTATGAATTGAGTTGGCAATGTTGCAAAACATTGAAATCTAACTTTAGGGAGTTGTGGAGACTCGCGGAGACTCGAGTAGAGGCAAGGGAACATAAGACCAATGTTGTCAAAATCAATGTTTTAACTATTGGTGGACAGTCCTCAACATTGAATTGTAAAATCATAAGATTTTAAAACAACCTAAAACAAAAATTATTAATCTAAGTGAAAATTGTAAAAAATTATTATATAATAAAAATTATTAATTTATTGATATTTATACAAATTATATTGTAAAAACTTAATTTTATGCTTGAGGGCTGTCCTTGGACCAACCTTGTACAGCCCTTAAGCAAATTGGTAATAAGGGTATTTATGCTTCAGTTTTGTATAAGGCATATAAAAATGAAAGGATAAGTGGGTCCTGTTGAATTATTGTTATACAACTCATTCCATCTCTCTAATCTATCTAATCCATAAAATTCTTTCCCTCTCAGTGACCTAATTCTTCTTCCCTAATTATAAAACTGAAAAAAAAAAAAAAACAAAAAAGTTTATGTATCTTCTCTTCCAAATCTCTATCTTTGTTTTTTCCTAATCTCATCTCGTCTCATTTAGCTACTTGATACTTCGATTCTTTCATTGGAGACTTCGTGTTTCAGAGCCCAAAATACTTCTACTGTTCGTTTTTAATTTTCTTCTTTAAATAAAATTAGCTTCTTTAAGAGAGAGCCGTTATTTTAGTTTTAAAGAGATCATATTTTTAAAACTTCCATGCGAATCAATTTGTATTTTAGTGATTACTTTGATTTCCCAATGATTTCAGTAATTTGTACTTTTTCTACTAGTAAGCACATAGTTGGAATCATAAACTCGTACGACTTTACAAGTCAAATCACAATTTTAATAACCAACTATATTCAGCATGAATACGACTGCAAAAGCAAAACTATTTGCAATTGTGCAAGTTGCCCTATCAATTGGGTTCACACATCACACCAATGGTACAGTGGCCTGACAAATTATTTTACATTAGGCTTTGCACAAGCCTTAACATGGCAGAAATCAAATCTATAGTGAGACCTTTAGCTTGGTTCAGGTAGCTTTTCATGTTTGCTTTCATATTTATATAAATATAAAATGGTTCCCTATCTCCTTGTGCCGCAAGTTGGATGAGATAAGAGGAGAGACCACTCACTTTGGCTTCAGATGTCCTGTAGTAACCTTGAAAAAAGTGGTTTCTTACATCATCTTTTATGTTTGCTGATAGTTGTGTTATAATTCTTTTTGTAGCAGACCTGATCATATCTAATACTATACCAGAGCCATAAGGAGCAACAAATGTCCACCTGGTTCTTTGTATTTCAAGCGTGTGAAATAGTGGATGCTGGATGAGTAAAACAAATTAAAAAATAAAAAAGAATTGTTTTGGGATTGATCATCTTGTCTTCTTGTTGGGTCAGTTCAGTCACGATTATGTTTAAATAGCTGAAACCTTAGCTTATTTGATACAACAATTGGTATGCTGATTTCCATATTACCTTAAACTCTCGAGTAAGATGAGCTTTGATGCTGAGAATGTGGTGTGCAGAATATATTATTCTAGGTTTAATTGTCATTTTTGGTTTCACAACATGTTTAACTGAAGCATGATCATCTATGAATTATCTATTGCATTTATTTTGTTTTTCTTTTTGGCTTTTCCTTCTCAGATCACCTTATGACTTAACTTTGTTCTAAACGGTACCATGTCAGTTTGTGCCCCACTTTTGGAGGAAGCAATCCTGGTTTGCGAGCAGAACTTATTCATTCGGTGAATGAGAAACTGAATCTGATCTGCGGCTGTGCATTCATGGCACATCCTTCTATATTCGCATCACTTTCTGTAAGTTGCTTTATTTGGTGTTGCTTGTCGGTATATCTATCAAGTAGATTACTATTCTACTGGCTAGAATCTTGGTGTGTTGTTGGATCTCTGTCTCTTTTTTCTACTTTTTTTTTCCATATAATATTTTAATATGCTGGTTTTATTTAATAAACAAAATAGGAAGCCAGGTGTGAAGGAATCAAACACTTCGTATTATGCTATTTGTTGGAATTACTACATATATAACCTCAGGGAGTCTAGGAAAGAAGTGGAAAAGTATAATAATTATTTTTTAACACAAATTATGTATGGGAAATATGTAAAATGGGAGGAAATAAAAGTTGGAAAAGTTTCCACAATTCACTTGTTTGGTAGTTGAAAAAAAGTATGAGAGATGAAAATAGGTGGAGGAAATTGTCTCTGAGGTCCATTATCTTGTTCCTAAAAAATTTGGGAGGAAATTATACAATATTGTAAAATAAATTTATAGTTAGTATGAAAATCTTTTCCAATTTTTTCTTCCTCCAATGAAGAAAGGTTGTGATAATGAATTTCGTGTTTTCTACCTTGTCATGAGTGCTGTTAAACCTAAAATACCAATTTTCCCTGGTATTTAGATCCACGACACACGCAGCTGGTTTCTGTTAGATTAATCAGGTCGAGGTTTAGATGACACAGAAAGAGAGGTCTCTCTAGTATAGCATACAAAAAAAGATTGGGATTTGAGACACTTTGGTCCTAACAATGGTAGTCTTTCAATATAAATCAAGTCTGATGTTGAAGTCAAACATACTAGTAATGCAACTGAAGAATAATCTTACAATGGAAATTATAGGCTTGAAATGGTAGGGTCAAATTTTGTTAGAGTGAGACTTACCTCAAGCTTCTTAGTGATAGAATGCCCGACTAACTTGTATCTGATCCCTCTAGCTGGTCTATTGCAAAGAACTAAACCTCTTTCCCAGTCTAGTGCAGCTGTGACAAATTTACATATCATTGTTGTTATTGAGGCGTAATCCTTGCAAGAATTACATATTGAGGTTTGATGTATCCTGTTGCTCTGTGGACATGTAAATGTACATAACTTTCTGATGATCAACTCCTTTAATAGATGCATATCAAAGTAATGTAAGTTATTTCACTTCAGTACGGCAAATATTTGCTAGAAAGGGGTCTATTGCATTAGATAGATTCCACTGTCAACTATGCTGCTTGTATATGCGTATACTTGGGTTAAAGACTTCAGTGAATGTTAATGGTGATTTGCCTAGCATAAAAAAAGATAAAAAGGTGGATTGATAACATTTAACATTTACAATATGTAGCTTGTGTATTTTCTGAACCATTAATTGCAGGTTGGACGGTCCAAGTGGAATGGCAACATTGGAAGCTCAGGACTCGTCATTAGGGTTGATACCCCACTCACTGATGTTGGCCGACCATCGTTCTCTGTTCAGATAAATAGTGGCATCGAGTTTTGAATGTGTAGCCATGTGTATATAGACCCGGGCGTTTCACCATAGGATACCTCATGTGAATATTTTGTGCTTCTTTCTATCAATTATATGCTTTCCCATATTTCTTTTTTCTCCTTTTTAATTTCTATTGAAGCTTTTTTGGCAGGTTGGGGCAAATTGTAAATTTTGAACTGGTCAAAGTTTGACAGTTCAAGCTTGAGAAATATCTACTTGTATTGCACTAATACGAACTATGCTATTGGAGCATGTAAATGAAATGATCTTAATCCAATCTAATTATAGGACAGGTAGACTTAAATGTTGGCAGAAAATGTTTAATCTTTGGATATTATTTTAAATGGTTTAATACTCTTTTAAGGGTTTCCTTTACACTGTTACTTGAGTTGCTTTTGAGAATTTTATCACGTTGAAAATATTTTAAGAGGCCATTCAAATATTTTTCAGAATGAACTTATTTTATTTATATCGGTGACAGGATGCCAAATGATAGTTTGGGATGCTAATAAGCATGAGATTAAGAGTGACAATTTTGCAATGGCATTACATTTTCTTATTCTGCATCTGGAATAGTCTTCTTGTTGCATGGCTGGTGATGGTGTGAGGAGAAGCGAAAGAGGAGAGATTAAGAAGTTTTAGGTTAGTATAATTAAACTATCATTTTTATTATTTTTTCTTTTTCTAATATACTCTTGTATCAGTACCCATTAAAATTAAATGATTCATGTTAAGTTGTTTTTGGAATTACTCAAAACTATAGTTATGTATCCAGTGATCAAGGCAATTGACTAATGCACAAGTAAAGTATTAGAAGATTAAGGGTTTTCTTTAAGAGAAAATTGGCAATTTTTTTATAGATAATGGAATATGAATATTTCTAGACAAATAAGAAATGTAAGTATATAAAATTAAAATTTAATGTTTGGAAATGATCTTGGTACAAGGTATTAATATCCTGAAAAATTTTATACAATTTTCAAATAGAACAAGGAAATTTTATATAATTTTTGTTATTTTGGGAACTTATTAGACCTAATGCCTGCAAAAGAATTTAAATATTAAATATTAAGAAAAAAATATGCTGAACTATTATGCTCCATTGAAAATATAAAAAAACTTCTCAAAATCTAAAGATCTAAAATCTAAAATCATAATGAATGAATAATTCATTTTACATTTTGAACTGTCAACAAAAGAGAAATCAAAAACATAAATAAAAATTTTTCTGCAACAGAGAACAGTTATATAAAAGGAGAAAAAATAGGATAAATAAAAAAAAAAAAATACACAACTCAAGATTTGTTATCCTATGAGAGATCTAAGAGACTAAATTTAATATTGTTCTGAACGATCAAAATTTGAAAATTATTGAAAAGAAAATTACATAAAACAATAATAATAAAAAAAGGATGAGAAGGAATGGACTATTGCCGGTTAAAGAAAACAATAGGCAGTGACCAAAAAAAAAAAAAAAAAAAAAAAAAAAAAAAAAAAATAAAATGAGAAAAAATAGGATAAATAAAAAAAAAAAAATAACACAACTACCAAGATTTGGTTATCCTAATGAGAAGATCTAGAGACTAAATTTAATATTGTTCTGAACAGATCAAAATTTGAAAATTATTGAAAAGAAAAATTACAATAAAACAAATAATAATAAAAAAAGGGATGAGAAGGAAGGACTAAATTGCCGGTTTAAGAAAAAATAGCAGTGACCAAAAAAAAAAAAAAAAAAAAAAAAAAAAAAAAAAAAAATCTGAAAAGAACTCTAAAGGAAAAGGAGAGCGAAGGAAAAAAAAAAAAAAAAAAAAAAAAAAAAAAAAAAAAAATCTAAAAGAACTCTAAAGGAAAAGGAGAGCGAAGGATTAATGATTGATATTTTAAGTTTATTCATATTAATATTTAATTAATGATGATGTAGTAGTTCGACTAATATTCTGTTTCTCCTGTTTTGTTTGCTTGTAATTTCTTTCTTTGATGTCTCAAAATGTTTATAAATTTTCTAAATATAGATATGTAAATAATTTTTTTCTCATAAAAACATTTATAATTATTCATTAAATGAATGACTTTTATTAATATCTTAATGAGTTAAGGGTAAAAAGGGTAAATTAATAAATTTTGAATATGCGTATTTTATCAAACTATGCAAATAAAATGAGAGAGAGAGTATATATTTATTGAGAAATATATTATATAAAGGTAAAATAGTAAACTCTAAATAATAATCATGTCTAAAAAAAGAAACAGGATAATAATTTAGGATAAATAAAAGGGAAACAAGAGGACAAATTATGAGAAAGAGGGAGTATAAATGTTTGATTATATCATTAAAAATAATTTTTTTCTATTTTTGAGTAAGATAAAAAAAGCAAATAAAAATTTGAATTGAGGTTTAATTTTTGTATTAGGCTTTCTTTTATTTTCTCTTTTTACATATTTTGTTGTATGCTTTCAAATTTTTTTCGTATCTTTTTTAACTTCATTTTTTAAGTTATCAAAAAAATAAAGTCTATTTGCATTTTTATATAATTTAAAAAAAAATTAAAAAAAAAATATTTAGATTGATTTTTTTTCCTTATATTAAACATGATTCCGCAGTTATAAGAAAATTATAACATTAACAACTGAAGGAGACATAAAGGCTAATAGTTAAACTACATGAAATCTGCTTTGAGCTGATACTTATTTACGTTAGTAATGAATATAACTAACAATATACTGCTTGGTGCATAGATGCTATTGTCCTAATCTGAGAGAGTACAGTAAAAATTGCAATTACAGAAGACAACTCTTGAGGATAAAGGTTTCAGGTTAAGCAAAAGCAAGACAGCAGATTACATGCACTGAGAGTTTGATTTAAGTAAAAAGTGGAAAAATGAATTTAAATTAAATGGTACAGTAGTGCCCAACTGCATTCAACTCAAATGTCTAAACTGTGTTCCAGAGGAACGTCTCTTAGATGAAGATATTTCTCATAGAATCCAAGCAGGATGGATGAAATTGAGGAGTGCTATAAGTGTACTATGTGATAGGAAGAATTTTAATATGATAAAAGTAAGTTCTGTAAGACGATCGTGAGACTAGTAATGCTATATTGCAGCGTAATGTACAACATGTTCACAAGATGAATATTGCGGAGATTCTAATGCTGAGACGGATGTATGATCATACAAGATTGGATAAAATTAGAAATGATCAAATTAGATAAAAGATTCAAGTAGCGGAAGTGGAGATTTAAATGAGAGAACGATGTATCAGATGGTATGATTATGTATTATATAGATCTCAAATGTTTTATGCGTTGTATAATTTAGCCGTTTTCACGAGGTTTTGCAGCAATAAGGTCCTGTTTTTCTTCTTCTAATAATAATAATAATAAAATTACTTATTTTTCTATTAATAATAGTCAAATACAAATTATTAGTTCTAGAATTTTGTATTTTTTTCGAAAATAATTGAACTGGAAAATCCAACAACTCAATACAAATTATTAGTTCTTGGTGACGGCTGTTTGAAACCAACCATTCAATCTTCTTCCTCTTACAATATCATGCTCTATCATCATCATCATCCTCTAATCTTTTCCTATTCTAACGGATACTATCTAACGGAGAAAATTCCTTCTTCACATAATACATTATCCGAGACCTTCCTTTGGGGATAATTAAAGGTCTGAAAACTAGTAAGATCAAAATAAGCTCCACAAAGAACAGTACAATGCTTATCCACACAAAAATGGTTCTCTTCCAATTCCATACTAATCTTTTCAACTTTGGCATATCAGATTAAAGCGAGAGTGATGATTCGTATATTTCAGGTATTCCGGCACCTGACATGTATTCTGCTCGCGGTTCGAGCATTACTTTCAGGTATGAAGTTGGCTCGAGTCCTTCGGTGATTTCGTCCATTTTTATATCAAGAATTTGAGATTCTGATTTGAAACCAGCAATAAGAGGAGCGCTTTTGATGATCGTTTCAACGAAACGGATGGGTTGGCTTTTGAACCTTAACATACATGGATGACTCGAGCTTTCTATGACCTTGCCGGTTGCTGATAGGAACTCTACTCTTACCTTGAGGAACAAGAGGTCGAAATGGTCAGTGACGGAGCCAGAATAAGTTAGGGAGTTAAAAAAAATTCAAGAGTTAAAAAGGAGAGTAAAATTGAAAAATGCACTATTTTAGAGAATAAATTAAGAAAATTTCAATATTTTATAGGGCATTCTTTGAAAAAAAAAAAAAAATTGTTAGAGGAGTAGAGGCGAGCTCCATCATTGGAAATGACGTATTAAATGTAAAATACTTAAAATTTATTTTGCTTTAGATGTTGGTCTACTCTCTCTCCCTATATGTATTCATTCTTTTTTTTTTTTTTTTTTTTTTTTTTTTTTTTTTTTTTTTTTTTTTTTTTTTATGTTTCATGTTCTTTTTTTTTTTTTTTTTTTTTTTTTTTTTTTTTTTTTTTTTTTTTTTTTTTTTTTTGTTTTTTGACATGCCTATATGTATTCATTCAGATACGTGGGGCTCAAATGAATTTTAATATATAGGCTTTGAAAATTTAGTTCCGCTGCTTGTACGGTTGTACTCGCGCGTTTAAGCGCGTTTAACCTATGTATTCCTACAAATATAATAGTAATAATTGATGCTAATAATTGTATGAGTGTTTTTTTTTCCAAAAAAATTAGTAATAATTCGTTTGTTTCGTAAAATAACTTGTTAAAAAATATTTTTCTTTGAAAAATATTTTTCAATTGACTTTTTTTCCATATTGTTATAATATTGAGAATTATTTAAAAGTATTAAAATTTTTATCTCATAAGACCATAACTCATAAGACCATAAAAATATTAATAATAATAGATTTTTAATAATTTATAAATTTTATTGTTAAATATGAGAGAATTTATAAATTTTATTGTTAAATATGAGAAGAATGCGAAAAAAAATATAAATTATGAAAGTCATCGGTGGCCGATGGTGGTAGCTAGTGATGGTCGGTGGTAAGTAGCGACTGGTGGTAATGACTACGATGATTAATAAATAAAAAAAATATGAATCTATAAGGTTTGTCATTGTCCGAAAAATATTTTACTCTCTCCAAAATGAGAATTCATTTTCTTTAAAAAATGACTTGATTTTCTTTTGATCAGAAAAATATTTTTCGTTGACTTATTTTCTTGAACAACCAAATAATGGAAAATTGTGAAAAAATATTTTCCTGGAAATTATTTTACAAAAACAAACATAGTCGAAGAATGAAAATTTTTTTAATGGATAATCAATCATATGTATGAGGAACATATATAAACCGATTCTTTTTTTCACTAAAAAGATAAATAAAAGAATTGTTTTAATAAATAAAAATTATTAAAAAGATGTTGAGCTCTTTAAATATTAAAAAAGAAAAAAAATCTCTTATAAGCATGAAAAAATTAGAGAAATTTGATTGTTATAAGATCGATATTGTTATTCATTAGATTTAAAAATTGTACTTAGCCGACAAGCTCCTTCTCAAATAAAGTGGAGCTAATTTTCTGTTCACCCAAATTTGACTTTTTTTTTTTCTTTAATAGTTTTAAAAACTGTAAAATTGCATATTAAAATATTAATAAAAGAAATAGTTAATTAAAAAAAAAATCAAATAAAGAAAAGGCATCATCTATGTATATACCTGGAAGATACCGAGTTTCCGATTGTAGTCGGACTCAGGAACCGTCAATGAGACAATGAGCTGCAATTTGTGATTAAGAGGAATCACACGATCTCCAACTTCATTAGCAGCTTTACCAATAACAAGGCTAGAAGGATTACCAACATCAGAACAAGGCATTATAGGCACAAAAGCTATTGGACTAGCTTTTGTATAATCAAAATTCAGTATTTCTCTAGCCTGAACTGGCTTTTCTACTATGGTTCTCATAGCTAACCCTCCAAACAAAAACCCTCAAGATAATAACCCTAAAAGCATCACAAACACATAGCTTGACCAAAAGCATGCATATGCATATCTCATTGCTATTTTGCCTATTGATTTTTGGGCATTTTTGGTCATATTAGTACTAGAAATACCTAAAAATTTGAACAATTTTGTCATGGAGTACCTTCTAATGTGCCCTAGTGTTTGGAAAGAAAAAATCAAGAATTTGAAGGAAAAGTAAGATAACCAAATTGGAAATGTGAAAAAACTAATAAGAAGATTAAATTGAAAACCCATAATTTTTATTACTACTGCTATAAAGAAAGCAAGGAAATTTAAAGAAAAATCATTAGAATCTCTTGACATTTCAACTTGGTCTTGCATATCTTTTTTACTAGTGCTCACCCTTCCATTTTCATCTAAGTTAATAATTCTATTTTTACCTCTCCTCTTTTCACCACATTCTTCACATTTGTGACAACTCTCTGAACTAGAGGAATGGAGCAATGCGAGTCTTCGCTCACTGCCATTGGTGAAAAAATTCATCTTCACCCTCTTTTGGTCCATGAAAATTTTGTCAGCTGCATCTAATGCAATTTTGATTATGCCATTTTCTTGATACTTTGACTCTTCCATGGAATTTTTTTTGTTCAAAAAAGGGTAAATGCAGAACTTGGGATAGTGGGTGCACAATGTGAAAGTTTGTGGTACTATATATTAAACTATCAATTGCTAAATCAGCTTTATATATATAGTAGGGGGAAAATTATATATTTTGATTGGCAGGAAATGTTATTTGTCTTGGGATGCTAAAAAGATTTCGAGAATTTGTGTGTGTTGGTGCTTTAACCAATGTGATTTTTTATAAGGGAGTAAAATCTTATCGTTTGATCGCTCAATCTATACTTCCATCAATTTTTTTGGTCTGGAGATTAGGATATGTCGCACAGTGACACACACTTCAATACTTTTCCATATTTGTCAGCTCAAAGGGCATGTATGATCCTTAGCTAGCTAAGAAGCTTCTATTTTCGCGATTACAATGCATCCCTTTTATTCTAAAATATAAATTATTTAAAATTGTCGCACAAGGATTAAGAAAGATATTAATTTTCTTAAATTATAATAAACTCAAGAGGTAATTTGATTAAATTATCATTTATCTTAAAACTAATAGTTATTTGTGAAAATATTTATTGTAACTAATTTAAACAAGGGTAATATTGAAAAATATAATTTATTACTCTTTAAAAAATATTCTCAAAACGATTTATACTTTTAGACAAAATAATCATTCAAAAATGATTTATTTTGGGACGGGATGAGTAATTACATTGCTCTCTCTCTCCTTGGAATAGTAGCTGATTGCTGATGAATATTTTGTTTTGAATATTTTAAATTTTATTTCTATGAAATAAGCATAAAAATACGAAATAACTAATAAGTGGGTTTTGCTAATTCCATGTCCATGCATTAGGATTAAATAACAACTTATAAAAAAAATAATAGTTCAGCAATAGAATATAGAAAAATAAGAAAAAAATTCTGCATACCTTATTGAAGACCCAAGGAGACCCAAGGAGAAGGAATTGAACTAAATAACAAAATAAACTGCTAGACTAAGAGGAGAATTGATTATTGGAAATGAATATTAACGTGTTTTGGTAGCTTGAATTAAGAAAAAGGACAAAAGGTCAATAGGCTATCAATCAAAAAATATTTTATATATAAAAGTTAGAAAAAAAATACATTATGTAAAAAAAAAAAAATCAATTATACAACGCATAAAACATTTAAAATATAAAAGGTGTTATGTGAAAATTTTAATTATAAGTGAAATAGAATCTCGAAATTTATAAATTAAATGATAATAATAGTAATTGCTATGGACATAAATAATATAAGTTTCACTTAAAAAATGTATAAAAATATAATAAGTAGAAAATTTAGATTCCAATTTATAAATTAAAGTTTTTGAAATTTATACGATATAGACTTTTTACATAATAATTTTTAAACTTAAATTAAAAATTATAAGATTCTATAAAATTTTATTTATAAAAAAGTGTAAAAAAATAATTTGTAAAAAAAGCAAGACTTCAAGCTAATTTTTTTTATCGGCAAAAATAATTTTTATTAAATTATATTGTTTAGAAAAAATTTATTTTATCAAAGTACCATTCCAAGCCATTAGACCTCTCATTTACACTCAACTTAACATCGATAACTTAAGTAAAAAAACTGGTCAAAATATTATGTACACCGAAATCGAAAAAATCGAAAACTATCCAAAACTCTTAACACAACTACTAACTAAATTGTCATATTAAAAAAATGCAAAACCAAATGCAAGTACAGCCCACCAGCAGTAAAGTGTATTCACAACTAATCATATTGAGAAATTGCAATCCAAAAGATTTACATATTGTTCTCTCTATCATTGTAACCAAGCAAGTAAATCTTCATATGTATCAACTCTCTTTTTACCAATGAATCTACAAAATGATTCTATTCTCTATATATTAAAGGCCCAGATCCGAAAACTAAATCATAATCAAATCAACACCTCTGATTTGGTCAAACATTATATGTATCTTTATGTATCTGGTGTATATTTTCCATATTTGTTTCCTGATTTATAGCTGATCGTTTAATACATATCTGTATAAATATGTGTATGTATCTTTATGTATCTGGTGTTAATATTTTCCATATTTGTTTCCTGATTTATAGTGATCCGTTTAATAACATTATCTGTATAAATATGTGTGATTACAATCAATAATAACATCAATTTCAAAAAGACTTACATGGTATCACGAAGCTTCTCGCTAAACGTCCTCTTTTTAAACGTCCTCTTTTTCTTCTCTCTTTTCTCATGGCTAACACCACTCTCCCTGCCATAATATCCCCTGCTGTCACAGCCAACCAGCAGCTAATCTCGTTTAATATTGCTGCTCAAGCCCCTCTCAAACTAAACTCTACAAATTATTTGTCCTGGAAACTACAGTTCGAAAGCCTTTTTATAGGTTACGATCTTCAAGGTTTCATCGATGGAATAAAACCTTGTGTACCAGCCACCATTGCACCCAATGATAACCCTAATCTTGAATCTCGCCTCTGGATCAGACAAGATCAATTAATTCTCAATGCCTTAATTGGTTCTCTATCACCACAGTTGATTCCTTTCATAGCCAAAGCAAAAACATCAAAACAAGCGTGGGATATTCTCGCAAACACCTATGCCAAAATGTAACACCCACCGGCCAATCCCGGAGAACCAAAGGGCGGATGCCACAATCGGTGCCGGAGCACCGTCTTATATCACTTATTAAAGCTAGATCACAAATTAGAAGTGGTTAAATTTTCATAAGGCCATAAGGAGGCAAGTAATTAAACATTTTATTTTATTTTTTTATATATAGAAATAATGTTTAAGGAATTTCCTACGAAAATTTTTCGCAAGAGTTTTCCCTAAAAATTTACTTGCCAGCAAACAAAGAAAATATCATACCTTTCCAATTATCTCCAAAACCCAAAATCATTCAACACAACATACCGCAAGCACTTCTAAATATCCATCAACATACGCATACTAATTCGAAACACATTCTTTCAAGGAATCTATAATCAATCATACACCAAAATATAATATAGATGTCCAATTTCCTTATAATAATCATAACTCTTAATACATTATAAACTTATTAGCATCCAACCTTCAGCAACACAATATTTATATACATGCCAAATAACTATTTACAAAATATCCTACCCAAAATGTGATATCTAATCTGATGCTCCTCCTCCTGGTCTTTGTAAGAACACCCTCCGCTCCTAAACCTGTGCGTGATAAAAATCAACGCGCTGAGTGGGAGACTCAGTGGTGCTAAATACACAACAATTTTATTACAAAGAATAGCCAAGGTAAATCTAAATTAACTCAACTATAATAAATACCAAATCGCTTAATTTAATTCAATACTTTTATAAATACAAATAATGTCTTCAAATTCCTTTTATAGCACAATAAAATTTCATTTTTTCGTTAAGGCTTCGTACTCATGCCAGAATGAACATAAAGCAAATTTGATCGTGCTATATTAGCGGCCACCCCCATCACATACTCGTGGCATATGGAAAGGACCACCTGTGCCTATGAAAGCACCAACCCGTGGCCTATGAAGCACCCAAACCCCCATCACACAGATCGTGGGCCTTATGAAAGCACCAACCGTGGGCTATGAAAGGCACCACCGCCATACATCAATAGCGCGTCCGTTCCTATTTATAAGGGCTGATAACCCTAGCATATGATCATAGCTTCACAATAACAAAATCCATCTCATCATACCACGTCTCAATCATGCATAGTAGAGCCCAAATCAAAATCAATCTTTCACAAAAGCAATAATTCTTAATCAAAACCTCTTCATTTCTTAATACTCATCAGTTCAAAATTTTTTATAGATATATGTAGACTTAATATAGTATAAAAGTACATAAATCAAGAACTTTTCAGCATTTTCATAAACTTGACCCTTGCTGGATTTTTAACACATAATTTGAGTTATGGGGCTCCAAATTGAATGAAAAGAAGGGAACACAGCCCAGATCACACAGTAAGATAGCAAACAAAAGCTCAGAACACAAACCAACAGATCAAACCTGATTCAGCAGAACCAAGTCCAATGTTTCTTGAATTCCTACTTCACCAAACACTCAAATGAAACTAATCCAGAACGAGAGAATTCTCAAGACACCGGGAAACAACTTTTATGAAGAACTCAGAACCTAATCTTGTCATTATAGTGGTCAAAATGGGCACTCAATTTAGTAATGCATGTGGCCCGACACCAGTTTGGGTGTTTCGGCCATAAGTTGAGCTATGTATCTCCAATTTGGACACCAGAGGATGGATTGGAAAGATAAGAAGTAAATATATAACTTTTATGAAGAACATGAAATGTTATTGTGCCATTTGAGTGGTCAAAATGGACAATCATTTTGGATAGATAGGTAAGACATCATAACAGCACCAGTTTTGGTATTTAAATCATAAGTTGAGCTAAAAGTATTGGAATTAGACATAAGAATATGTTTTGGAAAGCTGAGAAATAGATCTACAACTTTTGAAGAAGTCAGAAACAGATGGGGAGCATAAAGGGGTCGAAAATGAGTTCCAATCCCATGGCAGAACATATCTCACATTAAAATCAGCAATAGAACCAAAACATAAAAAGTTCCTAACATATGTGCAAAACCTAACCATGTAAAAACAACTTAAACAAGTGAAAGTATGATTGCACTAACCTTATTAACAAGCTTGAAAAAGCTTGGAAAGCCTCACTCCTTGGCTTTCTCTTTACCCTTTGAGGATGGTTCTCCAACCTCTTCAAAGCATGAAAAATCAACATTAAAAGCAAAACTTGACAAAAGAAATAGTAAAAGAATAGTTTGGAGCATGATTTAAATGCATCAATAACCATGGTCTAAAACCATGTTAACAATTCACAAAACTCAAAAACCACAACTTACTTACTTTAATGGTAACTTCACTTCTCTTTGCTTTTAATCACCAATCTCAACTTCTACTACTTTAATGTTAACTTCACTTCTCTTTGCTTTTAATCTCCAATCTCAACTTCTACTACTTAATTCTTAAGGATTAAGTCCTATTCTATGGTTTAATTAGGTAGTTTGGTGGTAAATTTGGAGGTAAGAAAATGAAGAAAATGAAGGAAGAAGGAAGAAGATGGAAATGGCGTGGAGAAGAGAAGAGAAGAAAGAAAACAATGTTGTGGTGTTACTTAAGTGCCAAAGTCAAATTTGACTTCCTAAAATCATGCCAAATTTGTGGCTAAGATCAAGTCCTAAATAATCTCATCCAATGGCTCTAAATATTCCTCAATAACCCTGATTAGGTCCCGCAGGACCCGCAGTATCCTGCCCTACAGCCGAGGCGCGCTCTGCATCAGAACCCAAAATGCCACCACCAACACCACCGGCTGGCCTACCGCCCTCTAACATAGCACCCTCTGGAGGGGCATAACTGTCCACCTCCTCATCCGGCAGGCGCTGAGACATCACTAAATAATCCGGACTAAAATAATACCAAGTCCCGGACCGATGGTACTATTCACAGACCGGTAAATCACTATTACCGACACTAAAAGAAAATCAGTCTGTTACATAAACCATCTCGTGGCCGTGTTAAGCAAGTCCAAACTCAGCTAAAAGCCATTCTTAAAGGCCAATCCTCCATCACTGAATACATGCAAACCATTAAAAGCAAAGCTGATGAGTTAGCCCTTCTTGATTCTCCTATGGCCGAAGAAGACATCACAGACCGTATTCTTGAAGGTCTTGATGATTCCTACAAAGAAACAATACAAGCAATCAATTCCTATCCTCATTGAAGAGCTTCAGAAAAACTCATAACTTGAAGCCTCTCTGGCATCACAATCAGTTTCTACACCTGCTGCCTCTTCCCTGCAACACATCACTATGATCCACTTACCTGTCTAGTTGATAAGCACCTAAAGCCACTTAACAGCCAGGGTGGACGGGGAGGTTTTTTCCCATTCTGCTTGACATTGGTAATTCTGTAAGTTTTGTTTGAGTTCATGTCCACACGAAGTAGGATTGCCGTTGAGATGGAACCCACTATTAGAAGAAGAATGGAGATTGGCTTACCGTGGATAATGGCTGTTTCTGTGGTATTTTAATGACAGTAAATGTTGCAAGGGAGAGGCAGTCAGTGTTTGTCAGTGGAACTGCTACTATAGTGAATGGCCTTACGAGTACGAGCAGCTACAAGCAAGATCTCATAGCAAGTTTTCTTCTATGAAGCTCTTCAAATGAGATAGGAGCCTCAAGAGCATTGGAATTGCTTGTATTGTTCTTTTGTAGGGAATCATCGAGAACCCTTCAAGAATACGTGTCCTGTGATGTCTTCTTCCGGCCATAGGTATGATCAGGAAGGGCTAACTCAATCAAGCTTGTCTTGTTAATGGTTTGCATGTATTTGATGCAGTGAGATGACGGAGATTGCCTTCTAAAAGAATGGCCTTTTAGCAACACTCGCATGGTTATTGCGAAGCAATACTCGACACTTAATCAGGGCAATTCAGAGGATCGGTTTAGTGTATAAGAACCTAGACTCTCTCTTCTGAGTGTCAGGTCCAAGTTTGGTAAGTTGTGATTCTTACTCCCTGAAGTAAGCATTGAGAGTACAATCGAGTGGCGCTCCAACACGGCACCTTGGAGTGAATCTCCTGTGCTATTATAGTCCTCCGGATCAAACATACATACTCTACTGTACATCACGGCTTGAGAACTAATTTTATTTAACTAGTTCCTATTCTTTTGGAGCATACGGATGAACCTGTGCTTACTTCAACAACAAATCCACCGGCGCAAACAGCCACTTTGGGAGTCTCAAATTCTGTTGAAACCACTGTTCCTGTGCCAGCAGTACAAAATCGACATTCCATGGTCACAAGGAGCAAAAACAATATTTCCAAGCCTATTAAAAAATATAGCTTGCATGCACAAGTTCAAACTTCTGATGATTATATTCCTAGAACTGTTTTGTAGGCTTTAAAAGATTCAAAATGGGGTAATGCATGTACTGAAGAATTCAATGCCTTGGTTAAAAATGGAACCTCGGTTCTTGTTCCTGCCACAGAAGGACATAATTTAGTAGGCTGCAAATGGATATTTCACATCAAACGTAACTCTGATGGAATAGTGCAGCGCTACAAGGCTCGTCTTGTTGCCAAAGGTTTCAACCAAAGCCCTGGAATAGATTACGCCGAAACATTCAGCCTAGTGGTTAAGCCTACTACTGTTCGTCTGATAATCAGTTTGGTGGTCATGCATGGATGGACTGTTAAGCAACTAGATGTAAATAACGCTTTTCTAAATAACGCTTTTCTTCAAGGCCCCTTAACAGAAAAAGTGTATATGCAACAACTACAACGTTTTCAAGACAGGGATAAGCCGACACATGTGTGTTTACTTAAGAAAGTTATTTACGGTCTCAAACAAGCTCCGCGAGCTTGGTATCAAGCCCTAAAACAATTTCTTCTTGACACTGGGTTCACTAACTCTCTGTCAAACGCTTCATTATTTATTAAAATTTCAGACACTGACATCTTGGTTTTCCTTGTCTATGTGGATGATATCATTATTACAGGGAGCAATTCTAAGCAAATCTCTGACTATGTGCAGTTATTATCAAAGAAATTCTAAAGATCTTGGTAGCCTCAACTACTTTTGGGTATCGAACTCCTGCCCAATGCACATGACGTGTTATTATCACAAAAAAAATACATTGAGGATCTCTTGAATGACACAAACATGGTGCAGGCTAAATCAGTCAAAACCCCTATGTCTACAAGTGCAAAATTAACTGCAAATGGCAAAATTAACTGCAAATGGTGGTAAACAATTCGCAGATTCAATGCAATATAGGAGGGTTATTGGAAGCTTACAGTACATTTTACTAACTCATCCTGATGTCGCTTTCATAGTAAACAAGCTTTCTCAATTTGTTCATCAGCCCACAGTTGAACACTAGAATGCTGTCAAAAGGTTGCTTCGATACTTGGCTGGCACTTTGAATGAAGGGCTTCAAATCTACTCTTGTTTGACCAAGTCTCCAACTCTTCATGCCTATTCCGACGCCGATTGGGGAGGTGATCGTGATTCCTTTTGCTCTACTGGTGCCTACGTTGTGTATTTTGGTCGGAACCCCATTTCTTGGAGCTCGAAGAAGCAACGATCAGTGGCACGTTCTTCCGTTTCTTCTCAAAAAGGCAGAGTACAGAATCCGTCGCAAATACTGGCAGCAGAGCTTTCGTCTTGGATCTGTCACTTGTTGTCTGAGCTTCAAATTACTCTCTCCGAATGTCCAGTAATCTACTGTGACAACGTTGGAGCGACACAGCTGAGTGCTAACCCGGTATTTCATTCGAGGATGAAGCATATTGCTCTTGATTATCATTTTATCAGAGATCGTGTTCAATCCGGAGCCTTGCGAGTTGCGCATATTGCCGGTGATGACCAAACGGCGGATGTTCTAACCAAGCCGTTGGCTGCATCACAATTTTTGGAGCTGAAGGACATGCTTGGGATCCGGATCCGACCCGGCTCCAGCTTGAGGGAGGGTAAAGGCCCAGATCCGAAAACTAAATCATAATCAAATCAACACCTCTGATTTGGTCAAACATTATATGTATCTTTATGTATCTGGTGTATATTTTCCTATATTTTCCATATTTGTTTCCTGATTTATAGCTGATCATTTAATACATATCTGTATAAATATGTGTGATTACAATCAATAATAATCATCAATTTCAAAAGACTTACATATATATGGAAGAATTGAACCGAACATAAAGATCCATATATGCTATCAAATCTATTGAACAATATGTAACATCCCTTCCCGGTCCACCCGTAAACCCGAATAAACCGAGCCGAGACGTTACAAGCTGGTTGACTTAGTGACCTGATATGCTGAATTCATAATGTCTATTAAATATAATATCATGCTGATGTTGTTTATATATATAATGTACTTAATATTTACACAACATGATACTGGTTTACAAATTGAAATGGGCCCAACTGTGTGCCCTGTACATGCCATGAAAAAGGTAGACAAAAGATACATAAGAAAATGATTAGCTACCCTTTGGGTCTTCAAATGATGAACTACAGCAGTTATAAAGATGATTCTCTACGGTCCAGACCTAGAACCTGCGAGTTAAAACAGGTAACTCACTGAGCAAATAAAGCTCAGTGGATATCTCAACTTAATAAGTAAAAGAACAATAGCATAGACATGTATAGAAAGACATTATACTTTCATGGTCTTACCTGCTGTTCATTATGCTGTATGAATTATGCAATTTTTATTAAATATCGTATAATTTATAAATAACGCAATTTTATAATTGTATGGCTCCATAAGGTTACAGTGAAACCGAAGTGATAAGAATGACTGTATGAAACTGGATGGATACTGTATGGCTGGATTTCTATGACCCGTATATAAATCATATCCACTCAATGGCCTGTAGCCAGAGTACCAAACTGTATGGGACGCAGATCTGCTATCCTATGTCGCGACATAGCCTTATCTACGTGGTTTCTACCTAACCTTAGTGGAGCGCATAATCATAATACAACATTCATATTAATAGTTCATAACTCTACATCATAATGCTTTACTTGATTCATTATCATTTGCATGCTTGAATGTTGTTTTGATCCATATTTCTTCATGTTGTATTTTGATGCTAAAATTGATCGGAGGGCGGAGGCATATAAGTTAAGCAAAGGAATACAATTGCATTGAAAATGAAATCCACAAATGCATGAAAATACAAGTCGCGAGCGCGCCTTGCAAGGTCGCGAGCACGTAAGTGCAAAAATGAGAGACAGTATGTTATCGGGCACAAGTCGCGAGCGCGTACTTGAAAGTCGCGAGCGCGTAGTGTGCCAATTGAGAGTCAGAAAGTTATCGGGCACAAGTTGTGAGCGCGCACTGAATGTCGCGAGCGCGAGTGAGTCTCAGGTGAAAGTCGCGAGCGCGCACATGAAGGTCGCGATCGCGTAATGTGCAAAATGAGAGTCAGTGAGTTTCAAGTGAAAGTCGCGAGCGCGCAAGATGAAAGTCGCGGTCGAAGTCGCGAGCGCGCGATTGAAAGTCGCGGTCGCTTATAATGCAAAATAAGAGACAGTGAGTTTCAAGCACAAGTCGCGAGCGCGCTAGTGCAAATCGCGAGCGCGCGACGTGTTTTCTCAGCCTGTGCAGTGCCAGGTCGCGAACGCGCGACGCGTTTCCAACCTGCACAGCCTATACTCTTTTGATCATATCTCTCAATATACAACTCCAAATTGGACGATTCAAAGACCCATGTAAAGCTAACACATAGAGGAACAAATAACTCTTCTATGACACTTCCGAATTCCATCATTAACTGGGGTCAAAATCAAGATGAAGTTACTGGTAAAATTTCCAGCAACCCCTGTTTCAGCATAACTCCATCTTTATTTCACTTATTCAATACCTCCCCTGTTTTCTCTGTTTCTCACCCATTACCAGGTCCTTCCACTCACATTGAAACAACACATGGTTCTCCATTATCAAACACCACCACACACTTCTCATTGCAAAGAAAATGGTTAAAAGAAAAGAGATGTATCAAACCTTTAACACCTTCACTCCAAAAAGCTTGAGCTCTTCTTTTTAGCTTCCTTCTACCTTTGGCTCACCTCTCCTATACATAAGAATTATTATGAATACTCTAAAAATATCACCAAATGATTCAATTATAAAATTCAAGAAGGTTTACTTACTTGGATAGAATAGAAGTTGAATTAATGCTTAACTCCCATTAATGGAGATAACGAAGAAGAAGATGGAGAAAAGGTGGAAGAGTAAAGTAGATGAAGGAGATGAAGATAAGGATGAAGAAATGAAAATGAAATGGAACTCATGGGTACATCTCCAAAATATCAAAGTCAACATGTTGCCCACTTAATACCCAAGCTTGATCTCTTAGTGGCAATTAAATCCTAACCCTTATACTTTGATCTTTTTCTCTCATTCAAGTAAGTCCACTTTTTCTCTCATTCAAGTAAGTCCACTTATCAACCCATTCTACCCCAACCGGGTTTGGTTCAACTCGACTCAACTCGACTCTATGCAAAGACTCGACTCGGGAATGTCACACAATAACCACCACCTCTGAGGTCTTTTTTTTATTATTATTTAAAACCTAACACACAACATATTTTGAATCAGATTTAACAATTAATGGTGAGAGTTTGAACTGAGATTGAGAATACAATTCTATAACCATGAAAATTACTCTTAGTTCAGCTTCATTACAGTCAATAATGCCACATGATTGAAAAAATATACACTTTACCTCACCTTTATTATTCCTTAGCACACCACCGAAACCAGCAGGACCTGATTTTCCTCTTGAAGCTCCATCAACATTGAACTTATATCTGTTACAAGTAGGAGGTTCCCAAACCAGCTAAGTTTTCAAACTGGATTTTGGTTTCTTAATGCCAACTCTATCACAAGACACAATTTGAGGGTCACAGTACCAATCCCTTACATCATAGAAAATAGAAGGAAACTTAGCTTTTAAACATTCGAAACTTATCAATTTTATGCTATCTACAACTTCAATACCACTGAAAATTTCCTATTTCTCCTAAGCCACAAAGTCCATGAACTAACAAAAAAAAAAAAAATCAAAATCCAAGTTGCCTTATACTCGTTACTTTTCAATAAACTTTCCCATTGCCAGCCTAATTGGACAAACGTCTTAGACAAAACTGCAGAAACATTCGACCATCTGAAAATTGAGTTCCAAATATTTCGTACTAAATCACAAGCTAGCAAACAATGATCCGTCAATTCATTATCCTTCTCACATAAAGCAAAAAGGTATTCTCATTATTTGGTAATAATTTACATTTTAGTATATTAGTCTTGCAATAAATTCTATCAAGATATGTTTTCCAAACAAATATTGCTACTTTAGAAGGAATTAAAGGAGCCCATAAAGATTTTAAATTGAAACTCACCTCAGAATGTCCAGCCACAGTTAAGTCTAATAAAGAGTAAAAAATTTTTACATAAAATTCACCTTTAAGATCATGCATTCAAGCTATTCTATACTCACCTTGTTGGAATATTGAAATAGACAGTAATAGAGTTTCTAGTTACTACCATTGATCCTCTTCAAAGGATCGTAACTCCCTTAACCACTCTAGCTTCCAATGACACACACCGTTAAAGAAGAAACCTTACAAAAGCTTTCTTGTTGGAAGTCAATCTAAATAATCTGTGAAAGCTAGCTTTAAGTGATATATCATCTACCTAAATGTCATGCCGGAATTGTATTTGTGAATCATCTCCAAGAATCCAACAAAAACCTTTGGTTAAAAATCCAGCTGCTGGATTTTATTGGGACCCAATGTCTACCGCATCTTTTCAACAAGGAGAAATTCGTTTCCAAGCTGAAGAATCTATACTTGATTTTAATGATGTATCTAGTCTGTATATGGAAACTAGAATTCATTTCCATAAAAAAAAAAATTTCTACTTTAAATCTCCACCACCACTTACCCAAGAGCTGTATTCTTTCTTTTGAAGACGGGTACTCCTAAGCCTCCATGACTTTTATTTTTGGTTACAGTATCCTAGGCTACCCAATCAAGCGGTTTTGCCCCTTCAATCCCTTTCCCATAAAAAGATTCTCTGGATAGATTCAATCTTTTGAATTACTTTCTGAGGAGCTCTAAAGACAGTCATGTAATATAGTGGAAGCAAAAACACAACTGAGTTTAATAAAATTAACTTTCCTCCCATTAAAAAGTGTTTAGCTTTCCATTGGGAAAGCTTAGATTCCACCTTCTCAATAACAAGATTCCATGTAGAGAGATGTTTTGGATTAGCACCTATAGGAATCCCTAGGTAATGAGTTGGCATAGAACTAGGAAAAAACTTCAAAATCCGAGCGAAGCAACCAAGATCATCTTTTGAGACATTAACACCGAATAATCTGCTTTTTGAAAAATTTATTTTTAAGGCCCGATAATATTTGATAACGGTTTAGCACCCTTTACAAATTGCACAATTCATTTACATCTACCTGATTAAAAACAACAGAGTCGTCCGCAAATTGCAAATGAGAAATAGTGATAGAATCAGCTCCTACTTGAACAACAGAGTCGTCCGCAAATTGCAAATGAGAAATAGTGATAGAATCAGCTCCTACTTGAACTCGAGAAAGTATAATGTTCCTGATAGAATTCCTTATCAAAAGGTTGAAGCATTTAGCCATAATAAGAAACAGAAAAGGGGACAATGGGTCCCCTTGTTTTAGACCTCATGACATTTGAAATTCATTGGTAGGAAATCCACTGACTAGAATCAATAATTTAGAGAATCGACGACACTCATTAATCCAACCACACCATCTGTTTTTGAACCCCATTTTTCTCATCATAGAAAGCAAAAAATTCCAATCAACTGAATCGTAAGCATTTTCAAAATCTGTTTTAGAAATGATTCTAGATGCTTTTTTTAGTTTCAATTCATGAATAACTTCATTTGCAATGAGAATCCCATTTGAAATTTGTCCACTGCCAATGAAACCAGATTGGCTTTCATTTATTATTTTGCCCATAATTTTCTTCATTTTAAGAGCCATCAGTTTAGCAAGAATCTTACATAAACTCCCGATCAAAGATATTGGCCGAAATTCATTTAGTCCCATAGGGAAGGATTTCAAGACATTATAACGTCTAATTTTTAACTTTTATTTATTTAACTTTAATTTATAAAAGTTAAAAATTAATGTGTGTGGACTTCTCATTTATGTCTGTATGTCAATCAAATGGTGGTCTGTTTGGTTTTCTCATTTATGTGAGGAATGAGAGGTATCGAGTTTGAATTTTCACCAATTTGGTGAGCTAAAGGGAGGATTAACCCCCTTGTATAGCCCGTAGTTTTATCTTTTAAATTACTGTTTCTAAATTATTATAAAAAAGTATCAATTATTTCTATTATATTAAATTTAGATATAAAAAGTAAAATCAATATTTTTAAAATTTTAAATATTCATCAATTTATGAATAAATATAAAAGTTAATTATTTGTTATAATAAAAAAATTTTCAATAGCATACCAAAATATAATCTAATGATAAGTGCATTTACGACCTGACAAATAAAATTCAATAAAAAATTATAAATTAAAAACTTAACAAAGTAATTCAATGTTAATTATTATCAAATAATATGTAAATATCGACGCGCGAAGCAGAGAATTATAACTAGAGAAGGATAATTTTAAGGTTGTAGTCTTTTGAGAGTCAATTACCAAAAATCCTTTTTTTTTTTTTTTTTTTTATTTTTTTTTTTTTTTTTTTTTAATTCCAGGAGGGTCCATTGTGCCCCTGGCCCTACCGTGAATCCATGGTAACATGTTTTTTCCCCTTAACTCCTTTCTTTCCCCTTTTCCACCCTCCAAATTTACTTTAGGATATCATTGTAAATGTACATCCTAGTAAATGTAAATATATATATCTTCCATTCATATATACATTTACTATTAGACTATGCTTTTGGTGTGCAATACAATAAAAAAAGAGAAAATCATAAGACAGAAGAGAAAAACCTCTACACACATAATTAATTCTCATGATTTCTGCAAAAATTACCCAAGAACCAACATATTTTTATAATGGAAACAAAAAAAATAATAATAATAAAAATAAAAAAAAATAAAAATACAAATCTTCCTATCTATCTCCTTGAATATACATACTTAATGAAGTCATTATTCATCGATTATATTCCTTCCTTACTCCAATTTAACATCATAAAGATCCTTAAGAAGCCTGCTTGATGAATGGTCTTGTGACACATCATTACTTGGCAAAGAAATTGACGAATCTACCCATGGTCCATCCATCGATATGCTTCTTTGAGCTTGACTATCTTGAGAGAAACTGGATATGTGAGTTTGGCTGTCCTGTGAGAGAATCTCAAAGGCTTTAAATCTTGCATCCTGGTCTACTGAACCGCGCTTGATTATCGGAGCTTGTACTGGAATTTTTCCCTCCACCATACTCACTACAGAAGACATGGATGGCCTTAGTGTTGGAGATGGATTAGTGCATAATAGAGCCAGATTAAGCACTCTCTTTGCCTCTTCTTTTGAGTAGTCTGATCCTAGACTCGGGTCCATTAGTTCTAGAAGGTTTCCTTGCTCTTGTAGCACATAGGCCTTCATTTTGCATGATAAAAGTACATAAAGGTTAGGTATGTTGTGCATAGAGCAATAATAGATTACTAAATTTGCATACAACAATTAACTTAAGGATGCAAAAAATGAATATATCAAGGCACAATTGGGTTTAACTTCTGGCCTTACGCTCGTGATATAGTACTTGTGCAAGAGCGCTTACAGCAGCTCGTAGCTATTGTATGCATGGGAGTGTGAAGAGCACTGGTATGGCCTTAGAGGCTCTAGCTTTGTTTTTTTTTTTTTTTTTTTTTTTTTTTTTTTTTTTTTTTTTAAGAGCGCTTCAGCAGCTCATAGCTATTGTATGCATGGGAGTGTGAAGAGCACTGGCATGGTCTTAGAGGCTCTAGCTTTGTTTTTGTTTTTTTTTTTTTTAAAAAAAAAAAAAAAAAAAAAAACTATTGGTGCAATTTTTTTTTTTTTTTTTTTTAAAAAAAAAAAAAAAAAAAAAAAAACTATTTGTGCAAAATTTTACTTCACATGTAAAAAGTAAAAAAGAAAAAAGGATTTCTTATCAAACACTGGTTTTGCCTAGTGTGCTTTCAACAAAAAGCAAAAGAAAAGAACAATAGGGAATCTATAATCCCTTGTTAGTATTAATGAAATTGAAGTATAAAATTCATTACAAATGTTGGAATTTGGTTAAGAATGTTGAATTCCTTGAAATTAAATTCCCGACAGAGAAATGAACATTTTATTCTATACCAAACAAAGCATAAAGGAACTTAAGCTGGAAGAGTGGTTTCTGAATTTGAATTTGCAAAATCGTATAGGATTTCAAGACTACACACTGCAATTTCAACTTCATCGAGCCATGTTCAGTATAAGGTATCCACTTTTTTCTTTAAAAGGAAATTTATATGCACTGAAAGGTTCTTCAAGTTTCCTTGACTTTTCTAGCAGTCATGCTCATGTTTGTGCAGTGTAAGTGGTGTATGATAAAGCAGTGTACAAAGGAGAAATGGAATAAATATATTACCCAATCAAGAAGATAAACAAACTCCTCTTTTGGTCTGTAATTGGTGTTGCTTTTCCCACTGACAATTTCCAAAGCAACAACTCCAAAGCTGTAAACATCTGCTTTATCTGTCAAGTAACCCCTCATTGCATATTCTGGAGCCATGTACCCTCTGCAGAATCAAGTACAGACAGAATGTTAAGAAATTCTTTTTTTTTTTTTACAGATTCAGAAAAAGTAAAACTTGATTTAAGCATGCATTTTACAATTTCTCAAGTACTGCATTTTATATCCATTCTATAATCTGTATACCCAGAAGAGGAACTCACATTGTTCCAGCTATTCGTGTACTGATATGAGTGTTCTCTTCTTCATCAAGCTTAGCCAAACCAAAGTCTGATATCTTAGCATTTAGTTCCATATCAAGAAGTACATTAGTAGCCTTTATGTCTCTATGTACAATTTTCAGTCTCGATTCCTCATGCAGATAAGCTAATCCCTTTGCAATACCCAACAGTATCTTCTTTCTTGTTGGCCAGTCTAATTGGAGCCTTCGCTCCTCGGGACCTGATATAGGAGGGGAATCAGTTCAGTCAAAATTTTCATTCTAGAATTTTCAAAATATGGAAATAAGACAGCAGTGATTCCATTACCAAAAAGTGCACGAGCAAGACTGTTGTTTTCCAAGTATTCATAAACTAACAACAGTTGGTTTCCCTCAATGCAGCAGCCATAAAGCCTCACAAGATTAGGATGCTGCAAGGCAGATATCATGCCTATCTCATTCACAAATTCACGGTTCCCTTGTTTTGATTTGGAAGAGAGCTGCTTAACAGCGATGACCACACCATCAGAGAGCACACCCTGAAATCAAGCAGGTTAAGGTTCCAGAATGCCTTGTCATTTCAGAATAACAAATTTCATGCATGTGTCAATAATAATACTTTTTGAAAAAATGGGTACAATTGGCACTACATTCAAAATTAGGAAAAATAGTGCATTTTGTGAGTTTTTAGTATAATTGGAATTTTTGGAAAAGTTCTGGGATTTTTAGGCCTAATAAATATCATGCAGGGTAAGCTATTATAAGAGTGTAAGCAGCTCATAAACAATCAAACAATAAATGTAGAAATTTGTAATTACCTTGTACACTGGCCCAAAACCTCCCTCTCCAATCTTATTTGCTGCATCAAAATTGTTGGTAGCATGTTTAATTTGTCTTAAAGTGAAATAACCAGTTTGGAGATCTAATCCACGAAGTTCTGCAATTAGAGCAGAATCTTAAATCAGGCAACTACAATAAAATTTCATTTGCATCGAAAAAGAACTGCCACACAATGTCCAACATTTGCATACTTCTTGTGCAATTAACCTTACCTTTATCTACAGGTTCTTTCCCTCCCAAGTAACCTTTCAGTCGGAGGACTATCAAGATTAACATGATTAGTACCAAGGAAGCAGCTACAATGCCAACAATAGCCCCAGCAGATAAGCCCCCACCATCATCAACCTCAAAGTCTATAAGGAGAGAATTTCCGTGAATGCCAAGTTCATTTGTCAGGTAAATAATCCTTCAACTCAAAATGAACTTACTTGGTGTCACTGTAATGGCTGATATAAGAGGTCCATAGACACCTCTATCTGGAACTGCAGTGGTACCTTTGCCTGACCAGTACAAATGTATCTCTAAAGTGGTACCATTAACAAATACATTATCAAATTCCTTGAAAATGCCAATGCCAGGTCCTCCAGCTTTCTCCATGATGTTGAAATCCTTCAAAACTACATTTCCCTGCAGGAAAGAAGTTAAATGAAAAATTTACAAGTTTTGACTAATAAACATCCTCTTTGCAATCGTAGCTAGTTATAGTGAGGATATAGATGCAATCTACAAAAATTCTTAAGACAATGCTAAAATTATGAAAATCAAACTCACTTGAATTGATACATCAAATATGCGCCTTCCAAGGCTACTAAATGTCTGATCATCAGAATACATAATTTCAGCAAAGTGAAGCCGCACTTTATAGCTGCCCTGTCGCATACACAGGCCATAGTACTTGAGTGATATAGGAGCAAGGCGGGCAGAAGTGTAAAAGTCAGCACCAGTCACATTTAGATTAAAACTGTTTCTTGCTAAGAAGTCAGCACTGTCATTGCCCATAAAAACTCCAGTACTGCTGTAAGCCCATTTTTCTGATGCATGAATAAAAGTAGATGCCCCTCCAAGTGCTAAGTCTTCTTCATAGTCATTATTCTCAAAGGTCATCCTACGTCCCCCACAGTTTATAAATAAGGAATAATCTGCAGATACGACCAATTTATTGGTAAATATTTTCACAAGATTATCAAGTATTTCAACTCATAGGTAAAAGTGATATTTAGCAATCACATACGTTGGGGTTTTCCAGAGCAGGTAAGGTCCCTTCTGAAGCACCAAGAATTCCTACAACAAATGATATTTTGATTGTCAATAAATCATATTTCTTGATTGTCAATAAATCGCATTTCCAATGTGTTTCATTTAGGAGTCTTTAATGATATGCATAGAACTTACGCATTGTTATCAGAAGATGAAAAGCCAGAAACCAAGTTCCTGCAACATATTATAATTAGTTAGTAAATACCATGAAAGAAAGGAGGAAAAAAGGACAAGAAGGAAACGAAATGATAGTTACACTTGTGTCTGCTGGCAACCTAACGGAATTGAACCCATAAATTTGTTGTAAGATAAATCCCTGAAATGGTATGTCAAGTCAAAATTAATAAAAATTCTTGATTTACAAGAGCTAAAGAAATGATAGGATTACTAAATGTATGGTTGGCCATGGGCCCATTCTGGTTCCGAACCAGTAGTTCCGATTTATGAAATCCCCTGAATTGTAACCGAACCAGCTTGGCCTTGTCTCTGGTTCGGAACAGACCTTTGACCAAAATCTAACTGAATAAGAAGTAACAATTAACTACTTGCAAGACAAAATGATAAAATATGTCTACAGCTTCATGTAAGACTCACAAGTTCTTCTTGCTGCTCAATATCCAACCAGGTATGGCTCCAGTCAGTGAGTTATTAGTTAGAAACCTACAAGGATTGAGATTACAGAGGTTATTAGAAAAGAAAATTCTGATTTAGAGAGATTGTTCCTTTCAATGTGTTGCAACTTATTTTGCATGATTTACATGTAATCTAGATCTGCTGAACTCTGACTAAATCTCTGGAATGTGTTTGGAATTGGACCTGTCAACCTATTGAAGCTAAGGTCTCTGCAATTTATAAAAAAAAAAAAAAAAAAAAAAAAAAAGTCAACCCTATTGAAGCTAAGGTCTCTGCAATTTATAAAAAAAAAAAAAAAAAAAAAAAAAAAGAAGAAAGAAAAAAAGGAAACCATAAGCAATAGCATTAAAAAAAAAAAAAAAAAAAAAAAAAAGAAGAAAGAAAAAAGGAAACCATAAGCAATAGCATTATAGATAGTTAATTACCCATAAAAAGATTTTGGTTTGAGCAACTTACAATTGTTTTATGGTTGTCATTTCTCCGATGTAAGGTGGTATTGAACCAGTGATTAAGCAATTTCTCAGTATCCTAAGTCACAAAAAGGTAAACAGCAACAATAATTAGCACAATTCCAAAATGAACAACATAGGCTTCAAGAAGATATTTAAAGAGTATAGTCGACTCACAATCTCTCCAATTTTGCCATTTGTCTAAGATCAGGGAAATCTGAACTTGATCCACTCAAATCAGAAATTCTCCTGGAAAACAAGCAGAAAATCATTTTTTCCATCCACATAGACTTTCATAATTTTAACAAAACAAAAAAAAAAAATTATTAAATAAGAGAAACTTTTGCTCACAATTCAGTTAAGTTTGTCAACAGTGATATGTTAGAAGGAATAGGACCCTCCATAGATGTTCCTTGCAAATTTCTTCAAAAGAAATAAATTGTCATTGGCTATGCAAGAGGGAAAGAAAATATCACTTAGACTGAATTAAGCATATACTCACAATATATCAATGTCAGTCCAGTTCCCAATAAATTCAGGTATCTTCCCTGACAATTGATTCCCATCTATCCTACTGCAATAAGTATTAGAAGTTCATGAATGTTTTAACTCCAAATAGTAAAATATTTGAAAAATTGTGGCTCATACTTCACTAACAACTTCACTTACAAGTCAGTTAAGCTCTTTAAATTGCCAAATGTATCTGGTATCGCTCCTGTGAAATTGTTTGCAGAAAGAAGACTGCCGGAGTGACAAGTAATTGGTTGTCAAGTTTGAAAAAAGCAGCAAGTAATAGTAAACTTACAAGTACATGGAAAAAATGAAAAATAATTGAATATTTACGAAAATGAATTTCAAGAGAAAATGAAGAAAGCAGTCATACAGTCTCTTCAAGCTCCTCAAATTTCCAAGGTTTGGAGGAATATGTCCTCCAAGCAGATTATCTTCCAGTACCCTGCAACATACATCTCAAGTTGTAAAACAAAAGTTGAAGAAAGAAAAATAAAAAGCGTTTTTATCATAGATATGTATGTTCCATCAAATTTTTAATAAAAAAAAATATTATTCTGCAACTCTTTGTTAAACAAATATAACACTGTAACTCTTTGTTGTAACTTACAGTTCCTCCAGTGTAGCAATGTTGCCAATTTCCAGAGGAATTGAACCACTGAGACGGTTTGCCAAAAGGGATCTAAAGGCATAACAGCAATCACAAGTTGGACAAGGATAACTTGTTTCTAAATAAATAATGGTTTATTGCAGTATGAAAGGGACTTTAACTGATCAAAATAAAAAGAACTTACAGAATGCGAAGGTTAGGGAGCCGTGCAAGACTTGTTGGGATTGTTCCATTGATATAGTTACGAGTCAGATCACTGTCCATTACAAAATGTTTCACATTCAACATTAAAGTTAAAGGATTACTATATTAGACAACCAATTGAAATCCTCTCTAATTAAGCACATGGTATTTCATGGAAACACATCTATAGCAATAATTTGCATTCACTGCTAAACTCGAATAGCAAGTGAACAATGAATATTTTACTTACAGTTCAACCAGATGGGTAAGATTTCCAAGTTCATTGGGTAGAACGCCAGCCAAGTTCAAACCCTTTAGTTTGCTGCCAAAAAAAGAAATAATATATCATGTGAATTAAAAATAGAATGTAAAAGCTAATAACAATAATTCAATGCCAAAACTCCTCTGCCACTGCAGCACTTGCTATTTATTTTACATTGGAGCTTAACTACCAAATTGAAAGACCAATCTTGACTCTCATTTGTTTGAGTGTTGAATATGAAAATAATGCATCAGCTTCTCACATTCTTGTTAAATTCATTTGTGAGTCCCACATAAATGTGAGGAGCATGTGCATTATTTTCATATCTACTGTGAGTGCATTATTGAATTAGTTTCAGTGCATTGAAGAATTAATTTCCTGTCTGTATAATGAAGGATAAAATATCAAGACTCAAGAGGTAAAAGGATGAAGCACATACATGCTAGTGACATGACAAAAATTGTCATTTTCAAATGAACAGTTACATGTAACAATACTTTGAATTTTGTTAGGGGGGATGATTGTCCAATTCCACTCTGGTGTACCGCAAGACTCTTGAGTAATGGTCCAATTGTTGTTTCTCAATTTTGTGGATATGGTTCGAAGAATTTGCACTGCAAATATAGTTCAAGAAATTTAATGAATTATGCATGACTAGCACAATAATGCAAAATTAAAGCATTCGAAAGCAAGTCATATAATTTATAACTACAAAATTATTAACACCACAGAAAATAGTTCTCACAGTCCAAACAATTTAATGAGTCATAACAAAATAATGCCAAAAGCCTTTTTGAGCATGTCTTAAGTAAAAACAGATACGTTAATAATTATAAGAGTCATGCTATTTCTACTTTCTACTGTACTTATAATTTATTCTACAAAACTGTTAACCCCATCCCAGAAAGAAGACAGTTCTTATACTGTTCGGTGTTTATTCATGCATGTGAAAGTTAAGTTGGTTGAGTAGAGAACTATTGTACCAAATTCATGCCATAAAATAATTTCTTGTGCATATGCAGAAATTGGTAGATTCCCTTTTTATTTATTTATTAGGCTCCAGATCAAAAGTTTAACCTGCATTATTGAGACATTTTTCATACGTCTTTTAGAGTTAATTAGATCACATAAAAATATCTTTGTTTAAAGTTCTAAGATAGCCAAGTTTGACCATGCAGAAAAGGTAGACAAGATCCATACGGTTGTTTATTCCTTTCCACATTGTTACAACCTCAAACTTGTCCTTATCTAATCCTAATTCCTAGCATCTCTTTCTCCTCCAATAATTGACAGATCTTAGAACCCTATGTATTGGAATCCAATGTCTACATGGGCCCATCCGTGCTGTTAAATTTTTCTGCTACAGCTCAGAACAAAACTAAATTAATCAGCAGCGGTTGTAATAATGAGGGCTCGAAAACTATTAACAAGTCAAACTTTCTTTGCCAAGTCAAACTTTGACCTTCACATGGAGTGTGAAAGAAACATACCATAGCCAGCTCGGAAGAATATTAAGTTGACTGTTATGTATGTTATTTTATTTGATCATCTGCTCCTAGAAATGGACCATTCTACAAAAAATAATGAAATGCATATGGATAAGGCCTCAAGTCTACACCTAATGAACTAAGCAGTAGTGAATGGTCCCCGCTTGCCTCATTCAACCAACATATCTACCTACATAAAGCGAACAGTCTAAAAGAGAATTTCTTGTAAAAGAAAGGAATCAATGACTCTACCTGCTACAAGACACGGATACCTTTTTTTTTTTTTTTTTTTTTTTTTTCTGTGTAAAAGAAAGGGAATCAATGGGGACTCTACCTGCTACAAGACACGGATGACCTTTTTTTTGTTTTTTTTTTTTAGGTCTAAGTTTTGGATCGGACAGTTGAATTTCATAAATGTGTTAATAAGTTTAATTCAAAGGTTCAATTACTGTGCTGTGATTAAGAATAGTTTCCTGGCGTTTGATTATAGAATTAAGTTAGATTACTAACAAGGAATAAGCAGGTGGCTCTTCTGAATTAAATTGACAACTATATATATAAGATTTTTTTTTTTTTTTTTTTTTTTTTTAGGTCTAAGTTTGGATCGACATTGAATTTCATAATTGTAATAATTAATTCAAAGGTCAATTACTGTCTGCTGATTAAGAATAGTTCCTGGTTTATTATAAATTAAGTTAATTACTAACAAAATAAGCATGCTCTTCTGATTTAAATTGACAACTATATATATAAGAATGTGATAATTAATAGCGAATATTATTCAATATGAATAATAAAGAACAATTAGTTGGCATTGCCGACATTGATTTCACTATCAACATGTGTTATGTTTTATACGATTATTTTAATAATTTTATCATGATTTTATATAATTTGAAACCACAACCAAAACTAGTAAGAGTAAATGTTAATTAATTAAAATTTTAAGAAGTCAAACACAACAAAGATAGTAAGGTAAGGTAATCCCATGTTTGATAGCAGAGAAAACAAAAGAAAGGAGAGAAGAACAAATTTTCAGACAATGTTTTCTAGGAAATTCAGATAATATTTTCAAGGAAACTAAAAGACAATTAATTCTATACTGCCTAAATTTTTATCATCGGCTAAGCCTAAGCTTCATTATTCACACAGAAATTATTTTTTTCAAATTCTTAGGAAACAAACAGAGCAGTTCTAATTAGAAACTGCTAAATGCAAAATGGAGAAAAATTAACAGAATTTTTACTCAAAGACAAACTCTTTTTTCTTATTTCTGTCCAATTTATGCAATCAAATCCCAATCATAAAACCAAAAATAAAAATTGACACAAGGAGATCATAAACTTCGGGTTTTCAAACAAAAAATAACTAATAAAGAATTTAGTTTTCCCTTCGTTTCCCCTCAATTTCTCATCAACCAAACGACTTAGGAAACATTAAACACTAAACAAACAAAACCCAGAAAGCAAAATCACTTATTTTTGCCAAAAATGGAAAGAATTATATACACTGTCAGTGATGGATTGATTGTAAGTACCTTCTTCTAGTGGCAGGACTTGAGCCTGTGATCCTAACTCCAAAACAAAGCAATCCAATACCAAAATTCCAAAAATAATAACTGAGAAATTCTTGAAAACTGATTCAACGAACGCCATAACAAAATTTCTTCTCTTCTCTGTACAAAACAGAGAAGACCGAAAGATACTCTTAAAACAACCGAATGTACAAGTAATGGCAGCGACAGTAACAAAGACAAAGATTGAGTCTTTTTGAGAGAGAGAGAGAGAGAGAGAGAGGGTGGAGTTGTTGGAGGGAAAATAAGAGAAAGAAACAAAATGGTTTGGATTTTGGCTTTGATTTTTATGAGAGTGGTGTGATACTGTTGTATCCAAATTATTCTGAACAGGTCAAAACGCAAAAAGGCCAAAGGCATGCAATAATTTTTGAAAGCAAAAAGAAAAAACGCATTAAGAAGACAGTTTATTACAAACCACGGAGATGAGTTGTATGAGACTTTTTTGAATGTAAGGAAATGTTCAAAACTTCGAAGCAACCGACAAGGAAGAATCAAAATTTCCTTTTATTTTTCAGCAATAAAAAATAAAAAATTACTGTTTTAAAATTAAAGGTATTGTAATAAGAGTTAAAAAAAAAAAAAGAAAAGAAATTGAAGAGTGGGCTGATTTAATTGAAAGTTACGTTTTAACGTGCTTGCCATTTTTGTTTTTGTTTTTTTAGTAATAATGTAAAATGAGAGTAAATTAAATATTTGCATCATCAATTACCATATATAGAGTACTGTCGTTTCATTACTTTTGATAATCTTAGGCCTTTTTTTTTTTTTTATTTAGATAACAGTTTTAAAAAATCAATGTAATATTAATTATTTTATTTTAATTTTATCCTTTTTTAGATATCTATATCCAACCATTATTTGTCTTAATTATAATGAATTAATTAAAAGGATAATCTAATCAATTACTTTTATATTACAGAATAGAGATGGTTCAATAATTTTCCTAATTTTTTTTAATTCTTGTAAAAAGTTAAAAGTGTCAAAACTATTGGAATAAAAATAGTACTCCCTCCGTCTAAAAGAATAGTCTCACTTTTTGTAACGAGTGTCCCAAAATAATAGTCTCTTTTTTATTTTGGAAAGTGATCTTTTTGTTAACTTTTTTATAATATCCTTATAATATACTCTATCTGTTTTATTTTAATAGCAATAAAGATGCATTTTAGTTTGTTCTACTTTGCGTGCTCATTTATGATTGTGAGAGTATAATAATAATTTTTGAATTTTATTCATATTTCTTAGGTATTTTGTAGTAAAATTAAATAGAAATTTTTATTTAAACATTCTATCATGTGTTTTTAAAAAATCAAGATGTTCCAATTATTTTCTTAATCATTGTAAAAAGATTAAATATTACTATTAAAGTGGAACGGAGTAGATAATTTATGGCAATAATTAATAAACATAGAATTATGAAATATTTATTCAAATATAAATATAAAGTAATTGGAACATTTGTTAAGATATTAATTTTTTATTGAAAACTCTATAAACAATTTCAAATTTTAGTCAAAAAATTATTAATATAAGGGTATATATGGAAAAAGAATGATAAATATTATGATTGAACTAATTTAACTACTCATTCTTAATGTTTGTGAGAAAAGAACGAGACTATTTTTTTAAAACGGAAGGAGTATTAATTTTTCTTTAAGAGAACTAGGGGATGGAATTTAAATCCATATTAGAAATTACTTGCCTAACTATGGGTGGAAGCCAATGAATACTGTTATTTCAAAATTTTTGTTACCATTTATTAGACTCTTTAATCCTTAAAAATACGAAATTTACGCCAAAAAATTTTAAAAATTCTAAATTTTATTGTCTTAAAATTTGAAAATTTTAGGTCAGTACATTGATCATTTAACTTTATTAGTATTTAAAACTTTAAACTTATTTATAAATTTATATTTTTTTATTTAAAAAAATTAGAACTCGTGAATTTTCAATATACTTTAGCTCCTATATTTTTTACTTTATATTTGATTCCTAAAATTTTAAAATAGCATATTTTAATCATCTAATATATATATATTTATTTTTTGCGTTAGACTTAATGTGTTTCTAATTTTGTCTAATCTTGCTTATGTGGCACTAAACGCTAAAATATTTCATTCTCCAAAGATATTATATTTTCTTACTAAAATAACTTTAAGTTTAAACATTTTAATTATAGAAAATTGTATTAAAATATTAATTGCATCAAACTTGAAGAGTATTACAAAGAAGAATCAAACGTGTGCAATTTACCTTTGCAATTTTTTTACAATAAATGACGAATCAAAACTTTAAAAGTAGTGAACAGTGTTTTCAAAAAGTAAGGTTAGAGGTGAGGAAGCACACATGGATTAGATACTTCTTGAGCCGCCAAGGATGAATGTAAGGACAGCCAGCCAGGTACGGACGGAGGTAATTTCCGCGTCTATAATTAATATGACACGTAAAAGACCTACCATTCAAAGTACATCGGGCCATTAAGGGATTGCCATTTTTTTTTTTTTTTTTCTTTATATACCTCTGGGTTGCAAGGAAAAATCACGTGGCACTCCAAATTTTATGAGAGATCTAATATAATTTTGAGATTACGAATTCTACTAATGCTATATCCCTCTTTATATTGGTAATATTTTTTTTGGTATTTTTAGTATTTATTTATAAGATATTCACTTAATATGTGGTTAGTATAATATTTTAAATAATAATTTTATATTTTTCAACTATTTAATAAATATTTAATTGATTTAATTTTAAAAATTTTAGTATTCAATAAAACAATTTTTGCAAGTTGAAGTATTTAATTTGTACAATTTTATAAATTGAAGTGTTTAATAGATCAAAATAAAAATTGAGGGTGTTACCATGTGTTTTAGGTAAAGTACAATGATTAATTTATGCATTGGATTTTTTTTTATTGAGAAAATTATAGGCCGAATACATAAATTGATCCATGAACTTTATTATTTTAATTTTATGGAACCTTCAACTTTTACTTTGAATCATCAAACACTTTAATTTATAAAATTATACCTATTAAACATTTCAATTTTCAAAATTATTTTATTGAACACCTCAACTTGCAAAATTAGATCAGTTAAATACTTATTTAAGTTAAAATTTATTAAAATTATTATTTGAAAGCCATGCTAATTACATATCAAGTCGATATTTTACAGATAAAAATCAAAATCCCTAAAAATTGATATTAGTGTCAAAACGTATATAATATTACCAAAATTTACAAATTCAACTCAAGTATATAATAGGCCATCTATAAAATTTAGGGTGTCATAAAATTAAAATTGGGAATGGATTTATATATTGATCTGGAAATTATAGATTATTCTCTCTGTAAATTACCTATACACTCATTTTGTCATTTCATCTAATTTTTGCATTATTGCCATCAATTTCTATTCAAAAGTCAAAAACACCCTCTAAATTTTCAAATGCCTATGAACTTGAAATTGCCCTCAAATTTTGAAATGGTTGCAGAAATCTTTTCCTTTTTCTTTTTGTTATTTATACAATGAATAAAATAAGTAGCAATATTTCAAAAAATATAAATAAAATAAAGATGTTTTATTATAAAAAAGGTCAGCAATAATATCATCTAGTTATTTTGTATTTCCATCCAAAATAACATTCATTGCATGAGAGAAGGAAAAGGAGGGAATTGAAGGATTAAAAAACATTATTGTCCATAAAGGTACCCATTCATAAACATCTTTTTATCTATAATATATATAAAAGTATGTACATGGGTGAGAATATTGAGATTACAAAAATGTACTTATTAAGTTTATAGATTAAAAAAATATTATTAAAAATTTTAATTGTATTGATTAAAAAATAATGGTAAAATAATTTTAATTGATGATATTAATTTTCTATTTAAATATAAAATTCTATTGAACAAATTAAAAAATTATATTATATACAATGTAAGGTATATATACAATGTAAGGTATATATATATATATTAATTTTATTGGGTGAAAAAATAAAGACAATTTAATTTTGATTGATTATTTTAATTTTCTATTTAAATCTAAATTCTATTAGATAAAATAAGAAAATAATATTATATACTAAATAACGTATATATTAAATGCAATAAAAATAATTAAAAGTTTTTAAAGAATTGAGTTTGTTCAATAAATTAGTAATTTTTATATCTTTGTATAATTAGATTTGTTTCATTTCATTTATAATAATTATTATTATTAAGTTTTGAGTAAATATAGATATATAAAAGTAACAATAATTACTGTAATATTGGGATGCACAAAACATATGATTAAATTTAATAATGATATATTGCCCTCTTATTGATTGGCTAATAAATAAAATAAGAAATTATTATTTATAAAAAATCTTCAATTAGATTGGTTATATTAATTAAATCCAACAAAAAACTAATATTTAATATTTAAATATTTTATTAGGAAATCTTAGTACTTTAGTTTCCTAATATTAATTGGTAAACCTTCTTATTGCATAAAGTTGATTATTTTTCATGTTAATTTAAGTTACTAAAAAAATCTAAAAACTGTTCAAATAAAACTATTAACAAAATAATCAAATGATTAAAAAATAAATGATAAAATTTGACTGAATACTCACATGACCTGGTCCAATGCCATACAAAATGATCCAACATATTACGAGAGCTAAGAGGCATTCCCAGAATATAATCAACATCCAAAGGTAATAGCCCCTTAATCAAATCTGCATTCCACGACCTTCTATCATGCAAAATCAGGTTTGCCACACTTAAATACTCACAGTCCGGTTGCATAGATGACCGAACAAGGAAAAAAGAACCCCTACACACCCATGGTTGATTCCCAATCCGCCATCACAATCCCTCCCAAAGCACATCAGGAGAACACAAAAGACTCCTCCATGTATACCTCGGATTATGTCCTAAACTGGCATTAATTAAATTCTCTATCTAGGTAATATTTAGCTCTATATTCTCTTTTCAATTTCTACTTTTGTGAAACAAAGTGGCTTGAAAAAAAAAAAAAAAAAAAAATAATATATCCGATTATATGGCCAATATATGACACATTGATGCTTATAATCTTAAAATTCAAATTCAAAATTTATCTTAATATATATATAATAAATAAATATCATAAAAGGTTAAAAAATTCTTTTAAATCTTAAATAATTTTGAATCTTGAACTCTCTCATAAAAATAAGGATTAAATATTCATTACTATTATTATTCAATAACATTACTTTAATTTCTATTATATTTATTAAAAAATAAAAAAAAAAAAAAAAAAAAGGATAATATATCGATTATATGCCAATATATGACACATTGATGCTTATTTTAATCTAAAATTCAAATTCAAAATTTATCTATTAAAATAAATAAGAAATAAGAGTGTACAAAAAGTTAAAAAATCTTTTAAATGTTAAATAATTTGAATCTTGAACCCTCAAATAAATAAGGATTAAATATCATTACTATTATTATTCAATACATTACTTAAATTTTTTTCTATTATTTTATTAAAAAATAAAAAAATTTTAAAGACAATAACATATAATTCAATAATAATAATATTTATTTAACCAGCATACGAAGTGCGAAACAACAAGTAATTGATATGTAATTTCCTAATTACCATAGCACAAATTAAAATATGGCAAAAATTCTATAATAAGACATAATTTAAAAATAACTATTTTTTTAGACAATAGAATTTAAATGTAAATAGAAAATTAAAATAATCAATTACTTTTATTTATTCAAGCAATAAAATTAATATCTTTAAAGATATTTTTACTAATATAGTTATTATTATAGTCTAGATCAGCTTCTTGACTTCTTCTTTTTTGTTTTTTTCTTCTTGAAATCAACTTTTGTTCTAGTCTCCAAAAAGCTTAACAACCCAGTTTCTCTTCCCTTCTTCTTTTGCTTCACAATATTTCAGTTCTTAAAGCTGCTCAATTGCCAAAGGATGAATTCTTGTTATACTATATTTATAAAGAAGTCTTTCTATGCGATTAGATTTTAATAACTTCTATATAAACCGTTAGGTTTAATTAAAATAACAATACTTATTACTTATAGGTTATGTCAATGATATATTAATAATATTTTATTTTATTATTATTTTTATGAATATAATAAGTTTTCAATTTGAATATTTCTAAGAACAAAAAATAAAACATTTGTTCTCCTATCCAATAAAAGATTTAATTTGTTTTTCAGTTTAATTTCATAAATAAGCTAACTATTATTAAAAATAATTTAATATTATCACTATTAAAATAATACGATCTAAATTATTTTGTAACTTAAACTCTTATATTAGGAAAAACTGCGCATTGACAATTTATTTTAAGTCAATATGCCTTTCACAATTAGATTTATTTTAAATATTGTTATTATTAAATTTATAATTATTTTTAATTAAGATATAATTATGGGCACTAAAATTATTTCAAAATTTTATATCATTATCAATTAAAAAATACAGTTATTCTCTAAAAAAATATAGTTATACGATGAAATATAATTTTTGTTGGTAGAAATATGATATTAATTTTTATTATTTTTATAGATTTTTGAATTTCATAGCTCTTCTATAGTATATACTATTATCTGTATTTTTTTTAACATATAATATTTTTGTTATAAAAAGAAAATTTACTGAACTATTTCTTTTATAGTGTGAAAAAACAAATAAATTTTGCACTATTTGAAAAGGATAGTTTATACAGAGAAATTTGAAAAAAAAAAAATACTTAAAAAAAAAAGAGATAATCAACTTGCTATAGCAGGTGTGATTAAATTGTAAATTCTGTATCCATATAGAATTAAGTATTTCTGTATAATAGAAAAAGCTTTTTATTTGTTCAATGGTTTGTATTATTTTTGTAAATTATTTCAAGTTGGTATTAGATTGAAGAATCATTTTGATCCCATTATTTTAATGATAAACCCATTTATAGTTTATTGATAGAGAAGGCAATAGGTGGACATATTGGTTTATTCATTGTTTTTGAAATTATGTTTTAAATTTTAAAAACGGTGTACCATATACCCTAATTTTGTTTGCTTTAAGTAAATATCATCGGTTCAAAATTTTTAAGATGTTGAACCTGAATTAAATTTTGAATTGCTAGTTTCAGTTCGATTTATATATTATTTTTTTTAAAAGAAAAATTTGATTGTAAAGTCATTTATTTTTCAAAAATATTAATATGAGTTAAAAAATATTGATAAATTTTAATTTAAATAACTTTTAGAATGCTTTTGTGCATATAAGAAATAAAATTAATTAATTTTACAAAATAATAAAATAAATTATCATTTTATTTTGTCCAAATATTATTAATTAAATAAATTATTAGAAAATTTTGAAAAATGCTTCAAATAATGTAATTTTGAAGTAAGTAAAGAATATAAAAAGAAAATAAAAAACGTTAAACACCCATTTGTATCTGACAATATAATTTTAAACTAAATATTTCACTTTTTTTTTTTACTATTTACTCTTTTAGATTTTTAACTTTTAAATGTATTTAAAAAAAATTAAGTAAAGTGTATTAAAAGATTATTTATACTTTTAGAGGTGTATAAGACAGGTTAAGTGGTTATAATTTTAAAAATAAAAACAAAAAATTTTTGATTCAAACCAAACTGATTTAAATTCAGATTTTAACATTCACATAAATCTTAATCGACTCTTAAACTATAAGTTCTACTTTAAAACTTCAAACCTGTAATTTCAGCCCGATTTTGATTTATTTATGATATGGTTAGACTTCAATTCCACTTAAATCTGTCGCGATCCCTAGCTTTAAGTGTTGATCTTCCTTTTACCATGTACTTGATAATCTTAAACCAATGGTGATGAGAGACCTCCAGCACAGAGACAAAACAACATAATGCCCCACTTTTTTATATCACAATTATTTGTAAAAAGACTTTTCAAACAAATATCTCGATAACCAAGTGCGTACTATTCTACTGTGCCGGCTGGATAATTATATAATATTAATTGTAGGTGGATATGCTTTTTAGACCCAGCTGCAACTTGAGTCAGGAAGCTCAGCCATTAAAAAAAATTTGCAGGGTTTACGACCAAAGCTTAAATTATAGATTTGATTTTTCAAACTAATTCGGATCGGTCCCTTCACTTTAGAGAGTAGTTATTGAAATAAAGTATTCATGGAATCAAATATAAGGGATAAAATTATTTATTTTTGAAAATATTGAAATAAAGTAGTTAATTATGATAAAAATATAAAAATAAAATAGCAAGTATCTTTATTTTAAAATATATTAATCCATCAATGAAATTTAATGTATTAAAGTGTAATCTAATTAATCTTCTCATTTATGTCGAGAGTGAGATATGTTATGCTTGAGATTTTTGACTATAAGAGTATAACCCTGTTGTATAACGTAGTTCACAATATTTTTATAACATGTTGAGCATCCTAATAAATTGGGAACAAAAAGAGATTTAATTTCGTTAAAAAAATTATTTTTTTCTGTCCAAAAGGTGTTGCTTTTGAGGATTTAAAAAATGAATAACATTATTTATAAAGGAGGAACAAAATAATAATTAGGATTAAATAGCATTTCTACCTAAATTTTTTCAGAAGGTGAAAATAAATTTTAAATCTTTATTTATTATATAAAATGCGGGGGTCATATGGTCCTTCCAAGTCTCCTTGCCATAGCCCCCATTTTGCTATCTTATAATAATTGCAATTAAGGAAGGATTATTCAGTCATTTTTCAGGGCCAATTTGGCATGTACTATCATATAAGTTTGGCATTATATTATCACATCGTGGATTTTGAATTTGAAAAAACTATTATATTAATTGTTAAATATATATAATTTTATGGGATTAAAGCTGAATTTTGGAAAAAAGATTCAAAAATATATTTGTTTGTCAGAAAGACTATTTCTTCGTAATTTTCTTATTGATCAAATTCTACTATAGTCTTTCAAAAAAAAAAAAAAAACAAAAATTCTACTATATATCCACAATAAAAATATTACATTATTAGCTAATCAGGTGGTGGTCTGATTGGTCTTCTTACTTATGTGAAAAGTGGAGGTGCCGAGTTCAAGTCCTCTCGGTTGTTTTCACCAATTTGGTGAGCCAAGAGGAGAGTTACCCCTTGTTGTGTAGCCACAATATTATTTCGGCCTTGAAAACCTCCAATCAATTAAAAAAAAAAATTATATTATTACTTTTAGGCTTTGTTTGAAAATCTTACATTAGTGCATTATTACTTTTCTTAGGCTTTGTTTGAAAATCTTACATTAGTGCATTATTACTTTTCCTCGCTATTTCCAAACAAGGAAAATCTTTTCGGTTTGATATTTCCTTCACCACTTTCTTTTACCCAAAACAAATCTTCATTTTCAAACAAAGCCTTAGAAACATTTTTTGACATTTAGCGTCAATCTATGATTCTAATTTCTATTGAAAGATAAGAGTCCTAAAGTCCCAGAATCTTTAAGGTACGCTTCCGACAAATTTGAGCAGATTGCCATACCTCAAAGTAATGTAAGTAGTAAAACAATTATATGCATTCAACTTTCATCAGCTACTGGAACTCACCATTTTGATATCTTCTTTATGAAGTGACCTCACTCGAAACTACCTTACCTTAAGGTGTATGATGTTTTGATTTCTTTATTGTATTATTACTATTTGTTATTAGTTGAATGGTTGTCAATTAGTATTATTAATTTGTGATTCATTTCATTTTAATTGGATTGTAATTTTATGGGTGAATGAATATGTTAAGATCCTAGATCCCACATTACAAGTATGGGATTTCATTGTTGGGTTTATATGAACTTGGACTCTCCAACCTCAATGGCTAGCTTTTGAAGTATGGTTCTTCCACAGTCAAACTATACAACAACAATATGATTATGATGTTTGGAGAGAGGAGATAGAATGCAAAGACGATATGCACGAATTGATAGCATGCAAAGAAGGCAACACACTGCATATTCCTAATACTTATGAAAATAATGATGATGAGCAGAAGATGAAGATATTCCAAACTGCGTTCTTCGTAAGTAGCAATAATATTTGTAGGGTTATTATTGATGAAGATAATTATAGCTTCTACTTGGTGGAAAAAACTAACATTATTGACTTACACACTCCAATCCGTACAAGCTTCAAATGCTAAATGAAGGTAGTGAGGTAATTGTTATTACACAAGTTATTGTTCCATTTTCAAGGGAAGGTACAGAAATGAGATATTATTTGTTAGGGATGATGAAAAACTCACAAAAATTGAAACCAACAGAACTAAGCAAAAATAAGAAATATGGCAGTAACAATTTTCTATTTCGATAAAAGAACAAGAATAACATGATTTTCCGTGAAAAACAAATATGTCAAAACAGAACAAAATAGAAACTTAAGTAAACGGAAACAAACGAAAATAAGCAAAAACAAATACAAGTAAATGGAAGCAATTGGAAACAAACAGAAGCAAATGAAAACAAATTAGCAGAAGCAAACAGAAACACGAAAGCCAATGGAAACAAATGAAATCAAATAAAAGCAAAATAAAGATAAATAAATCTTGATTTAAGCCTAGACTTTGATACCAAATGATTGGAACCCTAAGAATTACGTCTTGACACTCCAAAATCAGATTTGATATATAAATCCTAAAAATCCCAAATATGGAACCATGACTCCCAAATTAGAAACCATGATTCCCAAATTAGGAATTTCTTCTCAAATGAAATAACAGTTGCTAACCCAATACTTAGAAGTATGGAACAAAGATGTCAAGGTGAATGAACGAACATTTCAGAGATTGATTATTTTTGATTAGTTTAAAAATGAGTTCAATGAAGAACCAAAGAGAATTCGCCTCTCTTGAATTCAATCGTATGAAACGCATAAACTGATATTTGTATATTTATTACAATACTTAAAAGCTAAGTATTTATATGCTAAGAAACCCTAAAAACTAAATAAAACATAAAGCCCAATTTAAATACACCCAATAATACTAATTAAAAACATAAAACTAAGTAAAAGACTCGAGACCCATATGTTTGGATTATGTTAATTAGCCGTGGATCTTTTTTTAAGCCTATCTCTTTACTTGAGAACTTGTAGATCCTCGTGATCACCGTGTATTTGTTGATTTCATTACTTGACACACATCACTCTAGCTCAAATAAATTTTTAAAATTTTACTTTATAAGTTAATGAAGTCCTTTTTTTTTTTTCCCTTTGGTCCCCTTAATTTTGGAAAAGGAAAAAAAAAAAAAAAATTAGACCTCCCTCCTCCCCCCCCCACCAAAGCCAAAATATTGGATCCTCACTTCACCGCTTAATAAGCAAATAAGGAAAAAGAAATCAATTGAAATGAGCAGAAGAGAGATATATCACTAAATTTAGTTTTAATAAGAAATAATTGAGCACTAATTATGGAGATATATAAATAAAAGCAACTTATTTGTCAGTTATCATGTCCTTTCTAAAGAGCAGTTTTAAGAATGGAAGAATATTAGGGAGCACAGGCAAATCAGCTATGTTTATACTCATGAGATCAAAAGCAATACAAGTTTTCTTTATGCTTATCTCATCCAATGCAGGAATTTTTGGATATCTTTGGCTGAAATGGGTAAGAATGACACGATATGCAGCTGCAGAATCTCCCACTTCTATGGCTTCCTTAGTTGTGCTGTGGTTTTTTGCGATAGCTTCCTCCACCATGCTATCCTCAAAAGTTGCCTGCAATTCATTAACTAGTTTGTCAAAATGTTAATAAACCTTTTCTTTTAGCAGAGAACAATAATTATAGTCCTTATAGCGGGTGAGATGAGAGTTCCGGTAAATGAAGCCAATAAAAAGAAAACGACATAATCTACCAATAAAATTGAATCTGACATGAGTTTCTTATTCTTTTATCGTGCAACCTCCTTAAGTTGAATAGCCACCTAAGCCCCAAGGCAACCATGAACCAATGCCAGTAACTACTTTTTTTTTTTTATCTATTTACATTCTTAGTTTCAGCTATATTGATAGGATTCATATATTTATTTATTTATTTCTGAAAAATGTAACTTTTACTTAAAAAAGAAAGAAATGAATGAAAAGTGGATAAAGGTGAGTTTGACATCAATGCTAAATTGGCAGCAAAAGCCCCAACACAAGGGACCAATATAAATATTGCCCCATTGGAATTCATGATGTAAAATTAGAGCTGTAAAGAACAGCTAACCTAACACTATAATAGAAATTTTTGCATTTGATGTAAATTATGGGAACTAGGATTCTTGCCTCATGTATGAGAATGGTTGCTCCATGAGATGCTTCTATCACCTCCTGGCACGGCCTAGTGTCACCAGAGTACACAAGCTTCCACCCTGGTATTACCTCTCCAATAGTGTTTAGTCTTTTTGTTGCTTGCAGTACAATACCAAATGCCTCAGGACAGTGCACAACAGGAAAACTAATCAGTTTCTCCAGCCCTACTTCCCAAAGAACTTCTTTCAACCTCTTGAGTAATGGACAAGCTTCGCTTTGGACTGGAAAACTAAGTTTCATTCTCTTCGAACAGCCTTGTTTGCCCTCCCCAACAAGTGCAGTATTTACTGAACTCATGGCATTTTTATTGTTAATATCTTTGGCATTTTTTGGATTTTCTGAAAAGAAACCATTCCTACTTGATTCAATGTCTCCTTCAAAATCATTCCATGAAGCAATAGTAGTGTTTCTGCAATCAAGGAACTGCATATCTAGATATTCAAGTCTTTGATATGCATTAAGAAACAGTTCGAGCTGCATTGGCCCTATAACAAGCAACTGCTCATGGGGCAGTCCCTTCAACAGATCACGCCGTAGAGTAAGTATCCTTACTATACCCGCATGGTGATCTGCATGGATATGGGAAATCCAAATGCATCTTAAGTTTCTCACTGCATTATCAGCACCCTCCATGCCATATCTGTCAAGGTATAGAAGCTGTTTTGTCAGAAAAGAAAAAAAAAAACACACACACAAAGAGAGAGATTACAACAATATATTATCTGATTTGAACAGATTTTATGGCGTTACCTTCTTCTCAGTTGTGCAAGAGTTCCTTCCCCACAATCCAACAGCAAACTTCCTTTACAGAAAAGATTAATGTAGATGGAACTTACATTCCTATATTTAGAAGGCTGGGAAGAACCAGTTCCCAGCAAAACAATCTCCAGGTCATCTCTTCGAATGTTTTCCAGACAACAAAGGAGAATATTTCCATCCAAAATAGACTTTCCAAATACAATTGTATCATCTTGCACTGCAGTTTCATCCTGTTTCATTTCTCCAGGTGAGTCCCAGAATTTGCTTACCTGTTGGGCAACATCTGCAATCTCTGGAATCTCTGAAAGTAACTCATCAATGACTTTAGGGGGAGCAAAAAGACTTGGAACATTAGATTTGTCCAACCCAAGATGACAATTGGGGCGCAAAGTGAACTGGTCAACATATTAGACGAATAAAAGTAATATTTCAAAAGATTGGATTCATTGAATAAGCTAAAAACAATATGTTATTAATAGCAATCAAGTACAATTGTCAACCATAAAAGCTGCTCCAAAACCAATGCCCTAAAAAGCAGCCATAGAACGATTAAAAGAAGTCTCCTTTTGGGCGAAGCACTCAATATTTCATACATTAAACAAAAAAGTCGAAGTATTTGGATTATATACATACAACCACAAACAATTTAAGAATTTCTAATTGACAAAGAAATGCTTATTACTTAATTAGAATAAGAAAAAAGGATTTGGCCATTCTTAAAGAGGTTAATCATTGTGAGTAGAAGTAAAACTTCCAAGAAGCATTATTTGTTTAAAATCCATATTTACTAAAGGGTCTTATTTCCGGTGAATTGGGCACACTTTATGTTATAATAACAGTTTCCTTCCCATAATTTGGTCATGTTTCTCCATTTTGGTAAAGTTATTTAATCAATCTCTTTATTTTGTTCACTTTTAATCAGCTGTAAGTGAACTTTTGCTTTAATTTTCCATTGGTCTCACAGCAGAACTTTTCAATACAAAATTTGAGTTACAAAAAGGAAAAAAAAAAAAATAATAAAGTAGAGATCATGGTAAGCAGTTGGATGGTGTGACTTCTACCACAAAAAAACAAAGAAGAAAAGGGATAAAGATTTCTTCAAGAAAATCAGACATAAAAAGGCAGTATTTATTACATAAATGATTAAGAGATCATCAACTTCTTTGGACAAATAAAAGCTTTTTCATACCTTCAAGAGATTTTCAGCAGATATTCTTTCACAAAGTTTTGAGAGAAGACCCTGTATAAGTAAAACATAATCTTTTCAGCTGCCTCAAACTATTTTTATTACAACATATAGATGATTATTCCAAGATGTGAAGCAAACCTCAGTAGAAGTTAGGGATCCTAGTGGTGCATTATTATGTTGCTCAACAGACCAAAAGGCAGAAGCTGGGAAGAACTGGGGGCACAAGTAATTAAGTCGAGTAGCCATTCTCGCACTAGATTTTAGAATTGGAATTGTCACATGATTCCTGCAGATGACATGAGTACTTAAAATAAATAATTAAATATTTTAATCAAATTGCAAGAAAGTGATAAAAAAAAAGACTCACATTGCATGTCCAACCATAATATGTTGGGCTGAATCAAATTTCTTCATCCATTTCTCATAATTAACGCTGTTGACAACTGAAGGAGGAGTTAAATGAATGATACAATTCACAGTCTTGGCACTTTCTGGGAAGCACTGCATAGAATCTGAATAATAAGCATTAAGAGATTGTTCGGACAGTAGCTCTTCAACATGAGAATTTGTAGGGCAATCTACAATAAATACAATGGGACCAGGAGTAGAAGGACCCATTACATCACTTGGATGAACCTGATAATAATAATAAAAAAAAAAACAATTCATGCATTAAAACATAGCAAATAAAAAACTTAACATAGAGAGAAAAATAAACAGTTTTTCCTTGATATTGTAGCTCACCATGATATCGAGACAATCTGACTTAACAGCATTTCCATTTTGTAATTCTCTATATTTTGTCTTAACTTTTAGACCAAGAGCCTCAGCTTTTTCTTTGTTAAATTTGCCCATAACTTCATGCAATTCACAAACATATATGACAGATATATCACTATGCTTAATGTCAGATCTTTCCAAACAACTTGGTTGTAAGAGAATTGCTGATATTTTGACAACCCTATTTTCAACAAGCATGATCGGTTCTGTTAACCTGCTAATACTTTGTGAAGCTGCACCACTAGAATAGGAAGCTAGTTCAAAACTCTTTGAATGATCCATAGCAGCATGAGATATGAGGTGTGTATGAACCATGGCGGCGTGAGGGATGAAAGACCTCATTGCTTTAATCAATAAGTCAAGATTTGAAGGGCCCCATATGTTGACCTTGAAACCAACAGAAATTAAGCTTTTAAATTACAAAGGATAATTAAAGTCCATTTACTAAGGAAATAATTACACGGAAAAAAGAGGGTTAATGAAGTTGGTCAGATACCCACAGACATCCCTTCTCCCATGCCAGCAAGAGTTAGAAGAAGGCCTGTAATGTAAAATAAAAACTTGCTTATTTGGAGTTTGTGCTAACAACTAAGTAACATAATTGCATAAAGAATCTAAACATTACCATGCAATATCGAACTTTGAAAAATTATTGTATACCAAACTTCTTTTACGTGCAAACAACAATTTAAGACTACTACATTACATATAATCCCTCAAGCCACATGCACAAACCTGGAAGTCCACCGGTTGTCTCCGAGCAAACACGAGAAAGGCATATGTGATCAATCTGCATGAGGTCCAAAAAGTTAATTGCCTTACTAAATTAAAAACAAAGAGGTTTTAAATCACCTGGAACCCATGAAAACTAAAATTGCGCATGTAATTCGTACCTTCGATAGCTTAATCTTATGCTCTGCACAAAATCTTTGCAACCCCTGTGATAATAGCAGTATGTTAAGGTACATAATATTTTTAATTGTTTACCCTTAAGGACATACTTAGTGGGTATAATCATAATGATTTTGAGAAAAATCTTATCAACTAATAAAATCATTAGATATTGAAATTGGTGTGCCAATTGCTGCTAACTTGTGCCGTGATAACAAAACCAAGAGAATGAATAACTTAAATTCAAAAGGCCTAATGACCGAAAAGCCAAACTGTTTTGGAAAATTGCAATTGTACCCAACTTCTAAATTAGACATTCTTTAACCTAATTTTTAATTGTTAGTCGCAATTGTGATCATTTGGTTAAACTAAAATGACATATAATACACTCCCTATCATTTTTTCCAACCATATAACTCTTGAATGAGTCTCCCTCAATTGCAAAAAATGATGACGATGTAATTTTGATCAAGTGGGTATAGTTGCAACTAAATTTTAAAGGTTTTAGGATACAATTGCAATTTTTTGAAAAGATTTGGGATTTTTAGGTCATTAGGGATTCCTCCATTCTATCATCTACACGCTTCAAGGAAGTAAAAGATTTTGGTCTGATAAAATTTAGTCCACTCACTTGGATCAGAACATATATGACAGAGAAACATTGGTGATATAAATTAATCATTTGCAGATTATAAAGTGACATTTACTACATTATACAGTTCAACATCAGCTTGGTATTACGTAATTCCTCTGAAAACAAATACAGAATAATCAACAATCCAATTTGTGCCTTTAATTACTATGATTAACACACCAATAAAAAACAAAACAGTAAACATCAGTAAAAAAAAAAAAAAAAAATTCCAATAGGAATAAAGAATTCATAAACCAATACACTAATATAACTGCAAGCAACCATATGATTACCTCTCCAGCATTGAAAATGAATCTTTGCTTGTCAAAGAAGAGCAAAACTGAAGGCAAAGTGTCATGAGTATCCATTCCAGTGCCCAAAATCTACAGGAGATATCAAAGCATCCAACGTCACTGGTTTTCGATATGAACTTAATAAAAAAATGAAATTGTAGCAAGCTGAAGAATGAAAAAGCAAAGAAAAAGTTTATTCAAAAAAAAAAAAAAAAAAAAAAAAAAAAATCCTCCATTCTTCACCGTCTACACCGCCCTTCAAGGAAGCTAAAAGATATTTCGGTCCTTGATAACAATTTCAGTCACTCACTGGATCCAGAACCATACTATGACCCATATTAACATTCTTTATTATTAAAATTTACTCATTCCTGCAGATTTATATTAAAGTGACCATACAATCTACCTATCTATTTCACACATCAGCTTTGGTATTACGTACATCCTCTGAACAAAACAAATACAGACATATATCTATATATCTATATCCAATTTGTGCCTTAATACTTATGATCTAACACATCTCTATTATAAAAATATCTCTCTATTATATATATCTATATATCATCACGTAAAAACAAAAAAAAACAAAAATCTCCAATAGGAATAAAGAATCTCCATAAAATCTCTACTTTACCACTAACTATACAACCTGCAAGCACACCCATTTGATTACCTTCTCCAAGCATGAAAAATGAATCTTTGCTTTGTCATATATATAGCAAAACTGAAGGCAAAGTTGCTCACCTGAGTATCTATCTATCTCTCTATATATATATATTAGATATCTATACTCTACTCTCTATATCTCTATCTTGCGTCTTCGATATGAATCTATAAAAAAATGAAATTAGCAAGTGAAAAATTTATATATATGCCAAAGAAAAAGTATTCCAAAAAAAAAAAAACAAAAAATATATTAATATATATATCTCACCTGAACCTAGGCAATGGTAGACATGAACATTTATATATCTATCTATATTATTACACTTCGACTTGAAACATCTTATGGGCTTATTGCTTTACTGTTTCCCTCTGGCAAAAAAAAAAAAAAAAAAAAAAAAAAAAAAAGCTTACCTGAACATAGGCAATGGTAGAATGAACATTAGAATCATTCAATTGAGAATTCGATTGAAAATTCTTATTGGGCTTATTGCTACTGTTTCCTCTGGCAGCCCTTGCTTCATTGCACCCGTAAGCTTTAGTTCCTGCTACCATTTGGAGAGGCTGGCCTCTGTCTGCTTATTCGTTGCTTATTTGTTCTCCACAGAGCTTGTTTGAAGGAGGAGGGGGAGGCCAACGCAGCACAGGATTTATGCTTAAATCCAAATTCTGTGGGAAACAGAGGAAGTGTTTATATGGCTTTGGTTGGTTAACCCAAGCTCAATCTGAAAAAAATGGTGTGTTCCACTGTTAGAAGTAACCCAAGCTGCTCTAACTCATCTCCTTTTCTCTTCATCAACAACCTTATCATAGAAACAGTAGAAAGCACTAAATTAATTGAACAGAGAGAAAATAGAACTGAATAAAAAGGGAAAATTACTATTGCATCTCTATAAAGTCACTAATTACTAGTTGGTCCTCGTCTTTTTTAAAGTACACTAAAAAATCCCTACATATCGATTCTATTACACTATTTAGTCCTTCCATTTGTTTTTTATCATGTTTTCCATTTGTTTGGGTATGAAAGGTAATTGAAAGGTGAGAGAAATAAATTTAATTACACAACTACTCTTTGTATAACTATTCTCCATTTACCTCTCTTTCTCCATATCTCACCTCTCTTTCTCTCCCCCTTTTAATATTTTATCTGTTGAAAATTGTGAAACCGTTCATATAATCAAAGAAAAATTAATTCAAGATAATTTTCCTTAAAAACAAAAACAAATTAGCCAAATTTTTTATGAGAAAAGGTGAAGAAGAAAAAATTTCCTTCTGCCGCCACCACCGTCACCTCATCCAACCCGTGTAAGACTCTTTAAAGCTGAAAACACCAAGAAAAGGACAAATTGCAAAACAGAATCCTCAAGACCAGCCTTAGAAACCTGACCTGTGAACTAAACAAGTTGCTTCAGTATTTTATTTATTTATTTACTTGCCTTCAGGCCTTCATCAATTGTCATATCTAACCAATCTCGGGTTCCAACTAACCATAGAAAAAATGTGCTCTAAACATGACAAGTCTGACATTTAAAAAATAACAGACACCAAAAGGAACCCAAACAAACAAACCATGGACTTTCAAAAACATAACTATAGTCCAGTCCATTAAATGCAAAACAATATATTGATTAATCAAGCTAATTTATAAAATCATTATCAATAAAATTAATACTAAGCTAAAAGCATATTAATTTTCTGAACTACCTTAAGAAGAAAAGAATGTGTGTCTGCAGCTTGCTAGGTCACCAGTTTCATATTAACTTTTTCAGTATGACAAGCCAACACCAGCAGGAGAATCAAAATAGATAATATTTGAAACCTGAAAATTATTAAGAATAGAAATCTTAATAAATTTACTTCAGCGGTGGTTTGTATTTCTTTCAAAATAGTTCTTTCTTATACTCTTAAAAGCAAAAACAAACATACAAAAGCTTACGTGGAGAGTTGTTAATTTTGGAAATTTTATTAAGACAACCATTCTGCGCACTCCTATATAAATTTTAAAACCTTAATCTCTTTTATTTAAAAAAAAAAAATTCATTTGTACTGAAAGAAGACCTTTTTAGCACCTAAAACCTTTTTCTATAGGTTTGTAGCATTAATTAGTGAAGGTAGTCAGTGCAGTAAGACCCCTCTTTCTTGGTTTGCAATTCAATTGCATAAAGTGGATCTTCCTACTTGCTGTGTTTTCTGCTCTTTAATATCCTTGCTATACCTAATCATCAAATCAAAAAAGACTAGCAAATCACTATTACTTCTAACCTCATTTTAATATGCATATTATAATTACTATTTCAAGGCTGAAAGCATTCTATAAGGGGAAAAAAAAATTAACGATTTGGGCCTCCAAAATTCAAAATGCAGGAAATTTGCTGGTCATGAGACAGTGTTGTGATTATTCATGCTATATTTAGGTGCCTAATTTAACAGTATAAATTATGTATTTGGATGCTCATATTTTTTTGTTGGGTCTTATAAAAAGGTAAGTCCATATTCCTTTTCCACGAAAAACAAGTACTGGCTCAGACTCAGTAATGCCAAACCGCTGTTCACTTTGAGCTAATAACACAACTAAATTTCTATTGGAATCCTTTTTCTAAGAACTAAAACTTGTCAAACTAAAAATCCAACCGTTTAGCACTTGGAAGTCCAACGCAGATTAATGATTAATTATATTATACAGACCTGCTCCAACTCAATTTCACAGCAGTGCCACCATGGCTGCTGCCAAACATAGCAAAATCCAATATCCTCACTAAACCTCGCAATGTATACATCAAAATGATCAAAATCTTACAAGAATTTCGATCACAGTGTTCGTTTTCATAATTGTTTAGCAATCTAGTCGAATTTAAGCCTAAACAGTCACTTAGAACCCTAACTATATCATTTCAATAAAAGCAAAAATTTGTTGATGCAATATGATCCACAAGAGAGTAGAAGCTATTTTGAACTTACCTAAAGCTTCAAGACTCGTCGGAGATGGAGATTCCGGTTGGAGTTCAAATCTGCAGTCTCATCCTTTTTTTCTCTAATTCGAAATTTCAAGCCATGGAAGTGGAAGAATAAGGGTTCAAGTGATGAGAGAAGACCGAGAGATCAATTTTGTGGCTTTCGACGCTGGTTTATGGCCGGTGACCGGCCGAAAAATGGAGGAGATGGTCGCTACGATTTACCGATCAAAACGTCAAGCGAGAGAGAGGAGAAGGGGGATTCTTGGTTCGGTTTTCATTCCTCTCCCTCATTGCTTAACAGACACTGGTCCGGTTCAATGGTTTGGTTCGATTTAGTCCCTCTTTGATTTGGATGGTTTTCAATTTTTCACGTGGATTTGGATTTATTTCTCTTTGGTTCCTTGGTTCAGTACTCAGGTTCAAGGTTTATAATGAAAATATGCAATATAAATCTCAATAATACAAATAAAATCTTACATTGGGAACAAAATATTAAAAGAAAAGAATTTTATTTTATTTTTAATTGAAAAGAATTTTAAATTATACTTGAGATAGGCATGGTGAATTCATTAAACCACTGATAGCGGTTCGCGAAACTGACGGTTCAATCCTTTTAAAATATTGAATCTGAATTTACCCATGAACCACCAGTTCCGGTTCGGCTTCAATTCCACCGATTTCGATGCGATTCTGATCACAATCACCAGCTATGTATGTATTATTTTTTTCAAAACAATAAAAATTTAATTTTAAAGTATTTTTCTTTTGGAAAAAATTAATGTGAATTTAAAAAATTATTGAAATTTTATTTGAAATAACTTTTAGAATGCTCTTACTCATATAAAAAATAAAACTACTTAATTTTATAAAATAATCAGATAAATTATCATTTTATCTTATCTAAATGTTATTAATTAAATAGGTTATTAGAAAATTTGGAAAAATGATTCGAACAGTTTAATTTTGAACTAAATAGAAAATTTAAAAAGAAAAAAAAAACATTAAACTCCCATTTGCATCAAACAGTATAATTTTATACTAAATATTTCACCTTTTTTTACTATTTATTTTTAACTGTTTAAGTAAAGTGTATCATACAGTGAAAAATTATTTTGACTTTTAGAGTTGTACAGAATATGTTAAGTGACTATAATTTTGAAAATAAAAATAAAAAATTTTTTGCTTTGAATCGGATCTAACTGGTTCAGATTTAAAATTTAACATTCATATGAACTTTAACCGGCCTTTAAATGGTCGATTTTGGTTCAAAAATTTAAACTGATAGTTTCAGTCTGATTTTAGTTCATCTATATGATTTAGTTTCGATTTCAGTTTGAACCAGACCGAAGGGAGGCAATTACTATTATTGTCAAAATGGCTGTCCGACTCGGTTCAGCGCAGCTCGTATGGACTCTCGATCCCAAAACAGGCCGAGCCAAGAAAGCTCGTTGAAAACGGGCTTCTAATATTCAAGCCTAGCCTTGCCCGCGCAGGCCCATGGATGGGATTGAACATGTCCGTTTTCATAGTCTGTCTTTTTTTTTTTTTTTTTTATAGCCTTGCCGCCGCGCGGCCCCCATGGATGGGATTGAACATGTCCGTTTTCATAGTTGTTTTTTTTTTTTTTTTTTAACTTTACTACTTTTTTGAATTTCTATTAGTATTATGTGTCCCTTCAAAGAGCGCTGACGTGGAAAAAAAAAACAAAAACAAGCTCTCTCAGTGAGTCTATGTAAATTTTGAATTACTAGTATTTTTTTTATGATGTAATTTACACGTTGACTATGCTCATTATATATTTATACTCTTTTAAATTTTTTTATCTGTATAATATTTAAGCATAAGTTTTTATTTATATTAAAAGAAATATGATTGCTTAAGTTGTAACGGACTTTGTCCTACAAACTACTTATAATCTTACTTCTTATGTAATCAATTTTATTTTTTTATAATGAAGTGATCTCAAAATAAAATTCAGTGCAATCCTGTCACGACCCAAAATCGTGGGCCGGACTGACACTAGAGCCTAGGTAAACTTAAGGCCCCGATGCCCGTAGTAAGCTTAAACCACAGCATTCATACAAATCAAATGAATTTTTAGAAACAATAAGCCCATATTATTTTTTATATATCAAGTAATCACTCATTCTTGGCCAATCTCAAACATCTCAAATAAAATATAGTTCGGGCCTATTTGTATTGCACCTCGTTCAAAATATGAGCTACTGATTCATATGTGTCTTAGGTAAATAATTAGGACATTCATAGATTTACATACCTATTTTAATACAAGAGTAGAGATACATAACTCCTACAACTGCGGAGTTCAATAATAATTCGAATTAATAGAGTCCAAATAAATAAAGATACATAATTTTTAAGTAACTACTAAAATTAGAAAATTTACTTCTTTAGCCTTCCGGTGAAGGGTGTAGAGTTTTAGCCTAGACAACGGGGATCCTACTTCTTGAAAAGTTAAAATAAAGAAAAGTGAGTCTTGCAACTCAGTTAATAATAATAAATAAAGATAACTCAGGCATTCACGCGAAATGCATCTTAAAATACTAAAATGAATACACAACCAATCAAGCATATGACACAACATCAGCACCCACAAGTAATTTCACTTTCAAGTAATCAAACAAGTGGAAATTGATCAATGGCGTCACCGAAACCCCCGATGAGCTATCTTCACACATGGCTCGCCCTCTCAAACGTGTGCACCAGAGAACCGATCCCCATATATGACCAATTGGTCTAATTCGCACTTGACCAGACCTCTCATTTTTTAATACTTTCTTTCTTTTCCATACCAACAGGAGGTCATCCTGTGGTTTATCTATATCAATCATACATAGATCCATACGGCGACGCCAATCTCTCCATACATGGCCAACGATATCGTAGACCGTTCTCACAAACCCATGATGACCCACTTCATTCTAATTCTAGACAAACAAGGCACAACAATTTTCACAGCAGAAGTAATCAAAAAATTCATTCAACATAATGCACCAAAGCAATCCTTAATGCACAAACATAGAAGTGTAATTATATATTAATAATAAAATAAAATAATAGTATACATATAAAAATAAGTACTAAGTTATTTCTTTTGTATATATTTCTTTGTAAAATAAATGATATGTGTATGCAATTATTAAGTTTTACAATAAAATAATAGTATACATATAAAAATAAGTACTAAGTTATTTCTTTTGTATATATTTCTTTGTAAAATAAATGATATGTGTATGCAATTATAATATGCACTATTTATTATTAATCAAGTGGTAGAGAATAGAAGAAGCTCTAACTCAGATTTTGACTCGAAAGAGCAGTAGACAGGCCCGGACAATCTAAAAAATTTAAGAATATAAGGAAAGAATTGCATCAGACAAAAGACTAATTTAAATAAAGAATTATAGAATTAGTCTAATAAATTATTTGCGTATCTAACTGCTATAACTAGACGAGGTTCTGCCAAAATTTCGACAACATCTCCCTAAAAATTAGACTAACCACCTGTTTAAATATCAATAAATCCATCCAATATTAACTCAATCCACATAGCCCATCCATTGGACAATCAATCAAATCAAATTCTCATTTTCCTTTAATCTCAACATCAACATTCAACATTCAACTAACACAACCGTTTTACATAAACTAAAGTTATGTTCTAAATAATATCACCCATCATTCCTTATAGACTTATATATATGTACATATATAAGCTTATACGTTTGAATAACTTCCATCATTAATTTATAAATTAAATAACTTTCAATTTGTCCCAAGAACATCATTAACCATCCTTTAATCATTTACTACAATTCTAGATTAGTCACTGAGAACCCATGATTCCATTAACTTACAATTTAATAAATGCATCTTCAAGCAACCCAATTCAAACTTAAATATATACCAACATCAACAAATATAAAAACATCGAATATATACATATTTATTTCATGTTAACTTATTAAAAGAACACAACATATTTATTTCATGTTAACTTATTAAAAGAACACAAGATATTCGAAATAGTTGCTGCCTACTGAAGAGATATATGTTCCTTAACTTAGCCTCATTTACTATGCACAAAACCCATATCGCATTAAAAATTCGACTTACGATTCCATCTGGTTCATAACACAATGATAACTCAAGTTTTAGCAATAATAATTACTATCATAATCATGCTATACTCATTCTTAAACTAACATTGCCTTGATCACACTAATATTTTGATAGGCCACGAAGATCTTCTAGGATGCCTATCAAGAATAAGAAGTATCTTGACTGAGTCCTCATTTTACTGATGCTGCAATTACTTAGTTGTTATTCTTTTACTTTTTAATATTTTTTATGCTTAATAAGAAGTCAAATTGCTGTTGAGATTTTCCAGCAATTCTTGACTAAAATAAAGCTCATATTGTGCCATTGTGGCCTTAGAATAGGTCTGAGTTTGTTTCATTACTTTCTCTATTTATTCCTTTGTAATAGCTGCAGAATTCATCAAGGAAAAATACACCAAAAACTTCTCATTCTGAGAATTAATTTCCTTGGCTTTGACTGGGACCTATCAGTGGTATCAGAGCCATCTATCCTAATTTCTTCTTTTCTTCCTCTTTCATGGCGACAAACAAAGAGCGAATTGAAAATTTGGAAGTTGGCCTTGGCCAAAACTTCTCATTCTGAGAATTAATTTCCTTGGCTTTGACTGGGACCTATCAGTGGTATCAGAGCCATCTATCCTAATTTCTTCTTTTCTTCCTCTTTCATGGCGACAAACAAAGAGCGAATTGAAAATTTGGAAGTTGGCCTTGGCCAGCTCCAAGAAAATTTATCTAGAATGGAGCGAGGACTTAGCGATGAACTGCAACAAATCAAAGCAGCCATCACTAAATTCTCTGAACTTACACTTCCTAGCAGAGATACGTCTAGCAGTACAAGTGACCGAATTAGCCAAAATCACACAACCACGATGAATCCAGAGAGGGAGGGAAGCCGTTGTATTCTCCGAAATTGGCAAAATTGGAGTTTCCGAAATATTTCGGAGACTACCCTACTGAATGGTTCACAAGAGTGGATCAATTTTTCGAATACCAAGGAACCCCAGAATTAAAAAAAGTGTCCTTGGCCTCTTATCACCTTCTTGGAGAAGCAAACGAATGGTGGCAGTGGCTTCGCAGAACTCACACCGAAGCAAGGAAAGCAGTAACGTGGAAAATTTTCTCTGAGGAATTGTGGTCCCATTTTGGGCCCACTGATTGCGAGGATTTTGACGAATCATTATCGAAAATCAGACAAACGGGACTCCTACGCGACTATCAACGAGAATTTGAGAGACTGGGAAATAGGGTCAAGGGATGGACCCAAAAGGCACTAGTGGGAACGTTCATGGGAGGTATCAAGCTAGAAATTGTTGAGGGCATTAGAATGTTCAAACTGCAGACTCTAAAAGATGCCATCAGTCTAGCTCGGATGAAAGATGAGCAATTGCTGCATCAAAAGAAGGCAATTCGCCCATCTTATCAGATGAGCTCCTCGTCTCCAATGAAGATAAAATAGAGTACACCCGTCAAACGACTTTCTTGGGAAGAGATGCAGAATCGACGGGCTAAGGGGTTGTGCTTTAATTGGGATGAAAGATTCGTTCCTGGGCACAGGTGTTCCAAACCGCAACTTCTTCTTCTTGATGGCAGAATTGGCATTGAGGAAGACGATGATGGTCCTCGGCAGGTACTATGCGGGTTGCTATTCAAATCAAATCCCTGGAATTAATTTGCCTCATTGATAGCGGATCCACACACAATTTCATCAACGAAAAGATAGCCGAATTTTTAAAGCTATCAGTGGAGCCAACCATACCATTCAACGTGAAAGTAGAGAATGGGGATCCTCTACAGTGCAACGGAAAATTCAGGAACACTCCTACTTTTCTACAAGATATACCCTTTTCAATTACTTTCTATTCCCTGCTAATTATGGGTCTGGATGTGGTATTAAGGGTTCAGTGGCTGCGCAAATTGGGAACAGTTCAATGCAACTGGGACAGATTGATGATGGATTTTGTGTGGAAAGGGGAGCAACAACATTTACAGGGAATTAAAGGGCAACAAATCAAAGCTTCTTCCTTGAAGGCAATGGCCAAAGAATTAAACCACAATAGTTCACTCTTTGCCATTTGCGTAGAGGCTTCTTCAAAAAATTTCCCTGAAGGAATACATCCAGAAATGCGAACTCTGTTAGATCAATTTCGAGATATCTATCAACGGCCTAGTCAACTTCCTCCGGAGTGGGAAATCAATCACCGGATCAACCTCAAAGAAGGTACCAATCCTATTAATGTCCGGCCTTACAGATATGCCCACTTTCAAAAGGCAGAAATTAAAAAACAAGTTCACGACATGCTGAATTCTAGACTGATTCAGCCAAGTACGAGCCCCTTCTCTTCACCTGTGTTACTAGTTAAGAAAAAAGATGGTTCTTGGCGATTTTGTACATATTACAGGGCCCTCAATGCGGTAACAATACGAGACAGATTTCCAATTCCAATGGTAGACAATATGTTGGATGAACTATATGCGGCTTCTTACTTTACAAAACTTGATTTCATTGTTGGATTCCATCAGGTTCGGGTTCACCCTACTGACATCCATAAGACCGCCTTCCGCACTCACAATGGCCATTATGAATATCTGGTAATGCCCTTTGGCTTGTGTAATGCTCCCTCCACCTTCCAAGCCCTCATGAACACACGTTTTTCGTCCATATTTGAGAAAATTTGTGTTAGTTTTTTTTTATGATGTTTTAATTTATAGCCCAACTTGGAACATGCACCTGCATCATGTGCGATTGGCCTTTGAATTACTAAGGCAACATAAATTTTACATCAAACTCAGTAAGTGTGCCTTTGGACAACAACAAATTGAATACTTGGGTCACATTATCTCTTGAAATGGCGTTCAGGTGGATCAAGGGAAAATAAAGGTTATACTTTTACTTTTTAATATTTTTTATGCTTAATAAGAAGTCAAATTGCTGTTGAGATTTTTCAGCAATTCTTGACTAAAATAAAGCTCATATTATGCCGTTGTAGCCTTAGAATAGGTCTGAGTTTGTTTCATTACTTTCTCTATTTATTCCTTTGTAATAGTAGCAGAATTCATTAAGGAAAAATACACCAAAAACTTCTCATTCTGAGAATTAATTTCCTTGGCTTTGACTGGGACCTATCATATATTCACCAAAAAATATATATTAATCAAAGTTAAAAAGGAATTAAATTAAATTAAAATCTCTAAAATTTCATATAAACGGTAGCATCTAGGCTTAATTCAACACTACTCAATTATTACCTTAAAACCTACACCCTTGAATCAGCAAATTCATGAAATATATATTGAAGGAGGGTTAAAGTCATTTACCAGGGTTTGGAATGTAATAAATATTTCCGGTTAAAATGACCAGAAACAACTCTAATTTCCCAAAATACGCCACTGCCAAAGTTAGCTTGACCGCACTTAGGAGAACGGTGGCCGGAAATACGCTGGTGAGGCTTTGACAACGGAAGAGGAGCTGGTAGCTCTACTACCCGATCGGAACTCAACTGCAACTCTATGCGTTAGCTGCGTTGGCCGAAAATGAAAGGAGGGAGAGGTATCGAAGCTTCGCCGTCGACAAATCGTACAAGGCTCGCTGGAAAATCGAAAAGGAAAGCAGATAACTCGACTGTACCGATCGTGAGCCACGATCGCAGCTCCGCCAGCTTGCTGCGTCAGCCGGACCAGTAAAGGAGGGAGCGAAAAAGGGAGACCCAAGCTTCGTCGAGAGAGAGAGAGAGAGAGAGAGAGAGAGAGAGAGAGACTGGAGTCGTCGAAAAATCGAGGAGCAGGTGCGATTTCCCGATCGAGTCTCCTGCGGTTGCATAGCTTTCGTCGAGAGAGAAGAGAGAGAGAGAGAGAAGAAGAGAGAGAGACTGAGTCCGTCGAAAAATCGAGGAAGCAGGTGCGAGAGAGAGAGAGAGAGAGAGAGACTGGAGTCGTCGAAAAATCGAGGAGCAGGTGCGATTTCCCGATCGAGTCTCCTGCGGTTGCTACGCTTATTAGAAATGAGAGGAGGGAGTCGCGTGGTGAGGAGACGACGGTGGCAGGGAGGTGTTGACGGAGGGGGTTGGCTTAAGGTGACTAGAAAACAAGAAGGAGAGGGGGGAGGGGCTGAGGTCAGTGCTAAAGGGAGAGAGGGCTTCTAGAGATTTCTTGTTTAGGTTTTAGGGAATGGTTTGGTTCAAATCGGGTTTGGTTCAGTCCACATCATGATTTTAGTGTGGTTTTAATTTAATTCATGGGTTTAGCAAATAAAAATTTGTTTAAATAATTCACAGAAAATTAATATTGTTACTATCAAATGTAATAATATCCTATGATGAAAGCTTTGGTGGAGGTTGTTTAATAATCAAGAGTGTCTTTGGGTGCATTGTATTATAAATAAATATACGAATGGCATTTTTTCATGGAATGGTGCGGCTAAGGCTAAATCATCTCATGTGTGGAAGGCTGTTTGTGCGGGTATGGAGGTGGTTAAAGCAGGTATGGCTCTTGAGGTTCATAATGGTCGAACCACGAGGTTTTGGCTTGATAACTGGTTACATGTTGGTCCTTTAGTTTAGCTGGTGGTTTCTCTAATTCCTGCGGTGGAACTGAATGCTTTTGTGAGTGATTATTGGGCTGACTTGGGGGGGGATGGAAATAGGAGCTATTGAATGGCAGATTACCTGCTAATATTCTGGAGCTTATTGGAGCTTTATTTCTGAGTAGGAATGACGGGTGTGGGATGAGATTGTGTGGGGCCCATCTCCTACGAGTTCTTATTGTAAAAAAAACTTTAATACTACTTACATCATTTTGTCCAGAAATTATTTAATAGAAAAAACTATTAACGGAAGTGTACCTTGATCTATAGCTATTGATTACCTCGTTGCGACAATTCGATTTTCACCGTAACAGTAGATATATGTTTCTTCACTCTGGCCTTTTGCTCTCTTAATGGTCAGAGAATTATCAATAGCAACAGGAATTTTCCTTTCACGTTCTCTCAAACAACCTATCACCGCTATGTGTTTGAGGTAGTCGTCACACTCTCTCTCTTTTTTAAGCTGTTGATTTCTTTGATCTTTTATAAGGCAGAGTCAGGGTATTAAAACCCTAACTGGTCCTCATCCTATTAAGCCCAATAATCATCATCTTGGGCCACCTTAATTAGAACCAGCCCTTTAATGACACGGGCCATATAGATTATTAAAATAATCTAACAATCTCCCACTTGGCCCATGTGCTTTTCTTGAATCTATTATATTAGCTTTAATTAGAATTGAAGGTGCTTTTCTTGAATCTATTATAATGTTTAGCTTTTAATTAAGAAATTGAAGTGATTGGATTATGGCGGTCACAAAGTCAATTGATCGACCATGAATTCCTTCCATTATATCACAAACCATCCTCAATTATAAATCCTTAATTGAGAAATGAATGCCCAACAAATGTCACAAAATCAAATTATTATTTTCTCACTTAAACCATTCTTGTAATACATCTATAAAATAAATAAGCCAAAAACACATCTTTAATTGAATTTCCATCAGTGTCACAATAATAATGAAGCAAATAACCATATATGTAATAGTATATATATATATATATATTATATATATGTATATATATATATATATATATATATAAACAAGTTTGAATATCATGCAACAAGGACTTAATCTATAACACCCATCCTTTCAACCAATGGTCAGTGAAGATTTTGTTGGGTGGTAATCCTTTAGTTAGCGGATCCGCTATCATTAGATCAGTACCGATATGCTCAATTGACACCTTATGTTTTTGCACTTCTTCTTTCACATATACGTATTTTCAATCCATGTGCTTTGCACGCTTAGAATACCTATCCTTCTTAGAGAAGAAAACAGCTGCAGAATTATCACAGTAAATTCTCAACGATCTAGCTATGCTGTCGACAGTGCCTAGACTTGAGACAAAGTTCCACAACCACAATGCGTGAACAGTGGCCTCAAAGCATGCCACAAATTCAGCCTCTATTGTGGAAGTAGCAATGACAGATTCAGCCTCTTATTGTGGAGAAGTAGCAATGACAGAGCTACTTTTCCAATCCATTTTCCATAGTAGCAATGACAGACTACTTTCCACTTTTCCATGAAACTGCTCCTCCAACTAGGAGAAACAAGTAGCCAAATGTAGATTTTCTCAAATCTACAGAACCGGCATAGTCTGAATCCGAGTATCCCACCACTTCGAGATGTGTGGACTTTCTGTAAGTGAGTATAATTTTAGATAGCTAACAATTCTTTTTCAGTAGTTGCATAATTTAATTGCGCATCATTCAATGTGCGACTGGCATAACAGATAACATGCAACTTCTTGTCCTTTCTTTGTCCAAGAACAGCTCCAACAGCATGATCACTAGCATCACACATGAGCTCAAAGGGCAGAGTCCAATCTGGAAGGCAGGAGTTTTCCAGATAACATGCAACTTCTTGTCCTTTCTTTGTCCAAGAACAGCTCCAACAGCATGATCACTAGCATCACACATGAGCTCAAAGGGCAGAGTCCAATCTGGCACGGGCGTGCTTCTAAGCACGGCGTGGGCGTGCTTCTATCCCTGAAGCTGAAAAATTTTGTCGCAGATAGCACGGGCGTGCTACCTGGCACACCTGGGGCGTGCTTGTCCCTGATTCTCAATGAGTTTTCCCCTTTTTCTAAAGCACAGGCGTGCAGATAGGCACGGGGAAGGCGTGCTCTCCTCTGCCTCTCAAGCAAATTCATCTTCCGAAGCGCATGGGTGTATTGTAGGGCGGCCTGGGCGTGCTGATTTTTCACTCCATGGCACGGTCGTGCTATGGGGCACGACGTGGGCGTGCTCTTCTCTGGACTTTCACTTGTTCCTAAAAATAAAGGCTCTAACTAAAACAAAAGAACAATTATGGAGAAATTTGGGGAATTTTGATAATAAAAAAAATACAGAAAATAAAAGAAATAAATGGAATGAAAATTTTAAAAAAGAAAATAGTATGGGTTGTCTCCCACAAGCGCTTTTGCTTAACGTCGTTAAGCTGGACGCACTTAACCTAGTTCAGGTTAAACGAGACCGATTGTACTCTTGATGGGCTCAAAATTGTCATTTTGATATACTCTCAGACGTTGAGCATTAACCTTGAAGCTTCGATTTGACTTACCATCCACTATTTCAATGGCTCCGTGAGGAAAAATTTCCTTGATTGTGAATGGACCGGACCATCTAGAGCGCAACTTACCAGGGAATAGGCGGAGTCCACAGTTATAGAGCAATACCTGCTGGCCTACCTTTAGATTCTTCATGATAATATGCTTATCGTGCCATTGTTTGGTGCGATCTTTATATATATTTGGCACTTTCATAAGCATGGAGGCACATTTCATCTATTATATTCAGTTGAAGTAACCGTTTTTGACCAAGTTCCTTTGCATTGAAGTTAAGAAATTGAATTGCCCAAAACGCCTTATGTTCTAACTCAATAGGAAGATGACAAGCCTTACCGTAAACCATGCGATATGGCTTATGTTCTAACTTAACAGGAAGATGACAAGCCTTACCGTAAACCATGCGATATGGGGACATACCTATAGGTGTCTTAAATGCAGTTCTGTAGGCCCATGGAGCATCGTCTAGCTTTTTGGACCAATCCTTCCTTGATTGTCCAACAGTGGTTTCCAGGATCTTTTTGATTTCTCTGTTCGTGACCTCTACTTGTCCATTTGTTTGAGGATGACATGGGGTACCTACACGATGAGTAACACCATATTTTACAAGAAGGGAATCTAAATATCTATTGCAAAAATGCTTACCTCCGTCTGTGATTATTGCCCTGCCCTGGGAGTGCGCATGACGTGTTTAAAATATTTTTCTTAATAAAGTTCATTACACTTTTGGCATCATTATTTGGAAGAGCAACACTTCTGCCCACTTTGACACATAGTCCACCGCCCCAAGAATGTATTGGTTGGAGTATGATGGTGGAAAAGGGTCCCATGAAAGTCCAGACCCCCAACACATCGAAAGATTTTGACCCTTCAGGATGCTTATTTTTAAGGGCATCATGTCTCTTCGAAATGTTACCTAACCTTTGACAACGATCACAAAGACGAACATAGTTAAAAGCATCTTTAAATAGATTAGGCCAATACAAACCACTTTATAATATACGCGCAGCTGTTTTGTTTGCTCCAAAGTGACCTCCACATTCCATTGAATGGTAGAATTTAAGGACACTTTCCATTTCAGTTTCCGGTATACAAATCCGAAATAGCTAATCACTGCAATACTTGAACAAGAAGGGCTCCTCCCAATAGTAGTATTTCATGAAGAAACTTTTTCTTTTGTTGGTAAGAAAAATTGGGAGGGGGAATTTTGCAAACAAGATAGTTGACTATATCAGCATACCCGGGGGTTTGAATATTTGCCAATAGTAGAAGTTGTTCATGGGGAAAACTTTCATTGATTTGTAGCTCGCTTGTATCTTCTTCCCCCAATTCTAGCTTGGAAAGATGGTCGGCTACGAGATTCTCAGTCCCCTTTTTGTCGCGAATCTCTAGATCAAATTCTTGCAATAAAAGCACCCAACGAATTAGTCTCTAGTCCCGATTTTTGCATCTTTCTTTTCCAGCAAATATTTGATGCTGAGTGATCCTGTGTGAGAACTATTGTTTTGGCCTCCAATTAAAATATGCCGCTGAATTTGTTGAATTTGTCAAAAGCAAAAACAATAGCTAACAATTCTTTTTCAGTAGTTGCATAATTTAATTGTGCATCATTCAATGTGCGACTGGCATAACAAATAACATGCAACTTCTTGTCCTTTCTTTGTCCAAGAACAGCTCCAACAGCATGATCACTAGCATCACACATGAGCTCAAAGGGCAGCGTCCAATCTGGTGTGGTAATGATAGGGGCTGATGAGATCAACTCCTTCTTTAACCTGTTAAAAGCATTTAAACACTCTTTGTCAAAATTAAAAGGAACATCTTTAACTAATAAATTACAAAGAAGTTTTGTGATTTTTGAGAAGTTCTTGATGAACCTCCTGTAGAATCCTGCATGACCAAGAAAACTCCTTATTCCTTTCACTAAGTTAGGAGGAGGTAGTTTTTCAATAACCTCGATTTTGGCCTTGTCAACTTCAATCCCTTTTTGAGAGATCTTATGCCCTAAGACAATACCTTCACTAACCATAAAGTGACACTTTTCCCAATTCAAAATAAGGGATTTAAACAAGGTTAGTGTCTTCACATCGTTGCTTTACTAAAGATAATTTATGAAGACCAGTGCATCGAAAGAAGAAACCAAACATGAGAAAAGTCATCCATGATATTTCAATAAATTTTTTCCACCATATCAGAGAAGAATGGACATCATGGCAACTTTGGAAGGTGCAGGGGCAATTGCATAAATCCAAAAGGCATTCTCCTATAGGCAAAAGTGCCATATAGGGCAGGTGAAAGTAGTTTTCCCTCTTGGTCCCTTCAGGAGCTATTTAGGTAATTTGAAAAGTAATCCTGAATAATAACCATCTAACAAGTATCCTGAATAACCATCTAAGAAACAATAAAAAGGATAACCTGCAAGTCTTTCAAGCATTTGATCAATAAAGGGTAGGGGAAAGTGGTCCTTGCGCGTTGCTTTGTTTAATTTTCTGTAATCTATGCACACACACCAACCTATGACTGTTCTTGTAGGGATTAATTCATTGTTTTCATTAGAGATAACAATCATACCTCCCTTTTTTGGAACAACTTGGACAGGACTTACCCAACTACTGTCGGAAATTGGATAAATGATACCGACATCCAGGATTTTTATGATTTCAGCCTTGACTACCTCCTTCATGTTAGGATTTAATCACCTTTGATGCTCGATTGAAGGTTTGTAGTCTTCTTCCATCAAGATTTTATGCATGCATACACTTGGGCTTATTCCTTGTAGATCTGAAATTGACCCACCTATGTGCCTTTCTTATGCCTTCGTAGAACCTACAACAGACCTTTCTTCTTTGACAAAGCGCGTTAAGTGAGGAAGAAATATAATAGGAAAAGAATTATCCTACCTAAGAAATGGCATGTTTTAACATGAGGTGGAAGTTTGTTTCAGTTCCTACTTAGGTGGTTCCTTTTTCTTTTTCATTCATGATGCCTTGAATTTTCTTCTGTTTTATTTTCATTATCATCTAGGCTATGTAAAGTGTTCTCTACACATTTATCAATTACATCTATTCTAAAGCAATCATCATAGTCCATAGGAAGTTTACAAGATTTTAACACATCAAAAACAGCTTCTTCTTGACCTACTCTCAATTTTAGTTTCCCATCATGTACATCAATTAGAGCTCTTGCAGTTGCAAGAAAAAGGTCTTCCAAGGATCAATGATCCTTCTCTGCCTTCATCAATGTCAAGGATGACAAAATCAACTGGAAAAATGAATTTTCCTACCTTGACTAGTACGTCCTCTACTTCTACAATCATCCTTATGGATTATTTGATTGATTCGATCTGCTAAATTGTAAAGACATCACTTGTTTGGTTTGAGCTCTCCATTACTATAGCATCTTAAATAACTTCAAATAGGACATAAGAAATTAATGCTAATGCACCTAAATCTCCCAAAGCCTTTTCAAATCAGATTACCAATATTGCAAGGGAAATATAACAAAACTTCCTGGATCCTTTACTTTGGAGGCAATTTGTTTTGAAATAATTGCACTGCACTCCCTCAGTTAACATTACCGTTCCTTGATTCATCGATTTTTTAGTTCTTGCTCAAGGATATCTTTTAGGAATTTAGCAATAAACTAGGCATTTGAGCAAGAGCTTCAGCAAAAGGAATATTGATTTGAAGCTTTTTTAAATACGTCGCAGAAAACTAGAGGAAGCCTTTTGTCGTCTTGTGCTTTCTTATCTTTGGTGGAAAGGGAACAGGTGGACACATCAGGGTTTTACCATTTCTTGTTCTTCCTAGATCAATGTATGGCCACCTTTGGCTGTTCCTTTTTCATTACTTCTTTTCCTTGGTGGTTCTTCTATTGTTTGCCACGTTCTCAGTATAGCCTCACTTGTTTCTTTCTTGTAGATTCTTTTTTAGTATTGCTAGGTAACGTACACTTGAGGTCGGAGATGCATCATGTTTGCAAAATTGTCTAAGCTGAATCTCCCAAATTCTCTTATTGCAAGCTGCTGGATTTTATTGGTTTTCTCTGGTTTCGTTCGATGAAATCCATGTGTGATTTAGAAAGGGTAGTGAAGGGGTCCATCATAAAGATTTCTTTTTCTGGAGGAAGGAAACCTGGGTGGTGCATTCAAGGCATTGTTAGGGATTACCATAGGATAGATTAGGATTGATTCCTTAATCTGTTATCATATGAGTTGGAATAAGGATAATCTTTCTTTCCTTGAATCTCATCAACATATGTTTAACTTGCTCCAAAGTTTTGATGGATTTAAAAGTCCATCATCGACATTCTCCAAATTCCATGGTTGTCCATTGCACTATCACAAAACTTGCATAAAGAAATTCCAAGGATTAGTGGTTAACATGTCCAACATTTCTTACCATATTATCCCCTGGCATTAAGTGCTGTAATTGGCGTCTATTTCATAGACTCCTGCGATTCTTTTCCTTTTCGGAATTTGTGTAATGGCTGTTGCTTGCCATCTCTTCTATTAACTCGTAAGCTTCATAAATTCCCTTCTTTTCAAAGGATCCACCTGCAGCTGCATCTAAAGTGATTTTAATACATTAGGGGATAATGCATTATAAACGTTTGTACTGTAGCCAACTTAGGCAAACTATGAATGTGGGCACTTTCATCACAAGTCCTATGAATCTTTCCCAAGCTTCATACAAGTCTCTTTGATCATGATGAGCAATGTCATTATCTATTGCGGCAGCTGTGTGGTTTTTTTAGGATGGAAAGAATTTTGCAAGAAACTTTTTGAGCTAATTCATTACCCAAATGTTGTGAAACTCCAGCAAGGATTGGATTGTACCAGGATCTTGCTTTATCCCTAGAGTGAAAGGGAAAAGCCTCAGTTTGAATTGCGTCTTCAGAAACACCATTTTCTAATTGAAAGTATCACAAATTTCCAAGAAAATTTGTGATAGGGCATTAGGATCTTCACTAGGCAAAACCCCATATTGGATCGAGGTGGAGAGCATTTGGATAATTGCGGGTTTAATCTCAAAATCATTAGCTTCCACCCTAGGTCTTGTAATACTTGAGGTTGTCCCATTCAGATTAGGGGTTGTGTAATCTCGCAAGGTACGGACTGGATGTTGAAGTGGAGGTCCGATTACGTTTTCGTTTTCGTTTTCGTTTTTGTTGGCCATGTCTGCTTTTTGTTCGGGTTTTATTTCTCGTGCTCTTCTTGCAGCGTTTTGCCTATGAAAAGTTCTTTCAATTTCTAGATGAAAGATTAGAGGCTCAGTCTTCCTTGATCTTCTTTGCATAAAACACCTGAAATAATTCTTAAAAGAAAGTTAAATAATAAAAAAAAAAGAATGTCTAAATTAACAATAGGGTAATTCGTATTGATATTGATAACGCCAATCCTCGGCAACGGCGCCAAAAACTTGACAGTGATTTTTGCAAGTGTACGAACTCGCAACAAGTAATATAGAGTAAGAGAGTATCATATCCACAGGGTGTACGAAATCGCAACAAGTAATATAGAGTAAGAAAGTATCGTATCCATAGGGATTGTTTCTCAATTACCAAAATTATGTTAACCTATTATTATTTAGACGATGATGAAAGGAATTCGCTGTAAAGTAAATAAAATTCAAAGTAAAAGAGATTAAACACAAAATTTAGGTGAAAAGAAATCAGGGGATTAAGCTACTAGGGAATTTGATTTCATTTAATTCCATCCAGCCTATTCTATTAGTTCATTAATCAAGTTTAATTGTTCAAGTAGGAGAAAACAACCCTAAGGTTACTAACAAGCTCTCCCGATTTATTGTTAGCTATAGTCTAATTACCTATCTTCCACTAGTGAAATCAAACATAAATTAGATCTTTGAGTTTTGTGGTTGTTTTGTGATTTCATAACCTAAGATCATTAACTTATGAAAACCCCCCTTGAGTCATATCATATAGCTTCCGCGTCAAGTTATTATTCTTAAGTAATTTATTATTTTTTTCATATCAAAAACTCTTCTCTCGATAGCGATTATTGAAATAATTCAACGATAGCGATTATTGAAATAATTCAATCCAGGGGAAAAATTCTGTCTGGAACCTTTAAGCACAATAATAAATTATAACAAGAAAATAAATCTAATATTATAACTGGAATCGAATTAAGTTACATCAAATCCCTAGTATAAGAGTTTAGCTGGACATAGTAATTAAATAAAACTCAATCATACTTGAATCATTCATCAAACTTAAAGATAATAATAAAAAGAAAACAAGATGAAGAGTTTAGAAATAAAAACTGAATCACAGCTATATGGATGGCTTCCTTGGATCTTGGCACAAATTTTGGATGCTTGAAGTCTTGAGAGAGAGAGAATTATGTAGAGAATAGCACAAAAAAATGAGATCCCTAGCAATGAGAAGTTCCCTTCTTTATATAGAGCTCCTGAAGGTAAATCTGAAGGCAAATTTGACTCCGTTTAGGAAATAGAATCCTTATTTAGTGCAAAATCTTCTATAGGAGATCATGACTGTTTAGGCCTTGGATTGGATTTCTTCTTAATTGGGACTCCTTTCTCTTCCAAAATAGGTCTAGGTCTTGTTTGGTACGTTTAGGAAACTCTCCGAGGCGGGCCCATGTGAGGAAAAGATTGGTTTGCGTCTTTAGTTGACGCTAGTTCTGCCTTCGAAGCACGGGCGTGCAATGATGCACGGTTGGGGCGTGCTTAAGTCTAGAAGTTTGGCTGGTGGAGCACGGGGTGTGCTAGACAAGCACGACCTGATAAATCTTTGTGGCACGGGCGTGCCATATAGCATAGGCGGGGCGTGCTTGTCCCTGTCTTCCCCAGCTAGAGTTTACAATGGGTGTGCTAAGCTGGCACGCCCTTCCTTCTTTTGGGCACGACCTGCCTTCTAGCATGCCTCAGGGCGTGCTCACTCCTGACTCTCCCTTAATTTCCTTAGTTTTTAGCACGGTTGTGCTACTTAGCACGGGCTGAGTGTGCTGGAGGCTCAGCGGGCCTTGAGTGTGCCTGGAGGCTGAGTATTTTGCCTTGTAATGCCCTTTTCTGTGCCAAAACCCTGTAAAATTCTCTCAGATCAAAGGCGGTTTAGATTCAAGGAATCTTTGAACAAAATTATACTAAAAAATGAATTTAAAAACAAATCAAAGTGATAAATTTTCAAAAATCCTAATAAAAACTATATTAAAAAATACTATAAATTAACCACCTATCATGAATTCCTTAGTGCCTTGTAAATATCTAAATACTTTTCTTTAACAGCTTTCCAAATGGTCCATCACTGGATTCTTTGATATCGCCCTAACATTCCGACGGTGAAACTAATATCCCCGGTCAAAGGTACATGTTTTGAACATACATTAAGCTCCCTACTGACGCAATAAGGAATAGACTCCATCTCTTTATGTTCCAAATCATTTTTTAGGAAAACATTGCATTTTCACTGAACCTATCTCTTTCTGATTGAAAACTGTTCCTGCGGAGCGCACTTTTCATTCTAAATCTTCTCTAACCTTGTCAATGTAAGCTCCTTTGAGACAATCTTAACAATCCTTGTGATCCTATCCGAAAATATTTTCTATTTCTAACCTCATAAAGATGCCTCACCCATATCTTCAATTTCAAAAGTTCTTTAAGAGAGAAAACCCTTTAACAATCATGTAACAAGCCACATTCATTCGCAAGCAAAGAAAGATGTCCCGTCAACATATAGGGACTAACATAAACTAACATAATGAACTTGCTCCCACTGACCTTCATATAAATACACTGATCAATAGTGTTTTCTATAAATCCATATGAAGTGATGGTATTATTGAACTAAAGATATCATTGACGGAAAGCTTGCTTCAGTCCATATATTAACTTCTTTAACTTACACACCAAATTTTCCTTTTCTGTGACCACAAATCCCTCTGGCTGGTCCATATATACTTCCTCCTCTAAGTCTCCATTAAGAAAGGCTATCTTTTCATCCATTTGATGAAGCTCTAGATCATAATGAACCACTAAAGCCAAAATAATTCTTGAAGAGTCCTTTTTTGGAAACTGGAGAAAAGGTCTCTTTATAATCAATGCCATCCTTCTGAGTGTAACCTTTAGCAACAAGTCTAGCCTTATATCTTATAGTCAATACCATCCTTTTGAGTGTAACCTTTAGCAACAAGTCGGGCCTTATATATTTCAATGTTGCCCTTAGAGTCCCGTTTGCTCTTCAAAACCCATTTACAACTAACTTGTTTTGAACTCCTAGGCAACTCAACCAAGTCCTAAACTTGATTATCACTCATTGATTTCGTTTCTTCTATTGATTGCATCTCTTCTTTCATGGCATTAAACCACTTTTCAAAATTATAACATTCCATGGTTTTCTGGAAAGAGACTGGATCCTTATCAATGCTCAATTCAAATTCATGCTCAAGTGAGTAAACTACATAATTACTAGAAATTGCTGGCTTTCTTTGCCTTTGTGACCTCCTTCATGCTATTTCTTGTGAAACCACTTGCTCATTCGTGACTTGTTCATTATTTACTGGTTCATCATTTATATGGTCATTTTGTTGGTTTGGAATGTTATTTTGTTGTTCGACCATGTTGTTAAACCGTGATACAACAAGAGGAACAACAATTGAAGAAGAGATATTAGGAGAATCCACTTGAGTTGGATTTCAATCTGAATCTCTTGCACATCCACTTTACGTGATTCAACACTCCCACTAAATTGGCCATTTTCAATAAACCGAGCATTACCTTTATCCAGACTCTAACAATTCTGCGTTACTATGGTTTGGGACAATTAAAATCTATTACCCTTTTGACTTTAGGATATCCTATGAAAAATCCACTAACCGTTCTAACATCAGGCTTCTTTTCATATGGATTATATATTCCTGACTTCTGCTGGGCAACACCCAATATGAAGATGTCTTTAAACGAGGAACAACAACTGAAGAAGAGACATTAGGAAAATCCACCTGAGTTGGACTTTCAATCTGAATCTCTTGCACATCCACTTTACGTGGTTCACCACTCTCACTAATTTGGCCATTTTTAATAAACTGAGCATTATCAGACTCTACAATTCTCGTACTATGGTTGGGACAATAAAATCTATACCCTTTTGACTTTTTAGGATATCCTATGAAAAATCCACTAACCGTTCTAACATCAGGCTTCTTTTCATATGGATTATATATCCTGACTTCTGCTGGGCAACCCCAATATGAAGATGTCTTAAACTAGGTTTCCTTCCTGTCCACAGTTCATAAGGCGAAGAAGAGACATTAGGAAAATCCACTTGAGTTTTAGTAATTCTTGCACATCCACTTTACGTGGTTCACCACTCCCATTAATTTGGCCATTTTCAATAAATCGAGCATTACCAGACTCTACAATTCTTGTACTATGGTTAGGACAATAAAATCTGTACCCTTTTGACTTTTCAGGATATCCTATGAAAAATCCACTACCTATTCTAGAATCAAGCTTCCTTTCATGTGGATTATATATCCTGACTTCTGCTGGGCAACCCCAAACACGAAGATGTCTTAAACTAGGTTTCCTTACCGTCCACAGTTCATAAGGGGTCTTAGGAACTGCTTTGCTAGGAACCCTATTAAGCAAATATGCAGCGGTCTTTGATGCATGCATCCATAATGATAAAGGTACAATATTATTATTTAACATACTCCTAACCATTTCCATAAGTGTACGATTCCGCCTTTCAGCTACACCATTCTGTTGAGGTGTACCCCGCATTGTGTATTGCGCACATATGCCCCGACTTTCAAGGAACTTTGCAAATAGATCTGGACATTGTCCATTTTCATTAAACTTACCATAATATTCACCACCTCTATCAGATCTCACAACTTTAACTCTTTTATTTAACTGCCTCTCTACCTCATTAACTCAAGGATATCCACTGATTGAGACTTTTCAATTTGTAGCAAAATTACATAAAAACCATACCATTTGGAGAAATCATCAATAAAAGTGATAAAATTGCTTTCACTGAGCCCCAAGAGGGAACGTTCGAAAGGACCACATTACATCAATGTGTATAAGCCTAGTTAATTCAGTACTTCATGTGGCTGGATCACTTTAATGTGTGTTTTAGTTTTGCTACCTTTATATGCAATCTATACACACATCCCAGTTAGTAAAATCCAATTGAGGTAAGATTTCACCTTTCACTAATCTCAAAATCCTTTCTTTGGATATGTGACCTAATCTTTGATGCCACAAGAAAGCAGAACATTCATTATGTGCACTACGTTTATTGCCTATATTGTGCTCAACATTAAACAAAGATTCAACAAATTTAACATCAAGATTAAAACGATACAAACTATCAATTAAAGTACCAGAACCATAATAGTACTTATGTTTGTACAATAAAAAAACACAATTACCAATCTTGAAATTAAAACCAATATAGTCCAACCTCCCTATAGAAACTAAATTTCTAGCATATTCAGGAACATAGAAACACTTTTCAAGATCCAGATAACAACTAGTGTTCAGGATCAATCTATAAGTCCCAATTCCTTCTATTTGTGCCTTCATTCTGTTTCCCATGTATATGAACTTTTCAATTTCGTTTATGGGTTGGATCGAAAGGAATCCTTGTATAACATGAGACACATGAGTAATTGCACCAGAATCTAACCACCAGGTATTATCCTTGTATAACATGAGACACATGAGTAATTGCACCAGAATCTAACCACCAGGTATTATTAGGCACTTCAATAAGATTTGATTCAAACATATTGAAACGTAAAATATACCTTTCTTTTCGAACTAGATCTTCCTTTTCAGACAATCCTTCTTGAAGTGACCATTCTTCTTACAGAAGTAGCACTTCAACTCCTTATGGATTTGGCCCTCATTCACCTTCATTGGGGCTTTGTCCATTTTCTTGCCTTTCTTCCCTGATTTGTTGCTGCTGTTACTAGCTCCATTATGAAAAGTGAGATTGACGGAGTGTTCCTTCATTTTCTTTAATCTCCCTTCCTATTGTATCAGCATGGCCTTGATTTCTTGAATGTTCCATTTTTCTTTAAGGGTGTTGTAATTCGCCTAGAACTGACCAAACTCAAGAGGGAGTGAGTTGATAATACTTAAAAAGGACTCACTCACATCCATACCATCGCGTAGTGAGAATGTTAGTCACATCTGTGGTCTTTAGGTTCACCAAATTTTCATCTTGCATGCTAGTAAAAAGGACTCACTCACATCCATACCCATCGATTTCAATCTGGCTGTCAAATTCTGCATGCTAGTCACATGATCATGAATGGATTGTGATCAATCAAACTTCTTGGTCCTTAGCTCACTCATTAAGGACCCTACTATGGATTTGTCAGCTATATCCGATTGGGAGTATTCCTTAATCTTCAATATGTCCTCTTTAGCGTCGTCCGTTTTGGGCAATGATGGCTTAACATTTTCAGCCATTGTCATCCTCGTTAAGTTTAAGCTCAGCCTGTTAGACCGCTCCCAAGCCTCATAATGAGTTTTGTCAGCTTCTGTACTGGTCTCTGTGATGGCTACTGGCTTTTCAGAGACTAATGCCACCAGATCCAAGTCCAGAACTTCCTAACTGATAATGGATTTGTTCAGACCAAATCAGCATAGTTCAAATCCATTTGAAACTTAATCAAACCCAGTGCCCATAGCGAACATGTTAGGAAAGAGCCCATAGCGAACATGTTAGAAGAAACTGCAGCATAATACATATACTCATACGTTAACACTTTGAGAAAAAACTTAAATGGATTCAAACAAATAATAAACTTAATTATGCATTTAAATTCACCCTTGGGTAATACTTAAATACATAGCTTTAATCAATAATGATGCCAAGAATAAAATACTCTAATAGACCTTCATTGATGCACAAGAACTCGCGAATTGATATACCATTTAAAGAGTAGAGGCGCGCCCGTGCTTCTCTCTGGAACTCAGGGCACACCCGTGCTACATTACAGCATGGCCCATGCTACTCTCTGGAGTTCAAGACACGCTCGTGCTAATTATAGCACGAACCGTGCTGTTATCTGAGGTCTGTAGCACGCGCGTGCTCATTACAACATGCCTCGTGCTACTCTCTGGAGTCCGTAGCACGCCCGTGCTCCTTTCTGGAGTCCAGTTTTAGCAATAATACAGCAAAAAAAAATATCTATGTTACCTTTAGGTATACATACATATTTATCAAATATAATGATAGGTCTCTTTGACGCCATTGATTACAAGTAATGGTCTATCTTTGGGTAACCTCATAACATTATAATCAATGATCTCAATTGTTCAACTTTATCTTTTATGTCATTTAACGACATCACATGATATGAACAATTGACAAACTATAATCAAATATCTAAATAAATCCAAACAAGGTCACTTTGGTGACTAACAAGTTTTTCATTCATTAAACATTGAATTATTGAAAAGGATTAAAGAAGCCAATAGAAACAATGCATAATTATGAAATAGGAGTGGAAAAATAGGCTCCTTCACTTCTCGATATCAAAGATAGGTTACATATATATACAGAAGAGCAATAATAGTGAACCTATTCTAAAGGGATATGATTTTTAGATTCCTATTCTGTAGGGAATTTGTTTACAAGTTGGTACAAGATACATATCCTTAACACCCCCCCTTCCCTCAAGCTGGTGTTGGGGAGAAATCAACCAACCCAAGCTTGGAGACAAAATTGCAATAAGAATGTGAGGGTAAGGATTTGGTGAACATGTCGACGAGCTGCATGTGTGATGAATGTGAAGGGTAGGATGTTTGGTTGAACATGCTTTTTGTGAACATGTCGGCGAGCTGCATGTGTGATGGCAGATGGGGAGTGCTTATCAGTCCCGCTTGCAATTGACAGCGAACAACATGATAGTCGATATCAATGTGCTTAGTGCGCTCATGAAAAACAGGATTGGCTGCAATATGAATGGCGGCCTTGTTATCACAATGAAGCGGAATCGGTCGTTCAAGATGGATGTGAAAATCAGTTAAAAGAGAAGTTAACCACTGAAGTTCACATACTGTAGATGCCATTGCTCGATATTCAGATTCTGCCGAGGACCGACTAACCGTAGACTGTTTCTTGGTCTTCTAGTCTTCCAAGAAACCAAGGAAGTGCCAAGAAAAATACAATAACCAGTAACTGAGCGGCGAGAATCTGTACAAGATGCCCAGTCAGCATCAGAAAAAGCTCAAAGCTTTAAATCATTTGTAGCGGGTAAAAACAAACCAAGATAACTAGTACCCTTCAGGTAGCGCACAACTGTAAGAGCTGCTTTGAGATGTTGAGTATGCGGAACCTGCATGTATTGACTGAGTTGCTGGACTGCATAACTTATCAGCGTAACTGATATCTGGTCGTGTCATGGACAAATATAGAAGGCGGCCAACAAGACGACGATAACTTCCTGGGTCCTGTAATGGGTACCCCATATCCGAGCCAAGCTTCAGTCTTTGGATATAAGGGCTGTCCGCAATTTTTGCATCCTGAAGACCAGTGTCCCGAATAATCTCAGAGATAAATTTATGTTGAGTCAAGAACATACCATTGGCTGTCCGTGCAACTTCAATACCCAAGAAATACTTCACATCACCTATGTTGAGTCAAGAACATACCATTGGCTGTCCGTGCAACTTCAATACCCAAGAAATACTTCACATCACCAAGATCTTTAATGGTGAACTTCTTATGTAAGTAAGACTTCAAATTGGAAATTAAATGGACAGAAGGACTAGCAATTAAGCAATCATCAACATAAACCAATAGAGCAATGAAAGAAGCACCACGGTTTTAGTAAATAGACAGTGATCAAACGAAGACTGCTTGAATCCCTGGCTTAATAAGGAAGTGGTCAATTCTTTATTCCACTGTCTACCAGCTTGCTTTAACCCATAAAGAGATCTCTGTAACTTGCAAACTTGCCCCTCTGCAGCTTTGGTATAACCAGGAGGAACCTGCATATATATATATATCTTCATCAATAGAACCATGTAAGTAGGCATTATTTATATCCAGTTGTTGAACATTCCAAGAATTGGCAACTGCAATAGTTAAGAAAACACGAACAGTAACCAGTTTGGCAACCGGAGAAAAGGTATGAAGATAATCCAAGCCAAGCAACTGGGTTTGTATCCTTGGGCAACAAAATGTCCCTAGCCCCTTGTATGCCGATCAAGCGATCATGGCATTATATTTGATTCTTGTATACTCACTTAACAAAACCACATGGTTTAGTATAGGAGGCAAATCAGTCCCAATATCCAAATCAGTCAATATCCAAGTATTATTCTGTTCTAATGAAGCCAATTCATCATTCATGGCATTTACCCAATTCATGTTTTGTTTAGCATCATTATAATTGCAAGACAACTGCGCAATAAAGGACACATGGGATGTGGTAAAGTTAATGTGGGAAGTGGAAGAAGTAGCAGTATCATAATGGGTGAGCCAAGTAGGTGGGCGTCGAATTCTTATGCTGCGTCGGACGTCAGACACTGGAACAATATCTCTTATAGCAGCGTCATTCACCCCATGCGAAACTACATCATGTTGGTCGGGAGAAACAGGTAAATCAGGAAGAAGAGGAGGTGGGTCGTCGGTGGCGGGTTCAGTTTCAATGGCACAATTGGGTAGTACAAAGGTAGTAACATCAGTTGGGTCGAGTTGGTGAAATGGGAAAATATTTTCCACAAAAACAACATCTCTGGAAACAATAATTGTCTTGGTGGTTAAACAGTAGAGTTTATAGGCTTTTTGATGTTGAGCATAACCCAACAAGGCACAAGGAAAAGCTCGAGGATTAAACTTCTGTTTATGGGGTACTGTGTTGGTAGCATAGCAAAGGCATCCAATGGTACGAAAATAACTATAATTTACCTATTTCCCATGCAGCCGCTCGAATGGAGTTTTCCAATCCAGAGTTTCAGATGGCAATCTATTGGCGATATGAGTGGCAGCCAACAGTAATTCAGACCAGAAGGTAGATGGAAACTTGGATTGAAAAAGCAATGTGCGAGCAATGTTTAAAAGTGTCCGATGTTTCCGTTCAACAACTCCATTCTACTGAGGGGTATAAACACAAGTCCTCTGGTGTAAAGTACCATGTTCCTATAAAAAAGAACTACATGCAGTATTCACAAATCTGGTGTAAAGTACCATGTTCCTATAAAAAAGAACTACATGCAGTATTCACAAACTCTGTTCCATTATCAGTGCGAATAATCTTTATCCGTTTGTCATAATGAGTGATCACATAATTAAAAAAGGATCTCAAGGCAAGCAACACCTGGTCCTTGGATATCAACATATAAGTCCAATAAAACCGGCTATAATCATCAACGATGGTTAACATATAAACAGCGTTGGTGATTGATTTCAACTTGTATGGCCCCCATAAATCAACATGAATCAAATCAAACACGTGCTCAGAAGAAATAACACTGGTAGGAAAAGATAATCTCGTTTGCTTAGCAACAGGACAAGTAGAACACATCAATTCAGTATAATCACAATGAGCAATTCCATCCACATGTTTCAAGCGTTTAAAAGATACGTGTCCTAATCTGGCATGCCAAAGTAAAGCCAAGTGTTTATCGTGCTCACCAATGTTTATTCGTGCTCAAACCACAACGGCAACTAGAATTAGCAATTTATTTGTCTAAGAAAAAGATCTGTTTGCTCAAATAGTCAAAGGTCTCCCTGATCACAGTTCCTGTTGCCGCAAAACTTCACTAATCCGGTAAAATCCTGGAATAAACAATATTCAGGGAATAGTGAACACTGATAAGCCACAAGTTCTTGTGAGAAGAACTGACTAGTATAACAGGTTGCAAACTGAATGGATGGAACATACAAACGTTATGAGCACAAATTCTAGCATTCAATCTACATATTACCTAATGTGAAGTATACCAAAGCTGTGTGGAATTGTCAGGTAGTCGGATGGTGGTGGGTGTGATTGAAGTTAAGAAATAAATGATCATAAAAATGGAGAGTGGGGTGTTACTATGACAGTTTTCGGCCAGTGTCTATTATCCAATTAATCCTTAGCCAATGTCAAAGAATTAATGATTCGTAAAAACAGGAATGTAAGTAAAAGTAACCCTGCAAATTCACTGTTCGGATATTCCCTTCAACGTGTGCACTGCTGCTTCTGCCACTTTGCAGCGGAGAAATTTCTGGAAAACTCCTGTTGTAATAATCAAGACCTCCTGTTTGTCAGAGGGATTCACAACTTTGTTTGCTTGCGGTGACTGTCTGAATTTCCGAGATGCATCAGTTGGAGCAACTCGTAATAAACGCTTATTGGCACTGTTAAATTTGCGAAACATTCCACCCACCCTTTTTCCGTTGTAAAATCGAATGAACCAATGATGGAATCCGATGATAAGAAGCAAGTAAGAAAGCAGTCATCAATAGTGTGCCCAGTAGTCTTGCATTTAGAACAATACTGCTTCTTTCGTTCCTCTTTTCTGGCGGAAGAGGTACTTTTGCCATACCCAGCCCCGACACTGCCACGATTTCCCGTAGAAGTCCTTTGTGCAAGCATAACAGCAGCGGTTTCGATGGAAGCAGTACTATCAGTTTGCACCTCCCGTTGTTTTTCAACACTCACGATCATAGAGAAAGCCTTGTTTATGGAAGGTAAGGGATCTTGGAGCAAAATTTGATTTTTCATGTTGTCGTACTCATCACCCAATCCCATCAAAAACTGCATCAACCGCCGATTGTTATCGTAATCGACAATCGCAGTACCGGAATCACAATAACCAGGTAATGGAGCTAAGTAACTTAATTCATCCCACCTGTGTTTCAGTTTGGTGTAATAATCTGTGATAGAGTTATTACCTTGTCTGTAACCAGCAATTTCTCGTTCAATTTGATAAATCATCGACCCATTACTCTCCCCATAATGCTGCTTCAGCTCTTCCCAAAGAGCCTTTGCATTTTTACAGAATACAAATGCATTTGAGATGTCTTTGGATATGGCGTTCAATAACCAGGAAACGACCATACTGTCGGCGGTCAACCATTTGTCATAATCATCAGATTCCGGTGATGGTGGTTTGATTTTGCCATTGATAAATCCAAGTTTCTTCTTAGCCCGAAGAGCGATTTGAACAGATTGACTCCAGGAGAGGTAATTTTGCCCTGTCAGAGGCGTGTTAACAAGGCTGAAACCAGGGGCTTCAGAGTGGTTCACATGATACTAAGGCTGAAACCAGGGGCTTCAGAGTGGTTTTCACATGATAGCGGATCAGCGCATTCAGTTTGCGTGTTAATTGGTTCAGCTGATAATTTTCGCTAAAGTCATCAGGAGGTACAAGTCATCGTAGTGAGCTTGTTAGGCTCTGATTACCTGAACAGGATTAAAAGAAGCCAATTAGAAACAATGCATCAATTACGAAATACGGATGGAAAAAAAATAAGGCTCCTTCATTCTCGAATTATCAACAAATAGGTTACAATATAATATACCAGAAGAGGCCCAATAAATAGTGAACTCTATTTCAAAAAAGGGATTTGATTTTCAGATTTCCTATTTCTGAGAATTTGTTTTACCAAGTTGGTACAAAAATACAATATCCTGAACAATTATGCAGAAACCTTATGAGATTGAATTAAGATCTCAAAACATTTATGACATTATAACAATAAGATGTCTTGATCTTTCCTTTTATAAATCACAGCAAGAATAATTTAAGATCTCAAAACTTTAATGACATTATACAATAAGATGTCTTGATCTTTCTTTTATAAATCACAGCAGAATAATTTAGAAAGCACAAAGAAAATAAACAGTTTTTCAATTCCTATAACTTTGGCTTCATTTATACCAGATTAAAACAATTTCAGAATACGAAATTAATTTCCATTAATCAAGCCAATTACAAAATCTTTCAAATAAATCTAGAACAAACTAGGCTCTGATACCACATGTAAAAAAACTTTAATGCTAACTAGATCATTTTGTCCAGAAATTATTTAATAGAAAAAATTGTTAACGGAAGCGTACCTTGATCCATAGCTATTGATTACCTCATTACGGCAATTCGATTCTCACCGTAACAGTAGATCTATGTTTCTTCACTGTGGTCTTTTGTCCGTAAGTTCTTTCTTAATGGTTAGAGAATTATTAACAGCACCGGGAATTTTCTTTTCACGTTCTCTCAAACAACCTATCACCGCTATGTGTTTGAGGTAGCCGTCACACTCTCTCTCTCTTTTTACGCTGTTGATTTCCTTGATCTTTTATAAGGCAAGGGCAGGGTATTAAAACCCTAACTAGTCCTCATCCCATTAAGCCCAATAATCATCATCTTATGCCACCTTAATTAGAACAACCCTTTTAATTACATAGCCTACATAGATTATTAAAATAATCTTACACTTACACTGTCTCCTCATCCTACTTTCTGCTGGCCAGATTAGATGCCTTTTCTCCTTCTAGGGACTGGAGTTTGTTATGGAAAATTCCAGTCCCCAACGAATTTGCATGTTTCTCTGGCAAGCGTATCATGGCAAAATTCTGTGTAATGTGGAACGTTTTAAAAGACACTTGGTTCTGCATGATAAGTGTGACTCTTGGCCTCAAATGTGTGAGTCGGTTCTGCATGTGTTGAGAGATTGCTCGCATGCTAAGGGCCTTTGGCTGTCTCTCCATGCTTTTCAAGTGGTTCATAAGTTCTTCATGTTTAATTTAAGGGAGTGGTTGGCCAAGAATTGTTGCAAACTTCAGATACCATTGCAGGCTCTCAAAGGCGTGTTGTCTTTGCTGCTACAGTCTGGTGGGTTTGGAGGATGAGAAATGACAGGATTTTTAATGGGGGCTCTAATCCTTTTGTGAATCGAGCTTGGATTTTGCAGGAGGTGCATGAATATAACCAAGCTTGGTCTAACAACTTGGTGATTAGTAGCGAGCCAAGGCCTCCTTTTTCTGGTTTTGTTAGTTGGTTGCCACCTTATCGATCTTGGGTGGCCCTAAATTCCGATGGCAGCACTAGAGGAAATCCAAGTTTGGCGGGGTGTGGTGGTGTTATCCGGACAGCTGATGGACATTGAGTGGGGGGGTACATGATGAATATAGGAACCTGCAGTGCGCTGGCAGCAGAGTTGTGGGGGATTCTTCAAGGTTTGAGGTGGGCATGGACAAAGGGTTTCAGGCAGGTGCAAGTTCAAACTGATTTTGCTACAACTGTTTCGTTTCTGACTTCTTCCTCCAATCGGTTGAGGTACAAGAATCTTGTGACAGCTTGCAGGGAGCTTATGGCCAGAGATCCGGAGAATTCGATTATCCATATCTATCGAGAAGCAAACCATGCCGCTGATGCTTTGGCGACCTTCGCCCTTCAGTTACCTCGTGGGTTACATGTCCTTGAGTCCCCTCCTTCGTTGATTAGAAACCTGTTAGATGCAGATAGAGTTGGGGCCATTTGGCCTAGACATGTGATGTGATGTAATGTTTTTGTTTCTGGGTTAATCCCCTGCTTCTTTATTTAAAAAAAAAAAAAATCATATTTAGATTTTTAAATGAAAAATTTTTTAAAATAATTTTCCTTGTCGTTTCAAATCCCTAAACCTAGCCTTCAGTCCATAATTTATAAATTTAAATTCTTAAAATTTTAGTAAGTGTCCAAAAAAAAAATTAAATTATCACTAAATCTCAGCCTCCTCCCCTCAACCCTAAATCAATATCTATATACAACTATAATTAAAAATAATAATAAATTATTTTTTACTGCTATGTAAAGAAAAGAAATAAGCTCATGATCTGAATTGATAATGATAATTACTTTAGCTACAGTGACAGTGTTACTTTTCAAGTCCATTAGAGAAAAGAATATATGTACATACAGATAAATCCTTGAAACCTAAAAAAGTAATTCAAAACAGAAATTATAGTTTTAGTTTTTTCCCAGTTTTATAAACACCATTTTCTTTTAAGTTAAAAAGTATATTATAAAAGAAAAATATTAAGAAAATAAAAATATTTAATTATCAAGAGGCCATCTATTTATTGTAAGAGAGATATAAATGTCTTACTAAATTAAAGTGATAGCAGTTGCTAAACTAAAGTGATAGGAGTTATGACTAAGACTATTTTATGATACTTTAAATTTTATTAGGGGCAATATAAAAATCCCATTATCCCATATATCGTACTGATCTTTTTTATGATATGCGTTGCACGTTGACTATGATCATTATATGCTTGTTATATACTCATTTTTTATACTCTTTTAATTTTTGTTATATATATAATATTAAAGCATAAATTTTTGTTTATATTAAAATAAATACAAGTGGTTAATTGACATTATACTTTGCCAAACAAACTACTTGTAATACTACTTTTTATGTACTTAATTCTATTTTTAGATAATGAAGTGATCTCAAACTGAATTGATAATGATAACCATTTTGGCTACAGTGATAGTATTACTTACCCAGTGTATTAGAAAATGAAATATATGAACATACACACAAACTCATGAACCCTAAAAGTGACCCAAAACGGAAATATATAGTTCAATTTTTTTTTTCCAGTTTCCTAAATACTATTTTCTTTTAAGTTAAACAGATTAAAGATATAAGAGAAAAAATAGAAAGAAAATTAAAAATGCTTAATCAAGAAAATTAAAAATGCTTAATCATTAAGACTATCTACTTACTGTAAGAGAGATATGAATCTTTTACTAAATTAAAATGATAACATTGTTTCCTAATACTATTTTCTTTTTAAATTAACAGATTTAAAGATATAAGAGCAAAAAATAGCAAAGAAATTTAAAATGCTTAATCAAGAAATTAAAAAATGCTTAATTCAAGAAAATTAAAAATGCTTAATCATTAAGACTATCTACTTACTGTAAGAGAGATATGAATCTTTTACTAAATTAAAATGATAACATTTATAAATTATTCAGTAACAAAAAAGAAAATAAAAAATAAAAATATTATTAAAAATAAAACTCTTTTCAAAATTCACCTGACAAAAAAGTTTCAATGTATAAATATATCAATAAAATATTATATATATTTTTAAAATTAAAATTTTAAACTTTTTGCCAATCCCACACAAATATGTTCATTTTATTTAAAATAAATTTTGAAAAATAAAAATTTAAAAATTTTGAAAGGTCTAATTATGTGTATTCTATTTAGAAAATATATCAAATCAAATCATAAAAACATAAAGAAAAAATTAATTGAAATAATATACTTTTTTTTAACTCTATCCTAAATAAAATATTATGTATTATATTTGAAAATTTATTTTTAAAAAATGTATCCAATCAATCATACAAATATAAAAAAAAGAATATTAATCAAAAGAATATACTTTTTTCCTTTTTATTTCTCTTCGAAATAAAATATTTTAAATTATAGTTAAAATAGTATCAAATATTTAAAAAATAAATATAAAAATTTTCAAATAATTTTGGAATGCTTAAAAATGATAATAGTTACAAATTATTCACAAACGAAAAAGACAATAACAAATTATTATTAAGAATAAAACTTTTTTCAAAATCACCTAACAAAAAAAATTTTAATATATATTATATATATATATAGTTATAATAAAATATTATATATTATATATATTTTTAAAAATTAAAAATTAAAAATGTTAGCTAATCGTGCACACATATATTCATTTTATTTAAAATAAATTTTGAAAAGTAAAAAATTTTAAAAATTTTAATTATGTAAATTCTATTTGAAAATTTATTTTTAAAATATATCCAATCAAATTGTACAAACATAAAGAAAAAGTATTAATAAAATAATATGATTTTTTCTTTTTTATCTCTTTCCTAGATAAAACATGTATGTATATTTTATTTAAAAATTTATTTTTTAAAAAAATATATCCAATCAAACGATACAAATATAAAGGAAAGAAGATTATTAATAAAAGAATATATATTTTTCTTTTTTTTTAATTATCTCTGAAATAAAATATTTTAAATTATTAACAAATAGGAACTCAAAATATTTAAAAAATAACAATTAATTAAAATAGAATCAAATATTTAAAAAATAAAATTTAAAATTTTCAAACAGCTTATTAGCATATTTATTTATTAAAAAATAAATTTAAAAAGGATAAAACTTAAAATTTGAAATGATTAATTATTGATATGCATTTATTTAAAAAAAAATTAATAAATTATATCAAATCAACTAATAAAATGTAATTTTTTAATTGACTATGACTATGGTTATTTTACCATATTCTGAATTTTATTAAGAACACTATCAGAAATCTCATTATTTCCTCATTTCCACATTTATATAGTATAGACCAAGTATTTTGCATGATGTGTATTGTACGTTAACTATACTCGTTATATATTAATTTTTTTATTTACATAATATTAAAGCATAAGTTTTGTTTAGATTAAAATAAATAAAAATGGTTAATTTGTATTATATTTTACCGTACAAACTATTTGCAATGCTATTTTTTTGTACTTAATTTTATTTTTATATAATGAAGTGGCCTCAGAATAATATTCAACCAAATCCCTATATTTAATTCTTTAGTCCCTAATTTATAAATGCATAATTTATAAATGCAGATTTTTAAAATCCTAATAGGCGCTCCAAAATAAATTCAAGCCATCACTCAATCTTCAACCCGCCCTCAACCCCAAATCAATATCTATATACAACTATAATAAAAAATAATAATAAGTTATTTTCATTGCTAAGTAAAAAAAAAAAAAATGAGAAAATGATCTGAATTGATAATAAAATTATTTTGACCACAGTTGCAGTATTACTTACTCATTAAAGAAAGGAATATATGCACTTTCATAGAAATTTTTGAAACCTCAAAAATGATCGAAACAGTTCTAGTTTTTTTCCAGTTTCCTAAACACTATTTTCTTTTAAGCCAAACAAATTTATGATATGACAGAAAAAGATATCAAGAAAAATAAAAATACTTAATCATCAATAAACTATCTATTTATTGCAAGAAAAATATAAATTTCTTACTAAATTAAAATGATAGTAGTTACAAATTATTCAGTAACGAAAAAGAAAATAAAAAATTATTATAAAGAATAAAACTCTTTAAAAAAATCTATTATAAAGAATAAAACTCTGCTCCAACTCACAAACAAAAAATAAATCTTTCAAAGTATATAACATATACAAATATTATCAATAAAAATATCTATATATATTTTTTAATTAAAATTCTTTCAACTGGCTTCAATCAAAAACCAGGTTTTAACTATGTAAAATTCTAATTTGAAAATTTATTTTTGCTTTAATATCCAATCAAAATCTTACAACATATTAAAGAAAAAAAATATTAATAAAAATATAATTTTTCTTCTTTTTTTTTATATCTCTCCTAAATAAAATTATATATATTCGATTGTTCTGGAAAACTATATTCTTAAAAAATATATTCCAAAAATCTATACAAACATAAAAAAGATATAAATGAAAAAGAATATATTTCTTTCTTTTTTTTATCTATTCCTGAATATAAATTACTTATTAAATTTTAAATTTTATATAGATAAAAATATTAAAAAATTTCTCAATGTCTACATTTTATTATATATTGATTAAACAAATAAATTAGTAAAATAAATTTATATTTTAGTAAAGGCTTGATTAAGCCGAAATAATACTGACGGGTTATAATCAGATTGAAGATCCATCCACCACTTACGCAAATTGGTGAAAAACTTATGGTCGGAGGAAGACTAAATAAAGACCTCTCACTTCCTCCATTCAGTTGAGAAATTAACGAGGACAACACTCTCACTCCTCACATAAGTGAGAAGATAACGAGACAACACATGATTGGCTTAAAAATAATTTTTATAAATATATCCAATCAACTAATAAATGTAATTTTTTAATTGGTTGTGACTAAGGTTATTTTAGCATATCTTAAATTTCATCAAGATTATTATTGAAAATCACATTATTTCTATTATTCTCATATTTATATATAGTATAGATAGATAAATAGATTATTCCCTTTTTACTTCAAAATTTTATGATATATATATATATATATATATATTGTTCTAAAGCGAGCCAGCCTGGCTCGTGCCGACTTTAATGAAAATGGGCTAGATAAATAAAGCTCATTATAAAAACATGCCTCAATTTTTTTGTTCATGTCTAAAAAAAAACAAGCAATTTAAGGCTATCTGCAGGCTTAGATCCATTTTGATAGTACTAGCAATTACTCCCTTACTTATGTGAAAATTTTCAATATAGTATCATTCTATTTTCTTTTTATTCTATTCCCCCTTTTAAAAGTGAAATTTGGCTTTTTTTTTTTCTTAAGTAATAGTTGAATTCTATTAGATTTTATACATCTAGTTGAAGTTGAATTTTTTCTTGAAGCTATTGAAATAAGAAAATAAACAATTATTGTTCATTATTATTATTATAATGTTAAAAATTTCTGTAAATAAGTTTTAGAGTGAAGATTGAATCACTTTAATGTGTATCTCTCTGTATAAATTAAACTAATTAAAATTTTAATTTATTCAATTTCAATAAATTGTTATATACTTTTTAGAATAGATTTTAAAATACATTTTGTACATACTCAAGTACAAGATTTCATAGAAAATTATGAAATTGAGAAAAAAAATTCTAAAGTCCAAATTCTAATATTTTAAAGTTTAGATATTATTTTCAAATAACTTGGATGTATAAAAATTAATTTTTATATAATTAGAATTAAGATTTATCCATACTTGTTCATGTGTAATTTTCTTTTTCTTTTTACCTCTCCGTTGCTAATTTTCAACACAAAATTGTTTCTAATCCCTCGCTAATTAATTGTTGCATCTATTTTTTTCTCGAAAATATAGCAATAGATTTCAAATCTCTCTTGCTAAAATATGTTGTTAAACCGTTGCTATTTGCGCTTGAATTAGTAAACGATTAGCAACTGAATTGATTCGTTACTATATTTCGCGTCTATTTCGTTGTCAATCTTTTTTTTAATTCTGAATTTAGTTTCTTCGTATAAATCGATGCTAATCCGTTACTAAGCCTTTGCTAATTATTAAGGGATACAATCCGTTACTAAATTATGTTTTTCTTACACCGTTAAGAAGCCAAGAGGGATGACACCTCATGGGTGAAAAAAGATAAACTAAGTGTTGTTTGTGTTAGATAAAGTTTTTGGTTTTTCATTTTTTTTCCTTAAAAAATCAACAAAACTTGTTTGTTTAATTCTTTTCTTTGCTTTTTTAAAAAACTGTTTTTAAAACAAAAAAATAAATTTTATGAAACCACAGAAGATAATGGTTTCTGTAACTGTGCTTTCTGTTTTTATTCTACATTCCTCTTTTTTTTTCATGTTTTATAAGACTTGTCCTCATAAAGTTTTATTATTATTATTATTATTATTTTTCATGTTTTATTAAGACTTGTCCTCATAAAGTTTTAATTATTATTTATTATTTATTTATTATTATTATTTATTATTGATTATTATTATTATTTTCTCTATCCATATAAATTTAATGTCATTTATTTATCCAAAATATATAAGCATTAGTTTAATTATCTCCATTAAAATCAACGTTTTTTTTTTTCTATCTCTTCTCTATTTAATATTATTTTTATATTTATTATTACTTTCTCTATCCACATAAATCTAATGTCATTTAGTATTATTTATTTATTAAAATACTTGAATATTGTATTTTTATTCAATTGATTGTATACGTAATAATCAATAGTTAATTTAACTTTGAATTAAAAATTAAAGTGTAAAATATTTTTAATTATTTTGTCTTAGATTTTATATTTTTAGATTTTTTTATTATTAACTAAAATTTTCAATTGCTTAATAAGGGAGAAATCTGATAATTGGAAGAATTTTTCACATCATGAACTAAAAGAGGGAGAAATCTGATAATTGGAAGAATTTTTCACATCATGAACTAAAAGAAAGGAAAAAAAAAACAGTTTTGAGAAATAATTAACCAAAAACTAAAAATAACTTTATGTTTCTAATAAATAAAAAATTAAAAACAAACAACCGTAATAAACGGGTCAATAATTGATGGAGTTTGTTTTTCCTTTTAAAAAAAAGTGGACTAAGGAAATACAAAGCTAAATTAAAGAAAGGCAAAACATGAGTCAGTCTTTATATAGCAAATGAAAGGAGAGCATTCCAAAGGGTACGACTTTTCAAGTGACTAAAAATCAGTATCAAAAGGGTCATTTGGGCCTAAAAGCTCATACTTGTAAATATTGTATAAATTGTAGATATCATAGGATTTGTAAAAATTGTATAGCTGACATAGGGCTATATTTATTGGCAATAAATATAAATTAAATTAATTAATTAATTTTTGAAGGTCAAGTACATTGTCTAGCAACATGTTAAGACTATCCAAATATTTGGAAAGTCAGAGTGGTTTGACTTAACCTTTCAGTACATGATTTATCACTGTAATTAATATCCCTTCATCATTAATGTTCTGATTTAGTAATTAGGCATGGAGTGTTTCTGCTTTACAAAATCATGTTAGTTTTCTTAATCTTAGCCATTAATCATTTGAATGAACTTTCAAATCTAATTTGCTGATTTCATTCCACCTTGCACAAGGATTTCTTAATCAATACAAGTAGAGAATAATTAGAACATCTTTCCTGATTTACCTAGGGCTATGAATCCTCTCTTAATTACACAAGTATCTTCATTCAGTTCCTACCATGTCCAAAAATCATTGCTTATTGTTCATGAATGAATAATGTGAATGAAGAATCAAAACATAGTCATCCGGGGAACAATATAGCTTAGTAATTTCAAATCAAAGGATCATTTACACTAATATCACTTGAGTATTTCATAGACACGGGTAACTCTCCATATAAAATTCTCATGCCGGTCAATTCAGTGGACTTGTTTAAATACCAAGTACCTATATATTAGTTCTAGATATCACATATATCTCAGCTTATGAGAATAGCTGCTTCCCTAAGGAAAGAACATAATAAGTACCTGTCTCAACAGCTCTAATCATTATCCAACAATAAGGAGAACATTGGCCATAAATATTTAGAGACATTGCTTTAATGCAAATATAAAACTCATAATTATAACCACATTATAATTTATTTCGCAAAGCAATATTATCTCATGGACTTTATTTTTTACCAAGATTCAATCAATAGAATATAAAAGATAAATAAATGCCTTTTATTAATAATAAATTTTTTACCAAGATTCATCAGATAGAATATAAAAGAAAATAAATTGCCTTTTAGTTAAATAATAATTAATAATAAAATATTTATTATATGAAATATTATATCTAAAATAAAACCAATCAAATTGGCTATAGGGCATATAATTAACAATCTCCCACTAGCACTAAAGTTAATTACCTATGTGCTTTATCCTATAGCGTCAATGTATCCATGAACTTTTAATTCATAAGTTTCTCCATAACTAAAAAGTATCCATCCTTACTTATTTTTAAATACTTAAGGATAGTTTTAACAGCAGTTCGATGGCTTTCATCCGGATCAGATTAATATATAGGTAGGTATCCTCTTTTGGATTCCTCCATGCTAAACTGTTTTAGTACTTTATCAATATATCCTCTTTTGGATTCCTCCATGCTAAACTGTTTTAGTACTTTATCAATATATATGAATTCAGATAATCCTAGCAGCCTATCGAATCTATCCTTATAGATTTTAATACCAAGTATATAAGTCGCTTCTCAAATGGAGAAGTTCTTTGATGACCAAACTTTTAGAGTAGTAGAATGTAATTTCCTATTATTAATATGTTATCAACATACAAGATAAGAAATATCATTCTGCTCCCACTAACCTTCTTATATACATAAAGATCATCCACATTTTTAATGTAATCAAACTATTTGATTATTTCATTAAAACAGATGTTCTCATTCTGCAAAGGCTTGCTTAAGTATACCAACGGAGTTTTGCAGTCTACATACTATATTAGAAAATTCTTTTGATTCAAAAATCATTAGATTTGCTATTTAAGAATGCAGTTTTGACATCAATATGACAAATTTCATAATCATAATATGCTGCAATTGCAAGTAAAATGTCAAACATTTCCATATTTGTTAGGTTCGTGTCTCCACATGAAGGTCTAACCTTTGTAGGAGCACAGCTCATCTTAACAGATTTATGTGGTGGTTCTTTAACCAATGTATTTTGACTATTAATCTAAAATAATAATCTTTTATTCTAGTTCCATCTTTAATGTATATTTGAGGTTCTTGAACTTTTCAAGTTCTACCTGGCTCCCACTGCTTCCTTTAAGGATAAATACCTTTTTTAGAAAGGTAGCATATTTTGAGATAAACATTTTTCTCTCAACAGGATGGTTGAAATAATATCCAATAATTTCTTTTGAATATCCCACAAACTTACATCTATTTGATTTAGCTCATAGCTTATAAGATCCCAAACATTTCACATAAGCATGTTGGCCCACATCTTATATGGAATCTTATCAACGGATTTGGATGGAACTCTATTTAGAAGGTATATCGCATTACCTTAAAAGGATGAAGATAATTCTATAAGACTCATCATAGATCATACTATATCTAATAAGATATGATTCACATTTTCTAATAGATAATCTCGAAACGCTAAACTTAAGTATTTTTCGCCTCGATCGGATTGAAGTGTTTTAATACTTTAGTCAGTTTCTCAACTTCATTTTTGAATTCCTTGAACTTTTCAAAAATTCAGATTTGTGTTTCGTCATATATACACATAGCCATATCTAGTATAATCATTAGTAAATATAATGAAACATTCACATCTATCTATGGCATGGGCAGTAATTGGTCCACATACATCTAAATTAGGTTCAATAATTCTTTTAACCTTTCACCTTTTCATGTAAAGGGTGTTTTAGTCATTTTACCCATTAAACAAGATTTACAAGTTTCTTATGATTCATAATAAAAAAAAGGCACAAAATAACCTTTTATATAACTTAGTGATTCTTGTTTCTCAAATGTGAACAAGTCTATGATGCCAAAAATAAGATAAGTTTTATTATCTATTTTAGACTTCTTGCTGTTTATGTTGATGAGGAGTCTATCAATAGAAATGTTATATAAATCATATATATTGATTATAGTTCCATAAAAAATATTTTTATTATTAAAAAGAACGACTATTGTTCTCATTATTCAAAACTTAATATGAAACTGAAACAATATTTCAAATAAATATTGAAATAAAATAACAATTATTTAATTCTAATGCTAAGCCAAAATATGTTCCTACAGCTAATGTAGCAACCTTTGCTCCACAGGCTACACATAGGTACATCTTTCCTCAATTTTCTATTTTTTTTAGTTCCTGCATGTTATTAATATGACAATCATACTGGGTATCTAATATCCAAGAACTAAAAATATAAGGATTAATTTCAATCATAAACATACCTGAAGAAGAAGCTTCAACAAGCTTCTTTATTTTCACAGTGGCAAGATATTTCCTATAGTCCCTCCTCTAGTGGCCATCTTTGCCACAGTGGTGGTAGGTACCCTCTTCTTTAGATCACACGTCCATTATGCTTCAGTACCTTCTTCTTATTCTACTTCTTCTTGGGCTTTTTCTTAGCCTTAGAAGAGAACTAGAAGTATAGAATTGTTTCCTTCTTAAGGGCTCCTTCAGCAGTGGTAAGCATACCAAGCAACTTAGGTAAGGAAGCATCCAGCATGTTCATCTTAAAATTCAAAATAAAATGTGAATAGGTGGGTGGTAAGGACCGTAAAACTAAGTCAATACTCAGCTCATGATCCATGGCAATACCCAATTGGCCCAATTTTTCAATTCAACCAACCATAGCAGCTTCTTAGTTCTTCATAAGGCCAATAGCAGCTCCTTTACTCGGATTCTTCAATGCTCCATATAATTTTCTTTAATTCTTTTGTTCTTGGGTTACAAAACAATATCCTATTTACATATTCTAATTATTTAACTATTTACATAATTAAATGAAATAAATAAGAAATTTACAATCCAAAATAAAAGAGAATCAGGACACGCAGACTCTATTTAAAAATTACATAAATCATTCAACCAAATATAAAAAGCCAATCACATAGAACTTTTCTAATGTCTATAATCACCCATCATGCATAACAATTATATTAAATACATTTAAATATTATATATAATTTTGGTACTCAAGTGCTGAAAAATAAAGTTTAACAATAAAACTTTTTTTGATATTTTTTCAAAATCAAGGTTATGAATAAAACAATTTAATTCATATATCAAAACCTATTAAATTAAAACTAATTTTAGAATTTATAAAATTGTTTCATAAATCAATTTTACTAATTCTAATTATATTATAATTAATAAACGATTAAACAATTTAATTTATTCTCTAATCCAATTAGGAATAAATTCACAAAATAATTTTATTACAAATTAAAATCTTTTAATTTTCTTTTCTAATAAAATTAGAAAATACTCTAAAATATATTTTAATTTACTGAAAATTAATTTTAATATCCCGATAATTTAATTAATTCCAAATTAATTAAAATACCCAATTAAAACTAATTTTAGGACTTAACTGAAACAGATTAAAACATATTTGGACCTAACTGAATTACTGGAAAACAGTCAGGGACCAAACAGAACTTTTGGATCATCTTCTTCCCAAACCAAAAAACGTTCTCGACAGAGAACCCTAGAGCCGTCGCCAGAGAAGGCTCAGCCTCCCAGCTTCGCCGAATGTGCCAACTGCACCAAGAAATGGTTCGACGGTGGTCAGACCAGCACGGACACTCTCTCCTCGGCTAGAGCGGCGTTGTCTCGCCGGAATCACAGTTTTAACGAATTTATATATATATTTTTTAAATTTATGATTGGAAACATAACAGAGTCGTTGCAGCACCATCGAGCCGTCGCCGGAGCACTCGTAGGGAGGCGACGTGCGACCAAGAGAACCGGACGCAGCGCTGCCGCCCGTGGCTCACGGATGTTGGCGATCGTTGGATTGCATCACTGTTTTTTTTTTTTTTTTTTTTTAAATTTCCAAATCAGTTAATTTTTTTTATTAATTTCATTAAATCAAATTTAATTGAAAAACAGATCTGGTAAAAAAAATTTAACTCAGATTTGATTTTGTCAAAGTACCAATTTCAGCACATGAATTAATTCGAAATTAATCACAATAATTAACACATTGTTTTTGCATCTTAAACGTTTAAACGATGGTTCTGATACCACTGTTGGGTTTCAATATTAATAATATATAATAGAATAAGATAATTATAATAAAGTAATTATACCCATATGGATCCATTTAAACAATTAAAGCAATAAAATTGTTTAGGTTATCGCAAACCACAAGTCGTCCAAGTGTTCGGTCTTTAATAGTATTCACATGAACTCTAAAACTATTTTAGAGAGTTGAAGGATTAAAGTGTATGATAGTGCTAGCTATCTTAGCTCTATGTTTAGTTTTATAGCTATGAACAACAGCTACTGTCTTTAGACTAATTCTTAAATTTTATATATAAAAACCCTAGGTTAAAAAAAATTAATTATAATTATTTATTTTAACCTTTTAAATAAATAAATTATAACTAAAATATATATGTGCCTATTTATTTATTTAAACAATTTAAATAAATAAATCATATAATATATTGTAATAGAATTTTTCAATTTAATCAATTATATTTATTTATTTAACTATTTAAATAAATAAATCATAATTAAAATATTATGTTTATTTGATCTAAAATTTAATAAATTTTAGATATAAATCAATTAAGCAATACTTAATAATTTAGGTAAAATTGTAATTAAATATAAGTTACAATTTTGCCCTTAACGTCCCAAAACTAATTTGTAATCAAATCATATTTGATTCGATTTTTCATTTTCATTTTCTTATATCAATTCTTATGTACGTGACCTTTTAGGTTCCAAATATATTGACAATAAATATAAATTAAATTTATTAATTAATATTTGAATGTCAAGTACATTGTCTAGCAACATGTTAAGACTATTCAAATATTTAGAAAGTCAAATCATACTTGATTTGATTTTTCATTTTTACTTTCTTATATTCATTCTTATGTATGTGACCTTCTAAGTTCCGAATATACTGGCAATAAATATAAATTAAATTTATTAATTAATATTTGAAGGTCAAGTATATTGTCTATCAACATGTCAAGACTATCCAAATATTTGGAAAGTCAAAGTGGTTTGACTTAACATTTCAGTGCATGATTTATCAGTGTAATTAATATCCTTTCATCATTAATGTTCTGATTTAGTAATTGGGCATGGAGTGTGTCTGCTTACTAAATCATGTTAGTTCTCTTAATCTTAGCTATTGATTATTTGAATGAAATTCTAAATCTAATTTGCTAATTTCATTCTACCTTGCATAAGGATTTCTTAATCAATACTAGTAGAAAATGATTAGAACATCTTTTCTGATTTACCTAGGATGATGAATCATCTCTTAATTACACAAGTTTCTCCATTCAGTTCCTACTATGTCCAAAAATCATTGCTTATTGTTCACGAATGAATAATGTGAATGAAGAATCAAAACATAGTCATCCCATACAAGATAGCTTAGTAATTTCAAGTTAAAGAACCATTTACATAACCATCACTTGAGTATTTCATAGATACAGGTAACTCTCCATATGAAATTCTCATGCCGGTCAATTCAGTGGACTTGTTTAAATAACAAGCACCTACATATTAGTTCTAGATATCACATATATCTCAGCTTATTAGCACAGCTGCTTCCCTAAGGAAAGAACATAATAAAGAACAAATAAGTATCAGGTCCTCAATAACTCTAATTATTTATCATAATGAGGAGAACATTGACCGAAATAATTTAGGAGACAATTGCTTTATGCAAATATAAAACTCAATAACTATAACTACATTGTCTCATGGACTTTATCTTTTACCAAGATTCAATCAATAGAATATAAAAGATAAATAAATGCCTTTTATTAATAATAAAATATTTGTTACATGAAATATTATATCTTAAATATAACTGATCAAATTGGCTATAGAGAATATAACTAACACTACGATCAAGATGGAATAAAAATGAGAATTCCGTTGAAATGGCAACAACTCTCTTTTAATTATTCCTTAAAATTATCACTTGATATAGTACATATGAGGTTATAAGTTAATTTTTGCAAGGGATTATGAGATCTTAGTTAATAATAAAGGAAATAAAAGAGTTTATGAATTATAGCGTATATGATTATTGAAGGTAAGTATATTTAGATAGTTATACTAGTAGGATGTGAGTTAAGTAAAGGTTGAATTCCATTTATTTACTTATTTACTTACTTGTTTATTTGCTTAATCTTATATAATAAAGTTAACAAGTTTTGAATTTATAATTAAATATTGATATTGTTACTTGGATAGAGGAAGGGAGAATTAATTTGCTTGATTGCTTGATAGATGAGTTGCATGTAATGATTGATATATATATAAAATTGTGATACTTAAGTAGGGGATAGTCCTATTTTAGGAGAGGTGCTATCAGAATTTTGACGGAATCTAGTCTAGTTATAATAGTTAAATATGTAGATAAATTTATTAGATTTATCCTTTAATTCTTTACTTAAGTAAGTCATTTGTCTATTATGGTCTTTTCCTTTGAATTGATATTTTATCTAGATCGTCCGAGTTTGTCTACGCTCCTGCTAGCCAAAATCCACAATAAAGCTTGTTCTTTTCTCTACCACTGTGGGTAATAATAAATAGTGCATACTGTCATTTGCATGACTATATTTATTTAATAACGAAGCATATAAATGGTAATTTAGCATTTAATTTTCATATCACTATGTTATTATTAATATATAATTATATTTATATATTTAATTATATTATAATTATATTTTTATGTTTGCATATTAATTATTGATTTGATGCTTCGCACTAAATGAGTTGTTTGATTAATTGTGTTGTGACATTGATTGCCTTGTTTGTGTGAAATTGGGATGAAATGGGTCACTATGGGATTGTGAAGGCGCCCCCGTGTGCATCTATGGATGGATGATATGGAAAAGCCGCAAGGTGGCCTGCTGTTGGTAATGGAAAAGAAAAGAGAGAATGGAAAAACAATGAGAGGGCTAGTTAAGTGAGGATTAGATCGTGGCCATGTATGGGGATCGACTCCTTGGTGTACGCGTTATGAGAGGACAGGCCATGTGTGACGACTGCTTGTCGGGGGTTTCGGTGACGCCACAAACCAATCTCCACTTGATTGATTATATGAAGATGAAATTATATGTGGTGTTGATGTTGTGTCATGTGCTTGATTGAACGTGTGTTCATTTTATTAATTTAGGAAGCATTCTGCGTGCTTGCTTGTGTTATACATTATTTTATTATTACTCACTGAGTTGTAAAACTCACTTATTTCTATTTAATTTTTTTAGGAGGTAGACTCTCTATTGTTCCAGCTAAGCTCTGCAGAGTTATGAAAGTAATTTCTAGTTCTTATTTAATTCATGCAGTATTGTGTATAATAATATATCCGCATCCATTTATTATTGAACTCTGCAGTTAGGGGTTTTGTGTCACATGTATCATGTACAATTTATAAGTGTGCTAACCGATAAACCTATGGATTTTCTAATTATCTATTAGGTGTATGTATGAACAAGTTAGCCCACATTATGGATAATGTGAGTTGCACATTTATGTATAGGCCAAACTGTGATTTATGTGAGATGTTGGAATTGGGCCAGAATATAGTATGACTGTATGACTTAAACGTAAAATAATATGGTCTTACTGTTCCTAGAGTTTGTTTGATGTAATGGATTCATGTGGGTTAGGTTTACTGTGGGCCTCGGGGGCATTAAGCTTACATGGGTCCTAGTGCTGGTTCGACCCATGGTTTCGGGTCGTGATATGGATATTCTAGAATATCCACTTTTCTTATAGTGCGCTCCTCAAACTCCTATAAATAGAGGGTGAAACTATTGTAAATGATATGAAATCCAAGATATACAAACTCGAATCAAATAGTATTTACCCCATCTCTCACCTTTTTTTCTCTTTCTTCTCTCTCTATCTCCTCTTTCTTTTTTCCAACCCCCAATTTCTCTAACTTCTTTCCTATTCCTCTCACCTAGTTCTTTCCCCCCTCTTGTTTGTATCTCTCTCTATCTCTCCCCTCTTTCTTTATGGATTAACAGGCCTGCTGCTTGTTAAGCCTACCCAATGTATGCTCAAATACATTCTAATAAACGTAGGTCCAATGGACTCTAACCTAATTTTAGACCAAACATATATATACTTATCACATGTAATACTCTGATCAAGAGATAGTAAAACTGTACAAGCTTAAAAAATAAATTCAACTCCCACCGAACCCCAACCCATAAAGATATAAAAACATATTCAACTCTCAATGACTCCCAACCATAAAGATACTTAAGTTTTGGTAATGACGAATCCAATCAAATCAAGAACTACACTCTCAAAAACTTATGTAGCCCAAAAAAATTAAGCCATCTTTTTTTTTCTAAAAAAAAAGGATGAAGATAATAAAGAGAAACTATTATTTAACGTAATGGGATCTTTATATTAATTAATTTATAGATATAAATTTTCTATTAAAAAATAAACATATATTTTACTTTATGTGCTGAACCACTATGAATCTCTGTGTTATTCTTCTTTTACTTTTTGAAGTCTTGCTTGATTATATCTAATTACACATCAGTTAATAATTTTAGAAATGCAAAGTTGTTAATGTTCTTTTATTTCTAATCGTGTAAGAGCTTTATCTTTGTGGATCATTAGAACTCTGGGTTTCTATATTGTGATTTCTCCAAGTTCTAATTTGTCTTTTTACATTTAGTAGAAATCTAAATTTGAGTTACAATCAGTATTATAATCTTTCATAAGCTTTGTGTGGAAGTTCTAATCTTGATAACTGTCTTTCACAAGTGCTTTCTAATTCCACTGCTTTAGAATTCTGATTTGTGTTCTAAAAGCTAAATTTTTAGAAAATCTAATTCACTCCCTCTTGGGTTGTGTAATATAAAATGGGACCCACAACTGTGTTTTCCTTTCTACTCTTTTTGCTTTCCAATCGCCTATTCCAGATTATATAGGAGGAGGAAGAAGAAAAACAAGGAGAAGTTAATGATTGTGAAGAAATTATTGCTCAGTACAAACTGCATTGTTTTGGACCTTAATTTATGTTAACCAGGATTCTAAAATAGGTTCTCTTTTTATCTTTTTATTCATACTTAAAATCCTAATTATATTTTGATGGTAATCTATCTTTAGTGTGTAGAATGTACGTGTGTATGTATATACTTACACACACTAGTGTATAATAACATATGTTGCATTTGTTGCTTCTCATTGTAGGTACAAGGGGTGTGCATGGGTCGGATTGGAATGAGAATTATATAATTTCTAGTCCCATCCTAAAATATTGGAACATAAAAAATGGAGTCCTAATAGATATGTTGTCTCGTCTTATCCCGTTCCATTCTTTGGAATAGGACAGGACGGAAATTCGGGTTTATGGGATGAACGGAATGGGTCGGGTAGAAATCAATCGGGAGTTTCCACCGTCTTACTAAACTATTTTTCAAAAAAAAAAAAAAGATGAACAATTACTATATTCATCAATTACAATCAAACAAAATTCATTTACATAAGTTTGAGATAAAAAAAATAGAATAAAACATATAATGAATTCAATCATTAACGATCTACTACTAAAGTTGTTAATAAAAGCCGTTTAAATATAATAAAATATAAAATAAAATAATGCAAAAACTATATTCTATTAACTTTATATTTACTTTATGAATTTTAGCTCGTCATTGTTATTGTCACTATTGTCTTTTAGCTAATTTAATTTGATACTTAATTTAATCTTGAATATCATCTAAAAAATTATTAATGATAGCATTAAGCATAACCAATAATCCAATAATCAGATTAATTGAAGCTAATTTCTCTTATATTGATTAATCTATCCATTTTTTGTTCAATAGAAAAAATTTATTCAAAATGATTTATTTAATATATACTGTGGAATAACAAAGGAAAAACCTATGTTGAAAAATATGTTTAATTACTTGTTTTATTTTATATTTAAAAAGTACATATTATTTTTTCGTATTATTATTACTTTAGCAGTAATTGGTATCAGAAAAAAAAACTAAAATATAAAGAATGATTGATTTTTATGGACATAATATAAATTCATCAAAAAAGACAACTACGATTTTAAAGAAAAAATGGAATGAGAATTTTCAATTTTCGAAAGAGGAGGGGATGAGACAGAACTTGAACTGGTACGGTCGGTTTTAATAAAAGAACCACTCATGTCCCATAATTACTTTTAAGACGGGATTCGAGATGACACTATTAACTTAATATCGGGTTTTTCTCCGGATGAAAAATTCAGGACGATTTTCGAAAATGAGTTAATATTCCTGCAGTCCCGTGCACACCCCCACTCATCATTTAATTTATAAATTTTTTATTTTTTACCAAAAATGATGTCCTTGCTATTTTAATTTCTAATAGAAAATAATTGAAAATAATTGTCCTTGCTATTTTAATTTCCAGTAGAAAATAATTGAAAATAATAAGTAAAAAAATATAAATAAAATTATAAAATAAATTGATAATTAGATAAAATATTTAATACAATTTGATTTTCTTCTATATCCATGCTTTTTTCTATAAAAATTTTTAATAATAATATAAGTAAATATAAAAATAAAAAAATCACAACAATTTTTGAAATTAAATTTTATTATAGAATAAAAAAAATTCACTCAACAATAATAATAATAATGATTTTCTTATAGAAAATAATGATTTTCTAAAAAGTAGTAATTATAATAAAAATAAAGTTAAACCAAGTTATGTGAATGAGCACAAGTTAAGAATTGAATATATAAAAACAATGGTTAGACTTAAGATTATAATATTTATGTATAAAAACAAAGTGAAATTTATGAAATTTGAAAATTTCAATTATAATTGATAATAAATATTACTCCTTCCATTCCATTTTGTTTGCATAGTTTGACAAAACACACATATTAGAAATTTAGTCAACAAAAGTTATTTTACCATTTTCTATCCTTAAATCATTGAATATATTAACAAAAGTCCCTCATTTAATAAAGAATCATAAATGTTATCATATGAAAAATAATTATTTACATGTCTAAACTTAGAAACCTTGCAAATATTTTGAAACATACAAAAAAAAAAAAAAAAAAAAAAATAAACAAAATGAGACGGAGGGAGTATTAATAACACGTATAATAATATTGATACTAAATTAAAATTAATATTAACACATTAGCAATCATCAATAATAAATCCAGTAATAAGCGGTCCACGTTTATTTGATAGTGAAATCCTTGATATCAAAAGTAAATGAAATTTGTGGATATATATATATATAAAGTGGTGATACAATTTATAATTCCAAATTAAGATATGACAAGACTTTCATAATAATACTTTGAAAATTTTAATGTATAAAAACTTTCAATTAGGATTGTATTGCATTTTCCACTTTATTAATTTATAATCATTCTCTGCATTGTTGGAGATTTTTTAATTTTTAATTTTATTTTTTGGCCAATAAAATTTAGACTTAAAATAGAAAACTAATATAACTAATCAAATTAAATTATCTTTATTTGGTCAACCAATAAAATTAAAATATTTAAAGATATGTTTTCAATCTATAATTTAGTAGGATTATTTTTTTGTCAATCCCAATATTCCTCCTCTATATTTCCACTTTTATATATAGTATAGTCTAGTTTTTTTTATAATGTATATTGCATGTTGCAATTGCTCGTTTAATACTCATTGTTTATACTCATTTATTATTTTATAGAAGTTGTTATAATTATCCTCTTGTATTGCATATATCTTTTTAATGTTATAGTGTAATTTATTTTGAGATTTAAATAAATATAATGGCTAATTTATATTACACTTTAAAATACAACAGCTACTTATATTTTGTGACACATTTCGCAATATTTTGAATCTCATTTAAAAGAAAATCATGTGTTTGCTTTTCTTTTTAAAATAACATATTGCAATGCGCGTTGTTTGTATTCATTTATGCAATCATGATTTATTTTTTAAAGTATAATTTTCTATTAGTTTGTATTATCTATTGTAATATTAAATTTATTTGCACATTTAAGAAAAAACATGAAAACATTTCGGACTCTTAAATTTATGGAATCTTCAATTAAGTATGATATGTTTGCTGAAATAATAAGTTTACTTCCTGTTGGAATCACATGATCATATATCCATACATGATATATAAAAGTGGGTGGATCAAATACCTATCTCTTGTAGCAAAGCGGATGAAAAACGTGTAGTCTTGTGTCACTAGTTTACTGATCATAGAAGAAATCACGAATAACGAACTGCTCCCTTTGTCCACAATATAAAAGCCTTTTGTGTTAACAATAAGAATGGGAGAACATAGAGATAGCGAGAGAGTTTTTCTATTGATTTGCAAAAAATGTTGAGATAATGTATTCTGCCTTTTGTTTTAGTTAGATTACTACACGTTAGTGTAATCCTACTATGACTCAAACTCCCTTACTGTATCCAATTAGGATAATATTTAAATTTATTTAAATATTATTAATTAATTATACACATTAATTATTATTAATAGCCCCGGATTAAAACACTAGTCATGGACGTATCCATATCCGTCCATTAATTTCAACTTTTCCTACTCGCACATGATGGGACTTGACACATCCATAGCTAGACATTCATACTCAGTAGATAGATCGTGCGACCAACATACTTCAAGTGTTCTTTGCTATGCAGTTGTTAGAAATATATAGCATCACAATGGGAAAAAACTCTTCTGAGTAGAAAAACACTACCCCAAATTATTTATCATATTTATTATTACGATTGATCTCATAACATATTTCATGTTCACAATTATGTTTACTCATAAATATAATTGGTCGACATGTGAACACAAAACTTAAATGTCACTACAAAATAATCTTCCCTTCAAATTAATTCTCTCGATCATAATTTGACTCGCTTTTCTAAAAATGTCCCATACAATCACATCAATAATGATTTTCTGGCAACACCCTAAATTAGCAATCACTAAATTGTATCTCAAGAATCAATTAAAAGTCATAAGGGTTCTAGTTTAATGAACTATTATTCTCAAAGAGTCTCACATATTCAAAAGTTGAGACCACTTAGCTTGACAACTTATTTGGTCTTCATTTTGCAAACATGGTATGACACATATGTCATAGTGTTATTCTTTCTCCTTTCACACGGAGCACATGTCTACTAAAACAAAGATTTAGTTTGCAACTCTATGCAGATGATAATTTAGACACACTCAATGTATAATTACTAGTCTAATCAAACACTTAAGAACTCACATCTAGCGACTAAGACCGATTTCAGTATACTTATAAATGATTGTAGCTACCATAATACATCATGTTATGTATATCTCATTTCTCAAAATGAGTCGACTTGATCGCTTTTAAGCATAAGCTCTCCTAATTATCACTTAGACAATCTGCTTAAAAAACAGTCTGACCTTTATTTATCATATAGATAAATAAAGATGATTACCTATGTAAATAGGTCAATCATACATTTGTCTAACATGCCTTTCACAAATCAATAATAGTAAATGTATAAAAAATATTCACACTCATGTATAAAATAATTAACATGTCTCATTATTAACAAAAGCAGGTGAAAAGAGGTCATAAAGATCAAAATCAATCAAAAATACATTTAACATCTACACAGTTCTTGAGATTTTGTATGTCCTTTGAATAGATCTCTTGGAACAGATTTGGTCAAAGGATCTGCTACTGTTTCACGCTTAGATATGTATTTCATATTCACCTTTTTGCATGCAACCATGTCTCTCATAAAATTATATTTTTTTTTTATCAATATGCTTGGTCTTGCAATGAAATTTTGGATCCTTAGTGTAAGCTATTGCTGCTTGACCACTACAAAAAAAAAGGCATTTTGCAACTGATGAATCGGTCGCAAATGCAAGAAATCGGTTGCTAATCAAACTTAGCGATCGATTTGCGACCGACAACCATCGGTCACAAAACTGCTCTCACAAAATATTTTGCGACCGATTTGTTTATCGGTCGCAAAAATTTGGTCGTGTTTTTTTTCGAAACGCTGTCACAAATTGGTCGTAGAAACAGTCTGTCACAATTATGAAATGCGGTTGCAAATTTTAAATTTAAAGTTTTTATTTTTGGTTGCAAATCGGTCGCAAATCGATCGCAAAATAAAAAAAAAGAAAAATAAATAAATATTATTATAAAACCATAATTTTTTTGCACCTGTGAAAATTGGCATACCATAATTTTTTTGCACGCTGTGAAAGTTGGCTAGATATACTATATATAATATATATATATATATATATATTATATATATATAATATATCACAAACCAATTCAAAATATAAAAAGTAATTGTTATTTACTGACAAAATTCAAAAACAACTGGAAAAACTAAAAAGGTCCACAAATCCAAATCCACCGCGGTTGTCATCTGCCACGATCCAATGTCGAATCGCCGGGAGGAGTACCTGCTGGATGTCCTGTAGTGTTGGGAGGGGTGACCAAGGCATCGTCTGCAGCATCGGGATCATGAGACGGTAGTGGCTGCTGTTGAGATGTCGAAACATTTCGATCTGTAGTAGGCACAGGATCAGAGGAAGAAGTACCAGCACCGGGTTGACCGGACAGCCGCATGACATGTGCTCTAAGTTCTGCAATCTATCTCTGCTGATCATCAACACGAGCCCGTAATGCAGTAAACTCCTCAGCACTGTGCTCGGGCTGTGTTCCTGTGCTGGCTGCAGAAGCGTGAGATGCTGAGCCGCAGTAAAACTGTGATGCCTGAGACCCGATGCCATATACCTTCCTCTTCTTCTCGCCCCCTACAGCCTCTCCTCTTCTTCTCCCCCCCGTACGAAGCCTCAAGATTAGAAGTGCTTACCTTCAAACAATTCTTGACATCAGCTTCAGATCATCAACCTGAGAAGAAACAAGACGCTCCCGATGTATAGTCTCCCCTGAAAATAAAAAATTAATTAATTCAATGCATTGCAAAGCTTTATATATTGAACTTTGTACATCTTCGCAACGACTAGAGGGTAATGTAAAATATTCTCCTTGTTTACTTACTATTGACGCTCACTCTGCACGTCTGTCGACAAAGCGTATTTAAGATCGGGTCCCTTCGTGTGAGTGTAATGTAAACACCTCAATCGTGTGGGCTCACTAACCTAATTTTCACCGCCCATAATGAATTTTTATGCATGATAATAAGATAGTGTCCTTTTCACTTAAACATCAAGTATTATTCCTTTGACTAATTGAAACATCTACTATAACGATGTTGTCTCTATAGCAAGATAATTGATCCGCCCTAATGGTGTCGAGAAAGGGGTCTTGCTCCCATCACCGCACAGTCTCACTGCCTGTTTTGTGCAAATATCTCCCTTTTCTCTTGAATGTAGGAATCCTCCCAAGCCTTTTTGCTAGCTCTCCCATATCTCTTGAGACATCGCCTGCTGTGAACCCCTTCCCCAAATTCATAGGCCAAAGTGATGCATATTGATGAATGAGAAGAAATAGCACGTGAAATGTGTGTGAGTCGCCACCTTGTTTAATTATTTTAGGGTAACACTAGGAAAAACCCTAAGTGACTCCATTTAATTAACCTAGTTACTAGATTAATTATCCAATGTTTAAGGCCACAATTTATGACGCCTAAGATGGATCCCGAACCTATGTCCATGCTGATGAAACTAACCCGATGACATGAATGCCTGCAAGGTGAATGATTGTAATTGGAGCCAAAATGAAAGGTTTATGTGATTTTGATGATTTTCGCTTGGCCACCACGGGTGAAATCCCGAACGTGCCTAACGTACTTTGCCGTTTGAATGCAAATTCAAAGTCAACGTAGTTTCGATAGGTCTTGTTTCAAGGGCTTTGAAGGGTGTATGCTTTAATTGCATGAGTGTGTGTGTGTATGCTCCGTGCATGTTCTGTGTATGCTTTGCGCATGTTTTGTGTATGCTTTGGTGCATGAGTGTGTATGCTTTATCCATGAGTGTGTATGCTTTTAAATGCATGATTGTGTGTATGGCTTTTGTGCCATGTTTGTGTGTACTGCTGTTGTGCATTTTGTTTAGTGCATTCTTGGCCAAAAATGTGATTTTGAGGCATTTGTGCAAAATGGTCATTTAAACGATTTTCCGCTTAAAAAGATTGATTTTTAAGGCATTTTGCCAAAACATGTCGATTTTAAAGCGATTTGTCGGCTAAAAGGTTGAAATTTTACGGTTTTAAATCGAAAATGATGATTTTAAGGGCTTTTGGCCAAAAATGTCGATTTTTAAAGCGATTTTGTCGCTAAAGATGGTTTGAGTTTTAACGGTTTTAACACCGAAAATGATTGATTTTAAGGCAGCATTTTGCCAAAAATTCATTTTTTTAGCGATTGGTCGCTAAAATGGTTATTTTAGGCCTTTGGCCAAAATGGTCCAATTCTAAAGCGACTTTTAGTCGAAAAAAGATTGATTTTAACGGCGTTCGGCCAAAATGGTTCGGTTTTACGACTTTTAAAGCCGAAAAAGGTTGAATTTGTAGGCATTTTGGCCAAAAAAATGTTGATTTGGCTTTTAGTTCACACTTAATTGGATCATTGGAGCTAGCCGATTTTTGTTCGAAATAAGGCAGTTGAACCGTAGTTATTAATTAACTAGGCTCCTTTTAGCCAATATTGTCGGATTTAAACTTAATACCCACAATTATTGATTAACCGGGCATTTAAGCTTTAATCAATTAATTTTAAGACGGTTTATTTATCTAAATGAGGACGTGAAGCGTTTTTTATGCAATATCAGATTTAAGAAGTAAGAAAAGAAGAATGCATGAAGTGCTAAAATCAAATAGGCAGAGTTTTCGTTTTACGTACCTGATTAATCGACGACCGCATTCTTAACTCTCAGTATTAAGCTCCCTCGCTTAGGACAATATTAATTAATTTTAATTTTGTTAATTTAATGTCCAAATATCAAATAAAAAATGCCAAATACAAATTAAATAAAATGCCAAAAAGCGGTAAAGGAAAACGCAAAAGGAGCGTGAGAGGGAGGAAGGATTCGTCCCGTCAATACAGACACAAGGGTGTCAAAAATTGGACTTAAAAGGCCTATTTATAGCCATTTTCGGGTCCCTGGGCGGCAAGGTGCGCGGGAGGGCGGCAGGTGCCGCCGGGAGGGCGGCAAAGCTCGCCCGGGGGCTGGGCGGCAGGTTGCCGCCTGGCTCGGCGGCAGGTCCGCCCAGGGAGGCGGCAGCTGCCGCCTCTGTCGTGGGGCGGCAGGCCCCGCCCCACGCTGGGGCGGGGGTGGCCGCCTGGGAGGCGGCAGCTGCCGCCCAGATTCGGTGGGTGGGGGCGCAGCCCAGCGCTGGTCCTGGGCGGACAGGTTGCCGCCGCAGGGGCGTGGGGGGACAGGCCCCGCCCTGCGCGGGGCGACAGGCCCGCTCCACGCGTGCTGGGCGCACGCCTCTGCCCGGCGCGGTGGGGACAGGCCTCGCCCGCGCCCGGGCGGCAGCCTCGCCTCGCGCGCGCGGCAGGCCCTTGCGCGCGCTGGGCGGCAGGCCTCGCCGCGCAGTGGCGGCAGCCTCGCCGCGCCGGGCGGTTAGCCTCGCCGGCCGCCGGGCGGCAGGCCTTTGCCCAGGAAGTGGGGCGGCTGCTGCCACCCGCCGTGCTTCGGAAGGAGGCACGGTGCTCCGCCGTGTGCCGGCGGTAGGCACCGTGCCTCCCTTCCGAGGGCCTTTTTCGGGAGTTTTCCGGACCTCCCGAAAAATATGTTCCGGGACCTGTTCCGCGATCTCGGCGAGTATTCCGGACGTTTTAAAGTACCAAATGGACATAGTTTTCGGTGAACTACCGAAATAGGCCTCCGGTCGTCGGCGGACTGTTTGCAGTCGCGGGAAAACAGGCTTTCTGAAGCCTCAAAAATTGGGTATTACAACTGCTGTTCTTCCTGCTTCTTCTCATCCTATAGGTGAAGTCAGCATATCGGTCAACGCATATACTCTCCCAGGCCACTTTCAGTATAGCCGTTATTGCTTCGTCCCATACGAAATGCCTCTGCAATCCACACACACACGAAAAAATAAAATTCAATAAAAATTGAGTATCTTGATGAATGTTAAAACATTGAATGACGATATAACTTTAAAACCAAAGCATACCTGAAAACTTCCTCCAATAAATAAGTCTCTCCACTCTTGTGGTACGCAATCCCATGTGTATCCTTCTTATGGAAGTTGTAGCTTGCTATTTCCTTAATAAATTTGGCCTCGATGCTCGAGAGGATGGATATATGCTGAGATTAAATAATAAATAAAAAAAAACCCAACCAAAAAAAAAAAAAAAGTAAAGATATAATAGACGACAAGTAATCAAATCTGAACAAAACCAAGTACAAGAGAAAAGAAGTGATATAAGGTACTTTACTGTCGCTGCTACACAAACTGAGGCTGTACTGGATCTGATGAAAGCTGCAAAAGAAGTGGTACAATGCTATAAATGAAGATAATAATTAATATATAATTGAAATGAATAGTAATGTCATTTATGATTACCTTGCAAACAGTAAGTGACTATGCAGCTGGTGAGACGTAACTGGTCCACGAAACGAGGTAAGAAGAGGAAGGAGCAGAAGGAAGAGATGGCGGCAGTACTGGTCGCTGAGCAGAAGGATGAATGCCCCAGACGTACCTGAAAGAAGAAGAGGAATAAGTTCCTCCCTGCCACGGCATTGCCGTCCTGGCCACGACCTCGACGCGAAACCATTGCCGCCGCATCTAAAATCAAAACGCTCTGGCCTCTAAGCCATCTGTGACTGGCAGATATCAGAACCTCAGATAAATGAAATTTATACAATTATAGTGAAATTGGTAATGAACCAATGTGGTAATTGAGTAAAGAAAAGTAATAAACATGAAATTCTTATTAAATATATTTTAGAATAACATTTTCATCAATTGTAACAGTAAAAAATGGTTCCTAAGTATAAGTGTTTCATTATCATCTGCTTCCTTTCTCCTCTTCATCTTCTTCCTCTTCTCAATATTTGTCTCTGAGGTACCCATGATGACTTTGAATCTCTCCTCTTCAATCATCCGATGCTCCTATTTCAACATAAGAATCGCCTGTCATCATCCAATCTAATCCTGTTAAATCTCAAACCAACTGTATCGGTTGCATATCAACCCTAACTTCTTGAAATGGCTGCGATACTGCGGAGTGAAGCAGATTGTTTGGTTTCAAGTGCAATGAAGAACAACTGATTCTAGCCTTGATTTTACACATATTGCCATCCAATCGCAACGATCTCGTTTAAACGATGATTATGGACATAGTACACCTGTGCAGCTTCATTGCCAACAACAAAAAGGTTTCATACTTTGTATACTGGCTTCTTTGATTAATATCTACCAGATTTATTACTTAGGACTGAAGCCTTCGTGCTAGCGTTTGGCGTAGGACAAACCATTCACATTTGAATAAGATTGTGCAACTTCAATTGGTAGGCCTGGGATATTCTAACCTCTAAAACCAACCAATTTCCCATAAAAATCGTTTGACAACTCACTTAGTTTGATCCCTTTAAATGCAGAACACCGCTGTTCATTGTCTTTTTCGTGCTTCTCCCCATAACCCTCAGTGTGAAAAACTTGTAACCAATTTACAAAGTTAGCCCAAAAGTAAGTCAATTAAGCTAACGGTAAGTCCCTTTCTAGATCGCGTAATTGAATCTGTACACCGAAATATCGATTTCCGGCTTCGAAGCCATGGAAAATAATAATGACAACGCAGTGAGATTTAAATAAATTACCATTCCATGTTGTGGGTTACATTGAAAGTAACTATTAAAGTAACTTACAAGATATTGAACATTTTGCCAATTCGGATTCCAGTTTTGCAATCCAAAACTGCAGTACTCAGTCAAAATTGGGATTTTGAAGCCGCAAAAGATGGATATATTCCGTTTTGAACGAACAAAAATTAGCATAAGTATGATTTAACTACGCCCACACCGGGTTTAGACTGTCTTACAATATGTATATCCTTTAAAACCGTTTTACAAATGGTGTAATCTCTCCGGCAATTCAAAAACCAAATATAGGTTTGAGCCGCCGTATCCTTCTGCATGCAGTCAATCGTGCTTTTTTTTGGGTTTACCATCGTCGCCCCCCCCCAAAGGGAAAAAAAAATTTTTAGGTTGGGAAAAAAAAAAAAATTTGGGGTTTTTTTAAAGATTTCCTTCAAACTCAGATTCTATTCGATCTCCTCCATCATCGTTACGTGCACTCTCCGATGCTTGGTGAAAAACCATGTGGTCAAAAGTCAGTTGTGAATAGAAGGTGGAAGCTTCTTCCACCAAATATGCATTGCAAATTGATCCCTTCCGACCTTTGCCATTAAATTGCGAAACACATTCTTTTTAATTTCTGCAGGTGTCTGTCATGTACAATGCCAAATATGTAAGTATGGAGTTGAAATAAATGATGTAATGAAATTAGAATGAGAATGTTAGTAATTCACCTCTCAATGAATACATCCATCTAATA
>NW_023591736.1:901924-942917 GCF_014843425.1 Jatropha curcas | reverse complement strand
CTCAGTTGGAAGATCTTTTGTATAGATAGTAGATAATATTCCCAGGGCTAGGCAGGACCTGAAATGCTTAGTGAAAGCTACCCGTATATTAGGTATGTGGGCAAGGTAATTTAAGTATTTCCGACTTACTTTATGAAGGCCTTGAACTTGAGGGATAACCTCTTTTCTCTTTCTTTAGGGCAGGTCAAGGAGCCAGCGGGCTATAAGGGATACTTTGTAAAGAGGTAAGGTATGATATTCCCCACTGCAGAGAACTCAATCCGGCCTCGCCCATTCTTTCTCAGTGGTACACAATCTTTGCTTGAGTCCGCCGTGCCACCGTGAAGCTTTGGGAACTTCCTATTTTTAAAGATGTGTTTGCCTGATTGTCGGTTTTTTAGACCGATAAAGGTACCAAGTGTTTAATAAGAATCCATATAAGTCTACTGAATTTTCAATAAGTTAATGTATTGAAAACATAGAATTTCTTACGTTTATTGCTGACTAATAATTGGAGACCATTATCATATATATTCTCTATTTTTTTATTTACGTTTACAACTCATTGATTGTTTTAGTTTGCTAAAGTGGAAATTTGTTTTGTACAACAAATAATATGTTAAAGATGGACAATTAGTCATTACCTTAACATATTGTGATTTCTTAATGCTTGGCCTTTTTTTAACCAAGTCCATCCAACAAGTCCATCCCAATATGGTAATGAAATTGAATTTTTTGCTGACTTGCGATTAAAAAGGCAACCATTAAGGAAATGCAAATATGGTAATGACTTACTATCTCATCTATAGCGTATATATTTTGTTGTATAGAGAAAACCATTTCCACTCTTAGCAACTAATCAATTAATTGGGTATAAATGTAACAACATAAATAATTCTATAAAATTGGTCCTAAATTATATCAGATTAACATAGAAAAAATTTTTGGTTTTCAAACATTAATTGAAGTTCAAAAGTTATGAATTCCATTCCAATTAATAACTTTAATCTTATGGTCTAAAATTATCTCATTTAGACTAATTATGAATTCTTCACTAAATTACAAAAAAACAAAATAAGTAATAAAAACAACCAATGGTATACACAACCAACGGGTTGGTTTTTCAATAGAAGTGGACACAAAACATCTCTAAGAACAAATTTACACACTTGTAAGGTTCAGGAATTCTAGAAACCTACATTAACTAAAGTAAAATTGTGCCTAAACAGTCGATGTAAGGTAAATTTGAAAAACTTAGGAACCGTTTTAACTTAACTGTGTGAAGAAAGAACAGAGAACAAAACACTTCACGTTAAAAAAAAAAACCTGACCCGATTGTAGCGTAAAAAGAAAAAGAAAAAAGAGAGAAAATAATTTTGAAAATTGGAATAGGGAAAAAAAACTAATAACAAATAATTTATTCTTCCTTCTTAAAATTTCAAATTACAAGCAACGTAATTTTTTATACATTTTTTCAGCGAGCTTCCATTTTTTTTTTTTCCCATTATTTCCCTATCCTTATTTCTTTCCCATTTCCTTACTACATAATAAGGTTGTAAGAATTTTGATCGAACTTGAGCTCCAGTCTCGAATTCCATCAACAAACGTCAAGTCTTAATTGTATAGTTTTAATTATTTTTTTTGCTTCACTTTGAGCTAGCTTGTGAACCTGTACTTTGGTCCTCGTTAAATGTTAGCCTTCACAGTTATGAGCTGCAGCCATCAAACTTGATAGCTTTGACTCAATAAGCGCTTATTGAACAGTTTATTTTTATCCTGTTTTAGATTTATTTTAATAATTATGTTGGCCTATGTAATTAAAATGGGTTGGCTTCCTATCTAAACTAAATTAAGGTGGCCGTAACAAATGATCGATTATTGGGCTTAAACAATGGGATGAAATGAGGGGAACCCAGTTAGGGTTTTTAATACCTTACCTCTGCCTTATATAAAAGATCAAGGAAATCAAATAAAGCGAGCGTATGGTTAAAAAGAGTGTGAACGGCTTTACCTCAAAACACACATAATGCGTGATAGTTTGTTGAAGAGAATGCGAAAGAAAAAACCTCCCCGCTAGAAAACTACTGTTGTTAAATTCTTCTGACCATAAGAGAGCAGCTTATGGACAGAATAGGGCCAGAGTGAAGAGAAACATAGATTAACTGTTACAGTGAGAATCAAAATTGCCTCAACAAGGCTAATCAACTAGCTATGGATTCAAAGGTATGCTTCGTTAACAATTTTTCTATTTAATAATTTCCTAACACAAACGAATCTGGTAGCAATTAAAGTCTGTTGCATGTTGTATCAGAGACTAGTTTGTCCAGATTTATTTGATAGATTTTGGTTATTTGGCTTGATTAATGAAAATTAAATTTTCGTAATTATGAAAATTATTTAAATTGGTTATAAAAACTGTACACGAAGCAAAGTTTCAGGAATTGGAAAATTGTTTTTGGTTTTCTTTGTGCTTTCTAAATCATTATTTACATTTTCTGCTTGTCGTGATTTATAAAAGAAATTCAAGAACAGTAGTTGTAATTGTATAATGTCATTAAAGTTTTGAGATTTAAATTCAATCTCAATAAGGTTCCTGCATAATTAAATGTTTTTAAATGTAATGGAAAACTTGTTAGTTCCGTAAATTAAAACCTTGTTGGATTTTATTTAGATATTTTGATTATGCAGTTTTTTTCCAAATTGTTCCTATCATGTGATTGTGCCGTTAAACTGACAAAATAAAAGATAAAATGAAACAATTGAGGATCACTGATTATACATGTGATGAGGTTACCCGCTCAAAGGTAGACGATTACTATAATCAATGGCGTTAAAGAGACCTATTCATTGTATTTGAATAAATATGTATGTATAAAACCAAGAAAGGTAAGATAGATATTTTTCTTTTCCCTCTTGCTGTATTATTGCTAACTGGACTTCCAGATAAGGGAGCAACGGGCGTGGCTGTAATGAAGCACGGGGCGTGCTACGGACTCTAAGATGAGTAGCATGGGGCGTGCTGTAACTGAGCATAAGGCGTGCTAACAAACCTCAGTGAACAGCACAGTTTGTGCTGTAATTAGTACAGGTTGTTTCTTGAATCCAGAGAGTGTAGCCAGGCCATGCGTAATAGTAGCACGGGCGTGGCTGAGTTCTAGAGAGAAGCACGGGCGAGTGCCTCTACTTTTTAACTGAGCATATCAATTTGCAAGTTTTCTGCGCATCAATGAAGGCTATTAGAGTATTTCCTTATTTTTGGCATCAATTATTGATTAAAGCCTATGTATTTAGTAATTCCCCAAAGGTGAATTTAAATGCATAATTAACGTTTGTTATTTGTTTGAATCCCATTTTAATATTTTTTTTCTCCAGAGTGTTAAACGTATGAGTATATATCTTATGCTGCAGTTTCTTCTAACATGTTCGCTATGGGCACTAAGTTGTTAACGTTTCAAATGGATTGAAACTATGTTATTGGTCTCAAAAATCTATTATTAAGTTAGGGAGTTCTGGGACTTGGATTCTGGCATTTAGTATTTGAAAAGCACCAGTAGCCATCAACAGAGACTAGTACAGAAAGCTGATAAAGTCTCATTATGAGGCTTGGGAGTGGTCTACAAACCCAGGCGAGCTTTGAAAAACTTAATGGGATGAACAATGACTGAAAATGTTTAAAGCCATCATCGCCCAAAATGGAATCGACGCTAAGAAAGAGTTACATATATTGAAGTTAAGGAATAGCTCCCCAATCGAAATTAGCTGACAAATCCATAAGTAGGAAATCCTTATGAGTGAAGCTACTGACACAAGAAGTTTTGATTGGTCACATCGCATATTTCATGATCATTGTGACTAGCAATGCAAATTTTGGGAGCCAGATTGAAATCGATGGGTAAATGGATGTGAGTGAGGGTCTTTTTCAGTTCAATTCATTATCCAGCTCACTCCCCCTCTTTGAGTTTGGTCAGTTTCCCCAGGTGAATTAAAACTCCCTTAAGGGGAAAAATGGAAAAACATTTTTAAGAATTACAGGCCTTACTTGAACAAGAGGAAGGGAGACTAAAGAAAATGAAGGAAACGACCACTTACACTTCCTACTTCCGTCAATACTCCTCACTTTTCATAATGGAGCTAAGTAAGCAGCAGCAACAAATCAGGGAAAGAAAGACAAGAAAACTGGCACAAAGCCCTCCGCAGATGAAAAGGTGAAGAGGGCCGAATCACGAAGGAATTTGAAGTGCTACTTTTCTGTAAGAACGAATGGTCACTTCAAGAAGGATTGTCCCGAAAAGGATAGAAAAGATCGCTGGTCTTCGAAAAGAAAGGCTGATATCTTTATTACGTTTCAGTTATGTTTTTGAAATCAAATTTTTAAAGTGGTCTAATAATGACTTTGATGGCTAGATTCTGGTGCAAATTACTCATGTGTCTCATGTTATAATACAGGTATTCATTTCGATCCCAACCATAAACGAAAGTGAAAGCTTCCTATAACATGGGAAATAGAATATAAGGCACGAATAAAGGAATTCGGGCAACTTATAGGATTTGAATCCTGGACACTGGTTGTTTATAGTGGATTCTTGAAAAATGGTCCTCTAATAATTTAAAATGGCTAGAAAATTTAGTTTCTCTGTGGGAGGTTGGACATATTGGTTTTAATAATTTTCAAGATTGGTAATGGTGTTTTTTTCATTGTACAAACATAAAGTACTCATTATGGTTCTGGTATATTAAATTGATAATTTGTATTTGTTTTACTAATCTTGATGTTAAATTTGTTGAATCCTTGGTTTAATGTTGAGGGCACAATGTTAGGCAATAAACAGTATTGCATCATAATGAATGTTCTGCTTTCTTTTGTGGCATCAAAGGTTATAGGTCATATATCCAAAAAAAAGAATTTGAGGTTAGTTAAAAGGTGAAATCTTACATCAATTGGATTTTCTGACTAGGAAAGTGTGTATAAGATTGCATCAAAGGTAAGCAAAACTAAACACCCATTAAAGAATCCAGCCACAAGAAGGCGTGAATTTCTAGTTTCTTATACACACGATATATTGGTCCTTTTGATGTTCCTCTTTGGTTTTTTGCAACTTGAAAAGTCATTTTTATATCACTTTAAATTATCGATTTCCTCACGTGGGTATGGTTATGGTATATTTTGCTGCATTAAAAAGTCTAGAAACAGGTAGGATATCCTTGAGATATTCATAATGAAGGTAGAAGAGGGCAGTTTAATAAAAGAGTTTAAAGTTGTGAGATCTGATAGAGGTGGTGAATTTAAATGGTCAGTTTAATGAAAATGGAACAATGTTCCAGATCTATTTGCAAAGTTTCCCTTGAAAGTCGGGGCATATGTGCGCATACACAACTGCGGGGTACACCTCAGAACAGAATGGTGTAGAAAGCGGAATCGACACTTATGGAATGGTTTAGGAGTAATGTTTAATAATAATATTGGTACCTTTATCATTAAGGAAATGCCATGCCATCAAGACCGCTGCATATTTTGCTTAATAGGGTTTTCCTAGCAAAGGCAGTTCCTACAGACCCTTATGAACTGTGACCGGTAAGGAAACCTAGTTTAAGACATCTATTCGTGTTTGGGGTTTGCCCAGCAGAAGTCAGGATAATATAATCCACATGAAAGGCAAGCTTGATTCTAGAATAGGTTGGATTTTTCATCAGGACTAATCCCTGAACAAGTCAAAAAAGGGTACAGATTTTTAATTGTCCTAACCATAGTACAAGAATTGTAAGAGTCTGGTAATGCTGATTTATTGAAAATGGCCAAATTAATGGGAGTGGTGAACCACGTAAAGTGGATGTCAGAATTACTAAAAACTCACAAGTGGATTTTCCTAATGTCTCTTCTTCATTTTTTAATTCCTCTGGGTTTGTATCACTGTTTAACAACATGGTTCAACAATAAAATAAACATTCCAAACCCTAAACTGACATAATAATGATGAATCAGTAAATAATGACCAGAGTCACAAATGAGCCAAGCTGGTTCCATAAGAAATTGGCATTACGGAGGTCAAAAGGCACAAGAAGGCCTGATATTTCTAGTGAATTATGTGGCTGTACTCAACTTGAGCATGAATGGTTGATATGAGCATTGATAAGGATCCAGTCTCCTTTCCAGACAACCATGGAATGTGATAATTCGAAAAGGTGGTTTAGTGCCATAAAGAAAAGAAATTGAAAATCAATGAGCTGATAATCAAGTTTTGGGACTTGGTTGAGTTGCCTAGGATTCAAAGGCAAGTTGGTGTGTATGGGTTTTTCAAGACCCAAACGGGAACTCTAAGGGCAACATTGAAAAGATATACAGGCCGACTTGTTGCTAATGTACACACAAAAGGATGGCATTGACTATAAAGAGACTTTTTCTCACGTTTTCAGAAAAGGACTCTTTAAAGAATTAACTTTTGCGCTTTGTAGCCTTATTATGACTAGAGCTTCACCAAAAATGGATGTAAAGACGCACTTTTCCTTAATTGGGGCTTAGAGGAAGAAGTATACATGGACCAACCGAAGGATTTGTGACCACGGAAAGGAAAGTTTAGCTGTGTAATTAAAGAAGTTAATATACTGACTGAAGCCCAGCTTCTTGTCAATGGTTATTTAAAGTCAATAGTACCTCACTCATATGATTTACAGAAAATACTGTTGATCGGTGTATCTTATATGAAGGTCAGTGGGAGTAAGTTCATTATGTTAGTCTATATGTTTGACGACATCCTTCTTGTCGAAATTTGAGTTGGCTTGTTAACATGATGTAAGGTTTTCTCTCTAAAACTCTTGAAATGAGAAAGTAATGGTGTGAGGCATCCAATGTGAATAGGAATAGAAATATTTCGTGATAGATCACAATGAATTGTTTAGGATTGTTTCAAAAGAACTTACATTGACAAGGTTTAGAGAGATTTTAGTTATGAAAGTTGGCTTCTGCAGGAAATAAGTTCCAATTCAGAAAAGAAGATAACTTCAGCGAAATGCAATGTCCTTAAATAATTGGATTTGAACGTAAAAGAAGAAATTAGGAGTCCTATCCCTAATGCAATCATCAGTAGTTCTAGGAGCCTTAATGTATGTTCATACAATGTAACTCGACCGAATATTAAGTTTTCAACCATTGATATGTTAGGGCGATATCAAAGTTAATCTCGGGATGGACCATTAGGAAAGCTGCCAAAGAAAGTAACTTAGATATTTAGAGGCACTAAGGACTCATATACTCACGTTACAGAAAGTCCACCCATCTCGAAGTGGGTGGGATCTTAGATCAGAGTATGCCGATTGTGTAGATTCAAGAAAAACTCTAACATTTGGCTACTTGTTTCTCCTAGCTAGAGGAGTACGTCTTCATGGAAAAGTGGAAAGCAGTGTGTCATTGCTTCTTCCACAATGGAGGCTGAATTTTGTGGCAATGCTTTGAGGCCCCTATTCACGCATGTGGTTTGCTGGAACTTTGTCTAGGTCTAGGGCTGTCGACAGTATAACTACGACTGTTGAGAATTTACTATGATAATTCTGCAACTGTTTTCTTCTCTAGAACGATAGATATCTAAAGGGTGCAAAGAAATGGATTTAAAATACCTATCTGTGAAAAGAAGAAAGCGCAAAAACACAAGGTGTCAATTGAAGCATATCGGGTACTAGATTTGATGAATATCGGATTTCCGTAACTAAAGGATTACCACCCAAAAATCTCACTAGCCCATGTTTGAACAGGAGAGTGTTATAGATAAATCCTTTATTAGCATGATATCAAACTGGTAATATATATATATAAGTATGCGTATGGTCATTTTGGCCATATATTGTGACACCTTGGAATTCAATTAAAGATGTGTTTTGCTTATTTTAAATTGCTATCCACATTATAGATGTATACAAGAATGCGTTTAAGTGAGATAACAATAATGTTGAATTTGTAAACAATGTATTATTTTGGTTGCATCAATTTCCTCAAATTAAGGATCTTCTAATGAAATGGAGATGGTCTGTGATATATGGAGTGAATTATGGTCGATTAATGACTTGTGACCCGTCGTAATCCAATACTTCAATTCTATTGAAGCTAACATAATAGTTCAAGAAAAGCAATAGGCCAGTCGGTAGATTGTTTTTAGATTATTTAATAATCTATGTGGGCCATGTAATTAAAGGTTTGGTCTACTAATCTAATTAAGGTGGCCCAAGATGATGATTATTGGGCCTTAATGGGATGAGAACTAGTTGGGTTTAATCCTTCTCTCTTATAACAAGATTAAGGAAATCAACAGGTAGGTAAGAGAGTGTAGACAGCTACCTCAACACATAACGGTGAATAGTTTTTTTTGAGAGAACGTTGAAAAAAAACTCCCTGTTTCTATTGATAATCTCTCTGACATTAAGGAAAGCTTACGTGACAAAAAGAGGCTAAAGGCGAAAGAAAACATAGATACTCTGTTACGATGAGATCGAATTGTCGCAAATCGAGATCATCAATAGCTTTATGGGATCAAAGGTACACATTTCGTTACAAAGTTTTTCTATTAAAATAATTTCTGGAATCTAAAATGATCTAGGTAGTTTAAAGTCTTTACATTATCAAGCCAAATCCTCAAGGAGCAGCTCACAGGACGGTTTGTCCCATTGGATATTTGGAAAAGAAAAAATCAAAGGTTGAATATTAAATAGGAGACTTGAAAGCATTGGAAAAGTAATGACTTTTAACTAATTGTTCAAATGGGAAAACAAATAGTTATCAGGGTTAATCGACTAAAGCTAAAAAGGAATGCCAATTGTCTACTATTGTTTCAACAAATGAAAGTATAAAGTTTGCTAATAACATCATTCCAATGATCTTGCATGCACTAAAAGGAAGTAAAACTATATCATAGCAAACATAAAAAAGATGACCAAAGAGGAACATATTACGTAATGAAACTTAAATAAAGGAAAGAGTATTGCAAAAATGAACTGATTAGATAGTTATAAAGGTTAATTAAAATTATTTTACTCAATCCTGTTTGTTTTGGGTCATAAGCAACCTTCATCCTAATAAAGATGTTAAACAAAAAAAATAAATTTAATTCAAGATATAATATTAACATCTTTCAGAGGGTTTTTTTTTTGAAAAAAGAAGAAGGGTCCATGGATAATTTGCCATCTTCCTCTATCATTTCGCTCAAATCCTTTACCACTCAACAAAATACGAGTTTTAAAAGTGACAGAAGAAAATCTCATTTAACGGTCGAATTGATCGTAACGTTAATTTTGTGGAAAATATAGATTTCACTTTTTTGGAAATAAAATTGAAATAAATATTATATATTTGGGTGAAAAAATGTTTTAGAATAAAAATGTATTCCCACTTCTTTTATTTTTCTTAGCAAGCAAATTCAACTAACATTTGTTGTAGCACCTTTTTTATAGCAATGATCCTCAGTGTACTTGGTTTTAATTATTATTTTTGAAAAACAAATTCTGCAGAAGGAACAACTATTTTAATGATATAATTCATAAATTCAATGGTAGATAGTGACTAGTGGAAGATGTAAATCAAAAAATTTTTCTCCGAGTTATATATTATAGACTAGAAAATTATCTTAATTTAAAGAGGGTTTTTATTTAAGAAATATCAAAAATTATTTAAAAGAAATTATTAAAAAATAGTCCAATTAACCTTTTTTTTCATATATGCATTTTCATTGATGGTAATTTGTTCTTCCTGCCTTGATTTTTGTCATTTTAAGCTTCACATCAATACATACTTTTCTGTTGTATTATTTAAACAACTTCATTCGGTTTTGTACACCAATACATATGGCTTAATGTAAATGTATATTACATAAATAATTCCCATTAATATCTTATCCTTATATATATATATAATATATATATATAATATATATATTAATATATATATAATATATATATAATTATATATATAAACTTCGCTCAAGTAAAAAAAAAATATATATAAACTTCGCTCGTAAAAAAAAAAAGTTATTTTAATTTTATGATAATTTAAAATCCGACTAACCGAATGCTCACTGTTAAATGCAAGTGAGAACAAATAGACTCCCTATAAGGCCCAAAATCCTCACATACCCAAACGCCAAAGCAGATATTAGAAAACAGGGCGTTAAGAATCTGAATCCATTAATCTAATGCATTGATAGAGTTAGTTAATTATGAACCTCTAGAAGCCCAAAAAAGCCTTTTTACAAATCAAAATTTTTTAAACAATTTAATTATCACATTAGGAACACTGAAATTAGAAAAAAAAAATTAAAAAAATTCAAACAATCGGAAAAATCCCTCTATTATTTCTAATTCTTCACCTACCGCTGGCGTTGCAATATCAATCACGACCTAAAATTAAAGAACCTAAAATAGCTCATTGATGAAGTAATTAGTTATGGTTGTGTTTGACAATAACTTTTTAAGTAGCTTTTAGCGTTTTGACTAGCGTTTGAATGGCAAAATATTAAACGTTATTTTTTATAATGTTCGGTAACATAGTGTTTGAACTAACTGTTAGAGATTAAGGTAGCGTTTTATAAAAAAGTTAAACTATGTAACGTTTAACTTTTAGCATTTTATGAAAAACTATTCAAGTAACTAAAGCTAAAATCAACTAAAACAACTAATTTTACCGAATAGACCTTATATATACACTAAAACTACTTACTATCCAACATGAGAGCAAAAAGCTGATGCGTTTCATTTATTGAACAAAGTTCTTTGGTTGGTCCTTGACCTCTAATTGCTGAAGGCATCTTGGAGGTGATATTATAGTTTCAATAGGATGGACATGATGGATTGGTTAATGGTTTTCTTCTTTTTGATGCATTTCGCTAAAGGGTTAAAAGGCAAATTAATGGGCAAGTTAATAAGTACCGTGACCACTAACAGCTATTAAAATAATTATTATTACAAACAATCCCTGTATGACACATGGCGAATTAATTTCATATAAGATTTTCTCATTTGTAATAATTTGATTTTTATTAATGCTTCAAATTAATATTAAACCAAACTGCAATGAATAAAATGAATTTGGATTTTTATTTTTATTCCTTCATTGTCTCCTTTTTAAAAAAAAAAAAAAATCAAGGAATAAAGGAATAAGGGTAATTTTGATGGTAATTGTCATGTTGATTACAATTTTTTGCGATTGTTTTTGTAACAAGAAAGAGAGAGGAAGAAATTTGTGAAGATTAAGAAATACAAGTACATAGACACAATGTAATAAGGGTCAAATTGCATATTTATATATACACTTTAATGGAAAATTTAATCTTATTTATTTTGTATTCTTGCAAAGTTGATGAGTACATAAATTTTAACGATTCACTGTAAATGCATTTTCTTCTATAAAACTGATCGTATGATCCTCGTTTACTTAGATGTCACACATATCATATGAATAAAAAATGTGATACAAGCGCGTTGATGAAGTACTCCAAGACCAAATATAACTTTCATGGATGATGCTTTCGAAAATGTCAAATTAACTTCATTAGTTTTATTCCTTATACAAAATGCCATTTGTAATGTTCCTCTTTCCGTTCTTTTTTTTTTTTCTACCAAATATCTGAATCTGTTAAGATAGGTAATTCGCACGTGAAATAATAAATATTATACAAAAATGTATTAATTCATCCTGAAAGATTCGCAACTAACATTTTTGAGTATCAAATTCAAAGAGACAGAGACCCCTAATATCAGTGACCGACGGCTTTTTAATACATATGATATAGTTGAAGAAATGATTTAGCATTAAAGTTACACTGATTTATTAAAAATTGGGTTCAGTCCAGGTCATTCGGTTTCCAATTTTTACTGGTTTTGACCGGTTGAACTCGCTTTTTTGCTCATTCGATTTTTAGCATCAACTAGACCGAATCAACCATTGGTTCGTGAGTTAATCGGTCCAACCGGCCGGTCCGGTTCGATTTTCAAAATCATTGGTGAGTTATATATCTTTTAAGAAATCATTTAAGCAATTTACTATATCCCTATGAAAACACACATATTTTGATAATTGTTTCAAACCATGTCGTTGTAAAATTGACCGAATAGACAAAATTGAACTTTTTTTGATTCAACTTGATTTTTAATATACTCGGTTTGAAGATTATTTGAAGATTACCTTCCTGAATTCTTCGGCAATAAATTGAAAATTAAGCTGGTATCTTGGGTAAAACCACAAGCTGGATTTTACAAGCTCAACGTTGATGCTTCATACTCTTCTTCGTCCGAATGATGAATACATAACAGATTGAAACCTTTTTTTGATTCAACTTGATTTTAAACTTTAATACTCGGTATGAAAGTATGATTCGAACAATTACCCATATCCTTTGAATTCTTCTCGAGCTCAATAAATTGAAAAAATGATTAAAGCTTAAAAGGATATCTTGGACGTTAAAATCCGATCTGCTGGATTTTACAGCTCAACGTTGATGGCTTCATGAACTCTTTCTTTACTCTCTTCCGCAGGAGGAGCCATTAAATTCGAGATCAGCCGCTTTAGGTAAGCCCTTCATTTGCCGCATACTTGGCTTCCGCAATTCAATTGCATAGTTACGTCTACAGACGCTGAAACTTGAAAAATTCCTTATTTTTTTCAGGTCTCAAAATTTACGGTTCGCTCCAAGCTTAAAAACACCTTTCCCCTTAATAGTAATAGCACGAGATGACTTACAAAAAAACTACCAGAATCGACTTTCAAATTCACTTCCTCCAATACTTCAGCTCTAGAACGCTCGTCGGGATGTTTGTCATTCAGATTTCAAGTAATTTGAGTCTCGTTCGTATTCAAATGATTCCTATTGTTCTTGCACCAACAATCTATCTAGTTAAGCATTCGGGAATCAAGCAAGCTAATTCTTTTGGTTACGGGTTTTCAGTCATGATTTGTACTCAATATTACACTTTGTATTTTTTTAACTTACATATTCGAGACAATTCTCTTCTAGCCCTTCATAATGTTTACTTAAAATGGGGCTTCCTATTTCTGTTCTTTACATTTCTGAGCTTTTTGCGTCTTATTCTTCTCATTTTTTTTATATAAGATTATACTATTAAGAGAGTCTCTCTACCCCCAAAAAAAAATATAAAACAAATGAAAAATTGGTTAATAGATATAGGTTAATTCCGCACGTGAAATAATAAATATATACAAAAATGTATTTAATTCATCTTGAAAGATTCGGCAAACTTAACATTTTTTGGTTAATTTTTTTTTTTTTTCCAAAAAAAAAATTCAAAAAGAGACAGAGACCCTAATAATCAGTGGCCGACGGCTTTAATCAAAAATGGAATATAAGCTTAAGCTATTGTGAATGCAATCAGTACTTTTTGTTTCGCAAGTAGAGGGATCTTATGAGAGCTCGATGTCCAAGTTTGGGTTCCTTGGTCTTCTTCATCCATCTTTTTCTTCCTGGGATTTTCCCCATTATCACTGTATTAAAAATCCAAGGGCAATTTAATAATACCTCCAATCACCTTCCTGATAGAGATAATACTATTAACCATGCATCATATAAATAGTATAGCTATGAATGATTTCTACTTGACAATTATTTCTTTGTTATTTAATTTGGAAATTTGCATTAAAAATGGAAACATAGCTTAAAAAAGAAATACACAACCAATTCTGATACCGGATTCCAATGAATCTGAGGTTTGGATGCAAATTGATTCAAAGAATGTATTTATCTATCTCCTCTCCTGTACCTGCTGGCATGCACATGGACTGTTTCCCAGCAAAGATTAATTGTTATATCCATAAAAACTAAGCTATGTACTGGCCTTGAAATCCGACTTCTTACCAACTATAGAAAGAAAAAGTTTTTGTCAACTTCCAAATCCGTAAATTAATGCCATTGAAAAAGAGCTGTCAGTTTTTTTTCCTTGAAAAGTGAAAATGGACAGTATATAGCTCATTGCTTCTTCGTAAAGTTAAGTTTTTTCTTGAATTTGCAGACATATTGAATTGAATTTTAAGTGATTAAGTGTTGCATCCTTCTCAGAAACATAAAGTTATATTGTGATTTAAATAAATTGTCAGTAAGTTATTTAAATGACAGCATCTGTAATCTTAACATGGGGAACATTATTTTATTATGTTGTGGAATTGTAAATAAATAAGGAGTTTCAGTCATGAGTTTTTAGTGGAATAATTCATAATTAATTATAATAAGAATATGGTTTGGTCTACATAGGTCTTATTATATTTAGTAGCCTGATTATTTTATTCCTGCGGCCTGTATGCCCTAATTATTGGAAGTTAAGGTGTATTAAATAATAGCATTTAATTATTTAGTTTTAAAATAATTGAAATTTAATTAAATAATTTTTTATTTAATTTATTTTATATTAAAAAAATATCTTCCTATCGAAGAGAGGTTTTTTAATATAAGATTGCAAAACGCTAAGAATAAAGAGATACGCACGTTATTCTATTCTCTGCCACTCAGAGAGTTCCAAAACAGAGATAGTTAGGGATTACTGCAGAAGATCGTGGGTGACTCCAAGATATCTGGAAAGAAGACCGGTGAGCGATTTTGTGCTTCAAGAGGTCAGTTTATTGATTTGTTCGATAATGTTTTTAGTTTGCCTCATATGGTTTCGATAAGGGTTGTTTCCGCTTTATACCCGCTTACCCGCTCCATCAATTGGTATCAGAAGCCATACGAAAAACTGTATGATGGTGGCTATTTTGTCATGTTTCAATCGGTATCTATAATCTGTTTTGATGTTTGATTTGGGTACATGGTTACAAGAGCTCAAGGAGTTTTTGAAGAACAGCTAGATAAAAGTGCAGTTACCTGATACAACCTTTGTTTTAAAACTGTGGTTTAATGGGCCATTAATATAAAAAAAATTAAAAATAAAAAATAAATATATATTATATATTATATATATATTATATATATATATATATATATATATATATATATTTTGGGTTTGTTCGATGGAACAGGGAGAGGGCAAAGAAAAAGACAAAATTTGGTTTTGTTGAAAATCAGTAGAGGGGCAAGAAAAAAAAAAAAGGAGGTTAAAGGCGAAAGGGTGCAGCGGCGGCTAGGGCTTCTTAAGTGAAGAAGAAGCTGCCGCTGCCAAATTCTTGTCTGGTCCCTCAATTTTTTTAAATTTTATTATTTTTGACCCCTGATCTTTAAGTTTATATTTTTTTTGACCCTGAATCTTCTTCTGTTTATTATATTTTAACCCCTGGACTTTTATTTTTAAATTTTGACCCAGAAAGTATCAGTTATTCCGTTTTGGCCCCTGAGTTATTTAAATTATAAAGTGAACCCTAAAAAAGGTAAATCAAAATATGAGAGAGAGTAAATAATAAAAACAAATACTTCGGGTTTAAAATTAATTTTTAAAAAAAAATAATTTTTTTATTTGCGTTTAGTTTGTTTTTCCATTAGTCTAAATCCATCTAGACCTAACTTCTATGTTATAATTTTGGACACAATTTTACTAAATAAATAGTTTAGGATTTGAGCATTAAGTCCTACGATTCGCTCTTTGGCTGTGTTTTAAAGGTAAGTTTATTCTTTGATCATCATTTTTTTGAAGCAAATAAAGATTTTTAATCCCAGCTATGCATAAGAAAAGTTTTTGATGTGCAACATATAAAGATTGAACTAATGATACTGAGTTCCCATTAAAAAAAAAAAAAAAAAAAATACTCGGTTTAATTTAATTTTAATAAAAAAATAATTTTTTTATTTGGTTTAGTTTGTTTTTCATTAAGTCTAAATCCATCTAACAACCAGTTTAATTCGACCATTTTTGCTAAATAATGTTAGGGATAATTGAAGTTCCTAGATTCGCTTTTGGCTGTGTTTAAAGGTAAGATATTATTCTTGATCATCATTTTTTGAAGCAAATAAAGATTTTAATCCCAGCTATGCATGAGAAAGTTTGATGGCAACTAAATGATTATTGAGACGGAGTCCCATTGTTTGTTTTGGTAATGGTGAGCTAATACGTATATGCATGGACAGATGGCTTTCGAGATAAAGCACATTTCAGGTTTACTCACCTATTAATCGGTTGATGGAGGATGCTCGTGTGCGTGAACTAATCAATCAAGATGTGGTGAAGACCTATTAACTCTATTTTTTGTCCTTTTAGAGCTCAACATATGAAGGCTATTCCTCTTAGCCATAGAAGGTTGACATATTATATTGTTTGACACTAACTAAATAATATGATTTATATAGTTAACAATGGATATCATCTTGCTTTTGGTTACCTTCTTTCACAAGAGACAGATTTCTCTTCTAATATAACTTACCCATCTCTTTGGAAGAAGGGTTTATTTTCACCCGTCGTCCCTGAATTATAGCCACTATCACATTGTTGTCCTTGAATTCAATTTGTAACACTAAAATCTCTTAACTCCGATTTGCGTAATAGAAAAACACCTTTGCCCGTTATTCCTATCGGAATGCTAAGTGGCAGCATATGTGTATTTTTTTTAAAATAATTTTCTTTACAACTAGGCATTATCTCCTCCACCTTGTTTATTTTCACTTTGACTTTATTTTTCGCTCTCCACTCTCATCTCTCTTATGTCCCTCACACCTAATCACCATGACCTCTCCTCTTCTCTGACCTTCCTAGAATCCTCAAATCAAATCTAATCATAAAGCAAATCTTATACATGACCATTTTGCCTCCTATTCATCTCTATTTTTTCTTTTTTAAAAACCAAATAATATCTATGTAAACAAAGAACATAAGTCTTGCTGCTAAATGGTGTCAGTCTATTGACTTTTTTTGATGAACTCAACAATTGAAAAAAAAAAAAATCAATTTAAAATGGCGCCACTCACCTACTGATGAAACAGATAAAAATAACCAAGTGACCTGAATTTTAGATTTGCCAAAAATGTTAGAGAAGAATTGAAGATTCGAGCAGCCATCAATAGTGTCACATCCACATTTTCATAACATATTATTAACATGCATTAAATTATTTTTAAAGTCTAATTATGCATTAATATGATTTAATAAGATTCTGGATGACATATAGTTATTCTGGTAAATTACAGTGTCATAGAGGCATTTTGGTAATTTATAGTATCATGAGACTGTGTTTTGAAATATAGTGTAATAGTAGTATGTCAGTCAATTATTATGTCATAATAATGTGTGTGTATGTGATTCTAGCCTTTAAATTTAAAAGAGAAAACAATTTACAAACATTCTATAATAAAGACAAAATAAGCTAAATATAAATTATTTTCCATGCCACTACAAGACAAAGGCGAACTCATCTTATCTCCACCCAAGCACAAATGAGATTTTGATACATCATCAATAATCTCCACTTCACTCTAACTATCGTAATGCAATCTCACCAATCACTAGAAAAGAGGAGCTGATAGTGCACCACAAAGCATTTGATTGCACCACATGCTCACATATGCTCCAAGCATGTGAAGGAAAATGTTCTCATCTCATAATTTGGAGTTCTCTCACACTCGAACTTTTTCCTTCTTTCTTTCTTTTTATTTTCTTTTCATTTTCTTCTTTTATCTTCTTTCTTCTTTCTCTCACACAAGACCACACTTTGGCCGAACCATCTAAGCCCCTAAGCACCTCTCTAAACCCATCATCTTCTCACCAAAATAAACTATGTTGTTCCCAGATCTTTAAGATAATATAATTGTTTTAAGAAAATATAAGCTTTCAAGGTAAAGAACTCTCATTTATTTTACTAATTCTTTCCTCTCTACTCCTTCTCTATTTATTTTTAAACTAAGACTAGATCCATATGTTTTATATCATATATATTATGTTCATGCATTAAAAATTATGTTCATGTAAGATGTTAAGAAAAGTTTACTTTTTCTTTGGTTTAGGAGGTGAATCTTCTAAATCAAAAGGAAAGGAGGTGGTGGAGGGTTAGTGATTTTCAAGGTTATTGCTTTATTCTCATTTTAATATATTTAGGATGTTTATACATATTTTCTTGAGATTTGAATTTGTCAATATGTTTTTCTTCCATTAAATGCCATGATCTTTATGTAAACTTTCACTTTTATGTATTAAATGCTTTGTTTGATGATTTCTTCATGTATTCTAAACTAGGACAGAATATATAGTTGCCGCCTTTCTAAAGGAACTACTTAAAATCATGTTTTGATGTTATATTTCTTGAATATAAGTGCTAAGGATGCTATTTGGTTGATTTGGTAATGATTTAATCCATTTTTCATGCTTGGAAGAACCTTCATGGCTATGTTTTCATAGTTTTGTGTTTGGTTTATCAAATTAAATGTTTATCTTGATTATATGATGTTTAATGATGATTAATTGAAAAGCTAATTTGATTTAATGTATATTTAGTGCACTAACTATAGCTGGCGAAACAATGAAGGACTATTGCACAATTTTGACATGTGGTGAGGACTATTTGGAACATATTCTAAGGACTAAAAGGCAAATTCTGTGACACCCTACCGAGTCGAGTCTTTGCATAGTCGAGTCTTTGCATAGAGTTGAGTTGAGTCGAAAAAAAAAAAAAAAAAAAAAAAGATTGACAAGAAATAATTAATTTTCCAAAATAGAGGACCTGACAAGTTAATTTGAAAAAACCTATGTCAATAATGTTTCAAAGACAATGGTAAAAAAAAGAAGAAGCATATATCCATAATCGCCTCTACTGAATCTCAAATGTTTATCCTAATTAAAATTCTCATTTTACAATTGTGTCCTATACTTCTATTATTAAGTCATGTCTTTCATTGTACTATTTAATAAAAAAGAACATTATTTTTTTTTATATATAATTAAGTGCGGTTAGATAGATTTTCTATCCAAAAAAATCAAAATAAATTATTTCATTATACATTATTTTATTTATTTCTTTAGATTTTTACCTCTCACACGATATTTCCTTTTTCTTCTCTTGTTTCTATTTTTTAAAAATAAAAGAAAATTGTAATAATTTTTTAAAAAAGATTAGAACAAAGAGAGAGATAAATTGAATCGGTTTATATTTGATATACTAATTCATTGAGTTAAATTGTCCATTTTAATTTTACGAAGCTTGTCATAATCTTATTTCTTTTTGTTTGTTGTTTTGAATATAATTTTTATAAATTATAATTCATTTCGATTGTTTGTGTGACATCCTACCGAGTCGAGTCAGTTCATAGAGTCGAGTTAAGTCAGGCCAAACCAAACCCGGTTGGGGTAGAATGGATTTATAAGTGGATTTACTTGCCCTAGAAAATGTAGGTCTTATTTGGTAATTGCACCATACAATTAAAGAGATGGTTGGGAAGTATACGAGCCTTCCATTTGACCTTGCGTTCTTCATTTTCATTTATTCAATGTTTATTATTGATATGCTAATTTTGTTTAATGCATGATATAGAAATGGCATCATTCAGTCCCCTTGCAAACATCTTAACCCAAAATAAACTTGAGGGTCCAAACTATGTTGACTGGAAGAGGAATTTGGACATTTTGCTTACTGCTGAGGAGTATCAGTTTGTGCTTACTGAAGTTTGTCCTGAAAAACTCGGTAAAAACCCGGTGAGGGTGCCTCTGAGGAGGTCACCAGAGCTTACCAGAAATGGGTTAAAGCTGATGAGATGGCGCGATGTTACATTTTGGCTTCTGTGCCAAATGTTTTGCAACATCAGCATCAGACGATGGACACAGCTTTTGACATGCTCGAAAATCTCAAGGAGATGTTTGGAGATCAAACTAGTGCAGCAAGGCAAAACGCACTGAGGGAGATTCTTACTTCCAAAATGGAGGAGGGGACCCCAGTTAGAACTCATGTCTTGAAGATGATGAGTCTTCTGAATAACATGGAGGTTCTTGGTGCTGAGGTTGACAATGCTACACAGATAGAAATGATCTTGAACACTTTGCCAGCCAGTTTTCAGCAGTTTCGTTTGCAGAATAAGATGGATTTCACTCTGTCTAAGTTGCTGAATTGAGCTGGTGGCTGCTAGACCAATCATTAAAGCAAGGAGCTGCAACCTGTTGTACCTTAATGTTGTGAGCTGTTGAGCGAGGTTCTTCTTCTGCCCAGAATAAGGGTAAGAAGAAGAAAAATGCTCACAAGGCTAAGCCTAAAACAAGTGGTGCATCTACTAGTGCAAGTGTTACTGTGAAAAAGCCTAAGGGTAAGTGTTTTCACTACAAGCAACCTGGGCACTGGAAGTCACAATGTCCAACATGGTTAGCCAAGAAGAAGCAAGGTATGTCTTTGTTTTATGTGCTGATAGTTGAAACTTGTTTAGCGGTGTTGACTATACTCCAATGGTGTGTAGATTCTGGAGCCACTAATCATGTCTGCAATTCATTGCAGGGGTTTCAGGTAACTCGTCAGCTAAATAAAGGAGATGTAAGAGCATTTTTCTGGGAGGATGCACAGAAGTTGCAGTTCTAGACTATAGGGAAAATGTTTCTTTGAATTTGAGAATAATTAGAACATTTGTTTTTGAAGGATGTTTTATATGTAACCTTCAAATTTAAAGGAAATTTAATTTCAAGTTTCTAGTTTGAGCAAGAAATGGATATTCGGTTTGTTTAATGAATTTTTTATGATGATTCTGTAAAAGTTATTAAATTTAGGAAAACAAATGCATAATGGTTCTGGCTCAATGATTTCAATGATTGATGATCTTTTTATTCTCAAAGTTTCACCTGAACTGCAAATTCCTAATTCTAAAGTTAATAACTTTGATGTCATTGTTCCATTGAAAAGAAAACGTCCTATTGAATTTAGTCATACCTATTTGTGGCATTTAAGGCTGGGTCATATTAATGTAGATTAGGATTTCTAGGTTGGTCAAGGATGGACCATTGAGTTCATTGAAAGTGGAGGCACTACCAACCTGTGAATCTTGTTTAGAAGGTAAAATGACTAAGAGGCCTTTCCTATAAAGGGTAATAGAACTAATGATGTACTTGAATTAATTCATTCTGATTTGTGTGGTCCAATGAGTGTCCAAGCTAGGAGTGGTTTTGAGTATTTTGTGACTTTCACAGATGATTTCTCAAAATATGGATACATTTACCTGTTGCGCCGTAAGTCTAAATGCTTTGAGAAAGTCAAAGAGTTCAAGGCAAAAACGGAGAAACGACATGGAAAATATATCAAGTCGTTACGATCTGACCGTGGTGGCGAATACCTCTCTAGGGAATTCATTACTTATTTATCAGAACAAGGAATTACTTCACAGTTGTCTGCACCTGGTATGCCATTTGTCCCTGCACCTGGTCTGCCCACAACAGAATTGGTGTCAGCAGAAAGAAGAATAGGGACGCTTATGGAAATGTAGATCAATGATGAGTTATTCAGATTTGCCCATTTCGTTTTGGGGGTATGCCATAGAAACGGCAGCATATATTCTGAATTTGGTTCCATCTAAGTTAGTACCTAAAACTCCTACAGAACTGTGGACTGGGCGAAAGCCAAGTCTAAGACATGTTCGGATGTGGGGTTGTCCAGCCCATGTGCTGAAAGGGAAAGCAGATAAGTTGGAATTAAAAACAGACTTATGCTTCTTTATTGGATATCCTAGAGGAACGAAAGGTGGTTTATTTTATAGTTCTCAAGATAAAACGGTCATTGTTAGCACCAATGCTAATGCACCATTATCTTTGAGCGAAGACTATACTTAAAAACCATATCCCAAAAGTCCAATTAGCCTTGTATGAATTGAGAGGAAAAAATATTCCAACTAGAACCTTCATTAGAATCAACAACCTAAACCATCAATGGTGGAGCTGACATTCCAATTGCCTAGTCGTCAGTGGAAGACATGTTAGTCGCCCGTAAATCAACATCATGCCTGAATATTCAAGTACCTAACATTTCACTACCACCTGAAAGAGTGGGAGTTATGTGAAACTGAAGTGGCAGCTGTTGATCCAAATAACAGGAGACAATGCTTGGGGCCTAAACATTTCATTGCCTCCTGGTGATCACAGACATTTGAAAAGTTCCAGATAGACATGATCAAGATGTATTCCACAGTCATGATCTTGCCGCGGCTTTCACATGCCAACGCAAAATGAAAGTGTGATTGCAGAATCCGTAGTACTCGTCGTAGGTGGGAGAATTAGACGACCACGTTCGTATATAAACTTGTTGGGAGAAGCCTTTTGAATAGATCCCATGAAGAAGTGAATATTTGGAAACCATGTCTGTTAGCGATGAAGCACTACAAGATTAAAGCATGCTGATGAGTGGCTTGTAGCTTATGAAAATCTGAATGGAGTCCATCGTATCTCTAAATTAAGTCTGGGAATGTAGAACCACCTGAAGGGGTTAACCCATCGGATGTAGTGAATCGTATAAGAAAAGAGGGGTGATAGACGGTAAAGGTGCAAACCTTAAGGCAAGGCTTGTTGCGAAGGGGCTTTCACTGTAGAGAGGAATGAGTTGATGAGAAACTTTTTCGTGCCGGTAGCCCATGCTAGAAGTCTTATTAGAACTTTCCTATGCAATTGCAGCTCAATTATGATTATGAGAATTTGGAAATGGATTCAAGACAGCTTCCCTAACTGGAAGTCTGAATGAACATCTATATCAACGCAACCAAGAAGTTTCATAACAATGGACAAAAATTTAACAATGGACAAGAAAATTTGCTTTGCAAATTGAATAGGTCCATTTATGGGCTTAAACAAGCATCTAGGTCATGGAATACTTGTTTTGACCAAGCGATTAAAAGTTTTGGCTTTGATCAGTGTCATGATGAGTCTTGTGTGTATTAGAAATGGAATGGTAGTAAGGTTGTTTTTTGGTACTATATGTGGATGATATTCTGCTTATAGGGAATTGTGTAGGTATGTTGAATTCTGTCAAAGATTGGCTGTCCCAACGTTTTGATATGAAGGATTTGGGAGAGGCTGCTCATATTCTTAGGATTAAGCTTATGCGAGATCGCAAGAAAAGGATGATTGGCTTATCTCAAGCACTTTTTATTGATACCATTCTTGCTCGTTTCAGCATGCAGGATTCCAAGAAGGGTTTTCTTCCCTTCAGACATGGAATCACTCTATCTAAGGACCAACTAAGGACCAATGTCCTAAACAACTCTGAGGAGAATAGAAGAACAGTGAGGCGTTCATATGCTTTGCAGTTGGAAGCCTTATTGTATGCAATGTGTTACCAGACCTGATATCTGTTTTTGCCCAGACCTGATATCTGTTTTGCTGTTGGCATGGTTAGCAGATTTCAATCTAATCCTGGGCGAGAACACTGGACTGCAGTCAAGCATATTATCAAGTACTTGAAAAGGACTAGGGATTATAGGTTAGTTTATCAATCTGACGATCTTGTACCCATTGGGTATACAGATTCGGATTTTCAGACTGATAAGGACTCTCGGAAGTCAACCTCTGGTAATGCTTTTGTCTTGGGAGGTGGAGCCATAAGTTGGAGGAGTATTAAGCAAACTTGTGTTGCTGACTCCACCATGGAAGTTGAATATGTGGCAGCTTCTGAAGCTGCAAAGGAAGCTGTATGGCTTAGGAACTTCCTTATGGATCTAGGCGTAGTTTCTTCAGTGCAATTGCATTGCCTATTACACTTTATTGTGACATAGTAGGCCAGTTTGCAAACTCGAAGGAACAAGGAGCCACGGAGCCATAAAAGGGCAAAACACATTGAGAGGAAGTATCATTTGATACGAGACATGGTTCAAAGGGGAGATGTGGTAGTGACAAAGATTGCATCGGAAAACAACCTGGCAGATCCTTTTACAAAAAGCTTACCAGCAAAGGCTTTTAACAGTCATGTAGAAGGAATGGGAGTTAAAGTTATTGATGCATGGTTATGAGTCTAAGTGGGAAATTGATAGAGATATACTATTAACCATGCATATGTAATAGTATAGCTATGAATGATTTTCTATTGACGATTATTTCTTTGTATTTAATTGGAAATTGTAATTATTGGAATTTGCATTAAGATACATTGTTATTCAAATGGAAACATAGCTTAAAAAAGAAATACACAACCAATTCTGATACCGGATTCCAATGAATCTGAGGTTTGGATGCAAATTGATTCAAAGAATGTATTTATCTATCTCCTCTCCTGTACCTGCTGGCATGCACATGGACTGTTTCCCAGCAAAGATTAATTGTTATATCCATAAAAACTAAGCTATGTACTGGCCTTGAAATCCGACTTCTTACCAACTATAGAAAGAAAAAGTTTTTGTCAACTTCCAAATCCGTAAATTAATGCCATTGAAAAAGAGCTGTCAGTTTTTTTTCCTTGAAAAGTGAAAATGGACAGTATATAGCTCATTGCTTCTTCGTAAAGTTAAGTTTTTTCTTGAATTTGCAGACATATTGAATTGAATTTTAAGTGATTAAGTGTTGCATCCTTCTCAGAAACATAAAGTTATATTGTGATTTAAATAAATTGTCAGTAAGTTATTTAAATGACAGCATCTGTAATCTTAACATGGGGAACATTATTTTATTATGTTGTGGAGTTGTGGAATAGTAAAAAATAAATAAGGAGTTAGTTCTGAGTTTTTGAGTGGAATAGTATTCATGATTAGATTAATTATATAAGAATTATGGTGGTCTACATATGGTTTCTTATTATAATTAGTGAAGCTGATTTATTTTATTCCTGCGGCTCCCTGCTAGTGCCCTAATTTTTGAAAAGTTAAGGTGTATTAAATTAATAGATATAAATTATTAGTTTTAAAAACATAATTGATTTTATTTTAATTAAATAATTGTTTTATTTAAATTATTGTATATTAAAAATATCTTCTATTGAAGGAGGGTTTTTTAATATAAGATGGAAACCTAAAGAATATATAAGACACACGTTAATTCTTGCTCTGCCACTTCAACAGAATTCCAAAAAGAGAGATACGTCTTAGGGATTTACTGCAGAACGATTGGGTTGAGTCCAAGGATCTCTGACCAAAGAAGTACTCGGGTACGACGATTCTGTTCGCTTCAAGAGGTCAGTTTATTGATGTGTTCGATATATGTTTTTAGTTTGCGCTCATCATTGTTTCGATAGAGGGTTTTGTCCGGTTTTATACCCCGCTCCCATTGATTTGTTCGATAATGTTTTTAGTTTGCCTCATATGGTTTCGATAAGGGTTGTTTCCGCTTTATACCCGCTCCCATCATTAACAACAGCAACCACTTTTGCATTGTCACACTCCACAATCAGCCTAGGAATTGCAAGACTCCTAGCTAAACGAAGGCCTTCACAAAGACCCCATAATTCAAAACATAGAATAGAGCATGAACCAATATTACAAACAAAACTAGCTACCCAACCAGCTTTGCTATTGCGAATCAGACCACCACAAGTCGCCACTGCCCTTATCACAGCCCCATCAACATTAAGTTTCAAAGCAAACGCTGGCAGAGGTTGCCAAGAGATATACCACATACATCAAAGAGAATGCCGCTGAATGTCATGTATAACAGTAAAAGGCGACATAATCTGCTGCTCAAATCCTAAAATCCCCAGTCACATCTCTTTGCAATCCACACATTCATTAGCAAAGATAAAACCATTCCTATGCTGCCAGACCTTCCAATAAGCCATACTGAAAATGGTACACCATGTCAAGCTCGATTCACGAACCTCAAAGTTACTCAAACTCTCTCGAATTCAAGCTTCTACTGTCACTCCTGAATTAAAAAAATTTAAAGAAGAAGGCGGATGCAAGTGCTGCCATAAAACAAGAATAAAGCTATAGTCCCTCAACGCATGCAAGAGATTCTTGTTAATTCCAATACATACACTACAAGAAGAGGATGAAGAAATATGGCGATAAAACCGAATCGCATTAGTTAATAATTTATCCTGAATTGCAAGCCATAAAAATACTCTAATCCTCTCAGGGCCAAACCAACTCCGTACAACACACCGATCTTATTGCTCAAGAGGGGGAATATCGCTGGCAAGCCAATGGTACGCTAACTTAATAGAAAGTTTTCAAGATGGAGAAAATCTCCATAACCTCACATCAGACCCTATAACAAATGAAGGTGGGAGAATAGCAGTAATACAATTAATATAATGGTTTAGAAGAAACATACACATCTTATCACAATCCCAGCTCCCATTAGGAGCAACATAGAGAGCCACCTAATCATTCAATATAGAAAACGGGACGGGATGAGATGCTTCCTCCCTTAAGAAAGCCATATGTCTGTCCAGAAGCGCGCCACAGCTCCATTACCAATAGCATAAAAATAACACTACAACAAATGAGGCCAGACCGAAACCATCCCACACCATAAAGTAGAAGATCTAGTACTAGCTTGAACATCTGTGCGCACAGTCAAAGTATCCAGAAAATGATATTTGTAGTGTAATTTTCAAACCCAAAGGGCATTCGAGTTCGTCAATAGAGACCAACAATGCTTCAACATAAAGGATTGATTAAGGAACCACATATTGCAAAAGCCCAACCCACCACAAACCTTCGGGCGACAAACCGCAGACCAAAAAACTAAGGAGACCTTCTGAATGCCATTTGAAGAACCCCAAAGAAATTGCCAACATAATTTCTCAATTTCCTAACAAATAGAGACTGGGAGAAGCATAGACTGCATCACATAATTTGGTAAAGTAGCTAAAATTGTCTTCGAGAGAACTGCCCGGCCTGCCATTGATAAATAAGAAATACTCCAATTCGGTAAATGCTTTTTAACAGCATCAAGAATAAAAGCGTATTATTGTTTTTTAGCATGGTTATATTGATTTTAAACTTAAAAAATTTATTAGCTATAAAAATTTTTTTGATTAAATTGCACAACCAACGAATAGGCATCCATACTTTGGTTAAATTTTTATATTGAATTTAGGATTAAAATTTTCTATTAAAAGGATTCATATGCTAGGATTCAAATTCTCCTTAAAAAAATAAAAGGTTATTCATATATTAATTCACAATCATTTAGATGTGTTCAATCCTTATAGAATTTATTTTTGGCTTAAAATTTTTATTAACTATGAAAATTATTTTGATTAGCTTAAATTAATTTAATTTTAGGACTCTGTTGTAATTTATTTAGATACTTTTATAGTGATGTGGTATAATTGTACTAATTTTGATAATTTTCAGCTTTCTTTATAATTGTTGGTTGAGGTGTTGCTCAGTTAGCAATACTAGCCAAGATGTACGTCATGTAAAGTAAGAGAGTAAAAAGAGATTAGACAATTCATTAATAATAATTCTTTCTCTCTCTTCTAAATATTTTTTCTCTCTTTCTTTTTGATTTCTCTTCTTCTTCCCCAATTTCTTTTTTCTTTTCTCATTGAAAATCCTAGCTAAGTCATACATGACTAGCAAACCTAACAATTTAACCATGACAAATAGAACCAAAAACTAATTTTTTTTTAAAGTTAAAAATTAATGTATTTCAGTTTAAAAAAAATTAATGTTTGTCATAATTTTCAACAACATGCATAATTAATTATGCGATAAAGTGAAGAAGAATCATTAGTTGTGAGAACATGTATTTAGTGAATAAATTTCCTCCAAAATTAAGTTTTTTTTTCCCATCCATTTATCCATCCAGGACCACTTAAGGTTATATTTGTCATTTTTTGTGACATAATCCAGGATCACAATGAACCAATTAGCACTACTCTTTTTCTTTTAGGCACGATGGATTCAGTTTAGAATTTTTTTCAATTCCCAACATAATTAAGAGAGTATGTTGTTTTTGTTTCTTTTGGTTTCTTTTCTTCGTGCCTGAATATCCCAAATGTGGTTTCTTCTTGATTTACTTTTCTTTTTAAGTAATGTGTTGGGTTTAAAGGAATTAATAATGTATATAGACACTCGTTCATCATGATTTTGTTAAACCATGAAGATGTTTCCATTGGTTAGTTCAATAGATATAGTAGAAACTGCAAATTCAACAGGGATTTAGGGGGTATTTATGTCCTTTCACAAGTCATTGAATAGAAAAAGTTGAATTTTTTAACGGAATGACAATAGAGTATACTAGTAGAAAAATATAGATACAACATAGTGTATTTTAAAATATGAGGATATTGTAGTTAATTTTAGCATAATATGGGGACACTTTTATAATTTTTTCAATTACTAAGTTGCCCATTTTAATTTCTCTTGCTTCAAATTTTATGTCCCTTCTTATCCTTCATCGCTTTAGTTTCTCTCTCAACAAAACATAACTCTTTCTCTCATTTTTCTCCAATCAAAATCAAGGCTTTTGGTTTGAAACCATCAAATTTATTTATTTTTGAATTTTTTTAGACTTCTCTACCGCTTTTGTGCCCCCCCATCTCTCTCTCTCTACGATGGTGTCACGCCCGACTTTCACAACGAAAGGAATTGTCCGCTTTGGATCAAGCCGAATCCATCCCATACTGGATTGGCATGATCTGCACGATTTTGTCCCGCTGGAGAAATGAGAAACTTCCCAGGTGGTCACCCATCTTAGGATTTTCTTTAAGCGAGCACACTTAACCTTGGAATTCTTCTAACTCTCCAAGCCATTTCACCAAAAGGCGCCTCTATTGATTAGTTTCCCCCTTTTCGATATATGATCCAATTCATTTCTGTGTCCTACAGTCGGGATATCACAGGCTCACCAGCTTCGGCGTGATTTGTCCTCGAACCATACATCTACTAGAGAGGGTCCGGCTCTAATACCAATTGTCAGGCCTGACTCTAACCACCAGAGGAATTGTCTGCTTTGGATTAAGCTGAATCCATCCCATACTGGATTGGCAGGATCTACACAGTTTTATCCCGCATGTGAAATGGGAAACTTCACAAGTGGTCACCCATCTTAGGATTTTGTTTAAGTGAGCACACTTAACCTTAGAGTTCTTCTAACTCTCCAAACCATTTTACCAAAAGGCGCCTCTGATGATTAGTTTCTTTCTTTTCGATATATGATCCAATTCATTCACGTGTCCCGCAGTTGGGATATCACAGATGGCTTTCGTGATTTTCCTTCTCCTCCATCTAATATGTTTTTCTTCATAATCTGTTAAATATTTCAGTCATCGAGTATTGTTGACGCGTATCTTTATGCCCTCGCCTAACCCGATGAGGATACGAGGATGTGGAATGAGGGATCATGGTTGACCGGAAGTCTTTAAATCCAAAGATTGATTTAAACCAAATTGAGGGTGACTAAATTATAGTAGAGTTGCGTCACACAGCTATAAGGTGCGTGACGGCACTGATAGTTGCGTCACGCAACGTGGAAATGAGGATCATGGTTGACCGGAACGTCTTTAATCCAAAGATTGGAATTTAACCAAATTGAGGGTGATAAAATTCATAGTAGCAGTTGCGTCACACAGCTATAAAGTGCGTGACGGCATTGATAGTTTTGCGTCACGCAACTCAATTAGAGATGATCGTCACCTTAAAAGCCGACATAACGGTTTTTACATTCTGTTTGGATACGTGGCAACGGTCCCAAAAAGTACGTGGCAACGGTCCAAAAAGTGAGCTGCGTCACACAGCTATCGGATTCGTCACGCTACTGTCAGTTGCGTGACGCAGCTATCCCCTATTGCCCTACCCATATAAATACTGCGTTTTTTATCATATTAAAGGAGGAATTTTGGAGAGCGTAAAAAAGACAACTGCAGCTATGTTTTCTGCAGAAACTCTTCTAAGTTATCTTGAAGAAAAACAGCCTTTAGAAATCAGTTAAGTTAAAACGAAAATCATACAAAAAGAGAAAAAAGAGAGAAAAGCAAAGGAGAAGGAAGTATTTGTTAAAACTTGGTGAACAAAGACTTCTGGGACCTTGAAATCTCGTTCCTTAAGGCGTTCAGATTGTTTACAATCCTCAATCTGAGGGTTAGGTGGTAATTATCTAAAACTTTTCTTGGTATTTTTAGTTGTTAATTCAATTATTATTTTAATTTTGTTAGGTTAGAGTAGTGTGATATTGATTAACACGGTACTCTGCCCTATTATTGGATGTTTCTCGAGTTATATTGAACAAGTTTTAATAAGAGGAAAACGTAAAAAAAGGTAGTTGAAAAGGTAGTTACGGACCAGAGCAGTTGCGTCAACGCAGCTACAAGATCGCGTGACGGAACTTTCATGTCCAAAAACACAATGATATTGCCCTTGATAGTTGCGTGACGGAACTATTCGTGTTGTATGAATTATATTTCACTTTTTTATTTTCTGTTTAGTATTATATTTGAAATAAACAACTGATGGATCTAAAAGTTTTCCCAAATTATGAACAGTTACGAACAGCTGCGTCACGCAACTGTTTGATCCGTCACGCAACTGTTCTTCTATAGAACAGCTGCGTGACGCGACTGTTCTAGGATTCTAGAAATAATTTGTTATCCTTTTTAAAATAATAATTTTATGCGATCAAATAAATACTTAATTCTTTTAATAATGTAAAAGACAACCAATCGTGGGCAAATTGTTGTTTAATCAAATCTAGTACATTAATTTATTGTTATGCATGATTTCAGATTTTTTTAGGGTTTTTGGAATTTAAGTTGGGTAGAATGTATTTTAGATTCTGTTTGTGGCCCGCCTTTAACCATAAGGCAAGAGTGGGTCTTTTGATTACTTTAATTTGACTGCTATGGATTGAATGATTGGTGTGGTTTGAATGATTAATTATGAATGCAATGAATGATTTATTTGGGATGATTAAATGATTTTCCGGCATAGGAACTCGGTTCGATTTTATTCGAGTTGGGTTTGTAAATACAATAATTTGTTTTTCTAACTCGGTTCGATTTATTCGAGTTGGGTTTGTATAAATAAATTTGTTTTTCTAAATCAAAATAAATTAGAAATTGTAGGTTAAAAGAAGCCGGTTTTCCAGGCGTCGGCTTCCAACGGGCCGACATACCCAATTCCCATACCCAGAATCGCACTTAGTACGCCTGAACAGTCTTTTAAAATAATTGGCCTTAAATAAAATCGGGATTAAATGAAGTCACTTTTAATTAGAAACGGTCCCATTGCGGAAAAAATGGGTGGCGACTCAAAGTATCTTATAAGACCGATTTATCGGCATCGCATGCAATAAAAGGTTTTATCACCACTTGTTAAAAACAAAGAGCACATTTCAACAAAACATAAAAAATCGAGCGTTTTTCAGGTCGCTCGGGGGCGGTGCAAAAACAAGTATATATATGCCTCTATTTTGTTTTATTTTGTCAATTTCTTAGTTTCTTCTAAAATACTTTTAAAACCCTAAATTCTTTCCGCAATTTTATAATGTGCAAATTTTTTGGGCTTAATTGTTATAATTTTTCTTTTTGATTTGACAGCTCATATGTTTTTAAAGACCTCAATTTCTTTATTTTTCTTTGTTGATGTATATGTAAGAGCGTCTTAATTTTATGAAAACAGGAAAGGACTTTAAAATTTTAAATTATTAGTCTTTGAGTGAGTGTTCTTGTTAGTTGATTTTGGTTTGATAGTTATTAAAGTCCTCTGATTTTATTTAATATTTAGTTATTTATTTGTTTGTTTGCTTATTTCAGAAACCTGTTTTATAATTTTTTTAAAAATTTTTTAGGTAATGCGTTTTTGTATAGATGAGGATTGAATGATTTTGACTTGGATGTGGAATTTTTATGAATTTTTCTTTTACATTTCTTTTGGAATTGGATTTTTAATTTTGGGCAAAATCATATTTCATTAAGCTAATCACATGCATCTCACATGATTTTAACCATGTCATTAATTTTGAGCCACTCTAGCTATGTTGTTGCATATGTTTTGTGGGTCATTACCGCCCTAGTCATAGCTCTGGTAAAGCCAATCTGGAATTGATACTTGATTGAAAAAAATTTATAGTTCAAGCACTTAATTGTAAAAGTTTTCCATTTATAGACCAAATTAGAAAATTTTGAAAAGTTCATACATCAAATTTACAATTAACCCATATAAAAACTATCTTCACAAGTTGTTTTTTGTTTTAAGAGAAAGGGTAATTTAGTTAAATTATCCTTAATATTGTTATAGTTTAGGAAAATTAATTCCTTTTTAATTGTTGTGTAAAACGGAACAAAGGAAGTAAATAGTAAACCACTATGAAAAGTGAAAAGATTAGATAATAAAATATTACAAGATCTTTAATAGTTAAAACCATACTTTTTGTATGGAAAAAACTGAATATTTTACTGAGTCTAACTATCAAAAATAAATCTCTAATTTTATTATATGGCTGAGATGCATTAGTTCCTATCAATTTTAAGGAATCAATTTTGTCTACTTAAGATTTTTTCCTTTTTTTTACCATAATATTCTCGTGAACATTATAGGAATAATAAATATAAATATAGACAATTGAAATTCTCAGCCTATTGGTTTTCATATTAAGTAATTGTGAATTACACGAGACCACCAATCTTATTTTCTAAGGCAGATGGAAAACATGTGCATACCCCACACAATGATGCTTTGGTAGTAGAGGGAATCTTAGAAAACTTCTTCGTAAAAGGATCCTGGTAGATGAGGGTAGTGCAGTTAACCTATTAACTATGGAGGTTCTAAAAGCCTTAAAGTTAGACCAGGCAAAGTTTAAAAACGTCCGAACCCCTCTAGTCTGTTGACGCGTGATTTTATGCCTCCACCTGACCCAATGATGATATGAGGACAAGGGACAAGGTATCACGATAAACCAGAAGTGTTTGAACCAAAAAGTTGTTATGAACCAAAAATTGAATCAAACCGCCCAAAAGGAGTCTGACCCGTGTTAGGGCTGCGTCAACGCAGCTAGTACCTGCGTGACGGCCACTATTAGCTGCATCGTCACGCAACTCTAACGAGGCTGACACCTCTGGCGTGCTCCCGTGCAACGGTCTGCACTGTTTGTATGGATACGCGGCAACTGTACGAAAAGTAAGCTGCGTCACGCAGCTCATAGTTCCGTCACGCAGCCTATACCTGCGTGACGCAGCTTGTTCTTAGCCATATAAATACAACATTTTACAGCAAAAAACGGGACTTTTACTTTTTCTCTCATTTTTCTCTAAAAACCCTAAAGCTCTAAACTAAGTTTTTGATAAAAAAACGACTAGGTTTTCTTCCCCAAGAACTCAAGTGAGTAAACTTGAGGAAGATCAAACCATTAGACATTTTGTTTTTTGGAAATCAAAGGAAAAGAAAAAAGACATAGAGAACAAAAGAGAGAAAAGATAAAAGAAAAACGTTTGCTCGATAACCACGCTTCTGGAATCGTGATACGACATCTCTGAACTAACTTCAGTGCATGCAATCCTCAAATCTGAGGGCTAGGTAACGATCCTAACTGCTCTTTTTCATTTATAACATTCTATATCTTAAAAATCTCATTTTTCTAGTATTTGGTTAGTTTGGTATTGATTAAACACCATTTTGCCCATTTTTGAGTATTTCTGAGTTGTGTTAAACTATTGTTAACAAAAAATAACAAAAAAGAAACGTAAAAAAGGTAGTTTGAAAGGTAGTTGCGGACCAGGGCAGTTCTGTCACGTAGCTACTACCTGCGTGACGCGGCTGTTCATGTCCAAAAGTCTTTGATTCAGACTGGACCACCTGCGTGACGCAGCTATTTGCATACCCAGTATATTTTTATTCTCATATTCATATTTAATGTGATATTTTGAATAAATAGTCAATAAAGCTGAGAATTTTAATAAGTCACGAATAGTTCTGTCACGCAGCTAGGAGTTCCGTCACGCGACTGTTCTTCATAGAACAGCTGCGTTGACGCAACTGTTCCTATTTCCCAGTAATAATGTTAAAAGTTGTGCCACGCGACTATTTCTTCAATAGAAACACCCGCGTGACGCGACTGTTCTAAAAGTTCCAGAATAATAAGGAAGTTGCGCCACGCGACCTGTTCTTCAATGGAACAGCTGCGTGACGCGACTATCTTGAAATTTCCAGATAGTTTCCTTAAATTTCATTTAATTTAATATTAACTAAGTAGATTTTAATCATAACTCAGAAAATGATCAATTATGGGCAAACTAAATTTAATCAAAACCAGATCAAATTAATTATTAATGGATTATGAGATTTTTAGGATTTATTCCTTTTCGTTTATCATTAAATTATATTATCAAAATTCGGTTTGTGGCCCGCCCTTTAACCATAAAGCAAGAAGCGGGTCTTTTAATTTTTATTTGATATGTATTATGGGATGGAATGATGGATGATATGAATTATTTGTGATGAATGCAATGAAATGGAGCCTAATTGGGACGATAGTTTAATTTTCCACTTCCACATAGGAGCTCGGTCCGATTTAATCGGGTTTGGGTTTAAATAATTGGCTTTTCTAAAATAAAATCAAATTAGAAATCGTAGGTTAAAGAGGCCGGTCTTCCGAGCGTCGGTTTCCAACGGGCCGATGTACCTAATTCCCTTACTTAGAATCTCATTGGTTCTTTTGACCAGTAAAAGGCCTTGAATAAAATGGGTTGAAATGGAGTCACTTTTGTAAAATAAAATCAAAAACGGTCCCATTGCCGAAATAATGGGTGGTGACTAAAAACAATTTGTAAGACCGATTTATCGGCATCGCACATCCAAAAGGGTTTTATCACTTTTTTTTTTTTTAAATAAAGTATTCAAGTACACCAAATAAAGAAAAATCCACGATCTTTCTCCGGGGGAGGGGGGGGAAACAGTTTGGCGACTTCACTGGGGATTTTGCACCCACTATCCCCGGTTGTTTTTAATAAACAATATAGTAGTTGCAATTAGGAATTAACTCTCAAATCAGAATTCATGGTAGCAGACATCCACTTTCCATATAATGCCATATTAGCCAGACCTGCCTTGTATGAACTAGAGGCGATTTTATGTATCAGGTACCTAACTCTGAAATTTTACGCTGATAATTGATACGAAATCGAGACCACTCAACTATAAAGCTCAAGGAAGCATTGGTGTTAAGTTTGACGGTGGATCTAGCCTAGACCATGCGATTTAGGTGCATCCATCCGAGAATTAACATTACTACCAACCGCAAGCCTAGTACTTAAAGGTGCGTCAAAAGGAGTAGGCCCAACAAAGCTCAAATCCTGTTTGTGGAACCCAGACCTTGTTCAGCCCGATTAGACCGAAACCCATGCACATAGTTCAAAGCCTTAGTTACTTCCCCTAGGGTGCGCCCGATTCTATTTGCTATTGTAATGCCGCATTCATTTCCGAGAGTTTATATTGTCAATCTCAAAACCCCCTGTTGGTTGTCGAGATTAGACCAATTTCTAGGAAATAGATGTCGGAATTTATACCAATGGAATCCGTGTGTGGGAGAAATAAGGTTGGAAGGCATGCGCATTTCCCAACCCCGTTCCCTCTGTTTGCTATAACCTGTACATATGTTTGGTGACATTCATGCACCATGTAACACCTTCCCTTTTCAGCATGCATTAATAAAGAGCTAATGTTCGTATGGACATTTGACCCTTGATTTTGAGACCGGATTTCAAAATTCATTATGGGAATAATATAATGCAGAGTACTTATAGTGAACTAATACCGCAAAAGAAAAGGAGTTATAAGGGGGTTGCAATTCCTTTGTATTTCAACATTTCTCACATTTCTGAATAAAGTGAGAGTATTAATAAATTTTGGTAACGAAATTAAAGAAAATCCTGCTTGGGGCCATAAGGGTCCAGGCAAAAAGTAAGGATACAAAAATATAAACAACAATAAAAGTAAAATTCCCCGCTCGGAATTCTTTCAATTCCGAGGCAAAGTTAGGGATTCGAGAGAAAATTAGTTTGATTGTAAATCCAAAGGAACGATTGGACGACAGATAATGCTTGAAAATGTTCAAATTACAAAATAAGTTGTTGATGCATTATTCTATCGAATTTTTGATCCGGTCGCCGAAACCGAGATCTTATTTCCATACCGGCTTTAGTGCTTAGAAATGCATTTCTTCATCCTATGTGCTTTCATTTTCAACATGCATCATGAGGACCCTCTTTACTCCAGAAATTTTTTTGTCAGAATTGAAATCCTCTTCCCGGGAAACTACTTTGAGAGTTTGGAATCGACGTCCTGGTCAGCGTTTAATCAGAACATCCCCAATCCCCGAATTTGCTCCAATTAGCTTCGTGAATCAGTCAAGTTCATCAGACTCAGAGCTCGACTCAGATTCAGTGGAAATGGCCGATAACACGGAAAACGAGACCGGATTTTCTGAGGCTCAGATAAGAACTATTGCTCAGATTGTGGCTGTGACTCTTGCTCAAGATAGGGCCCAAAACCAGAATACTCCCCCTTCGAGTAGCCAACCTGTGGCTGAAGAAAGGCCAATCCCAGAACCTGTGTCAGGTAATCAGGCTTCTATGGGAAACACTGTCCCAGTCGAAAATGATGTGCTCAAGCAACTCGCCGATCTGAAAGAAAGATTCGACAAAATGGCGGCAGTTCCGACAAAAATGGCGGCAGTAAAGGAGAAAGACCCGGTCCACCAATCTTTCAACATAACCGATATGTGTTGCCACCCAACCAAGCTCCTCCTCGTCAAAGACTCAAACATACATATTTGAAGAGACAATGATCCTCGCTCTCACTTATTCTGAATTCTCGAGTGTCCCAGATGAACCGGTAATAAACGAGGAAGATGTTTGCGTGCATTCCGCAAACCCTGCATAAAGACTAATCGGAGGTGGTTATGAATGGTCTAGATGAGGAGGTTCGAAGAATTGGATCAAGTTGCCAGACACTTTTCTCAGCATTTCAAAAACTGAGGGAGAGTGATGAGTTCAGTCCTGCGGGATTTTTAGAGAGTTTAGACAAGGGAAGGACCGAAGGTTTTTCCGACTACACAGGAGATGGAGAAAACTAAGCTATATAGAGTTCAGACAAGGCCAAGGACAAAAGAGTTGATCAGAATCTTTAGCAAGGAGCCTACTGCCTTCTTCAAGGAAAGGAATGTTACTCAGCCTCTCCACCCGATTTTCTTTGGTTCAAAGTGCCTGGTTAAAACATTGAGGAACTGTACAAGGAAGGAAAAGAAGAAGAACAGAGGGTTTGGTAACTAACCAACTTCTTAATGGTGAAGAGGTGCCGGAAAGCAGTAAATCAGAACCAGTCAGGGAACAATAACGCTACAAGTGGGGGCAAGTTAATGAGAAGAACTAGGAGGGAGTTCACTTGATTAGGAAGACCTTTGAGCACGGGGTGCTAAGATCATGCATCAGAATGGAGTGTTGTCAAGCTACCGGTCGACCCGACTAAACAAATGCGAGGGAGGTAACATGGACAGAAATTGTGATTAGATTATCATCAGTGCAAGGGACATTCAACTGATGAATGTTTCAAATTGAGGCATGATATTCAAGACTTGATTGACAGTGGGAAGATTACTAAGCCATCGGATAAGAGTAAGCCCAGCACCAAGAACAATCCGCTTCCCCAATATCAGTACAATTATCCACCTCGTAAGTCTCATTCGGGCGGATCGGTTAATGCAATTGGGAGCGGGTTATCAGAAGAGGTAGTATTAGCTGAAGCAGAGTAGGAAGAGTGGATGTGCGCTATGTTAAACATATGGGATGACTGTAGTAGTGATGAGGAAGAAAAGGTGCCAGTGAAGATTGAAATCGAAAAAAGTATCACTGTGAAAGTAGGTGATGTAGGCGATGTGGGCCTGGAAGATGAAGATGAACAGTTCAGCCTGGCTATTTAGAAGAGCTTAGCCGACCAAAGAGGAACAATGGTATTAACAGCAGTGAAGAAGAAGTGGAATGGAAGGTAAGGTTTTTCAGAGCTTGACACCGCAGTGGCGAGTGTACAATCCCCGAGAGCAAGTATGCAGGCTAAGGGAAAAGAGATTGGCTGTTGATGGAGCAAAGAAGAAAGTGACAGAGAAAGGCGGGGAGAACCCGAAAGAGAAAAAAGAATGAAGGAAGAGGTAGTGAAAGGGCAAAAGAAGGCTGTTGAGGCTGGCGAAAGCCAGTCAGCGTAAAAGTGCCTAGTGGGGGTGATCGCCAGTTCAGTGCTGAGTCAATTACAAAGAACCAAGAGCAGACATTTCAAATATGGAATTTGCTGATACATCTAAAAGAAGCATAGAGAAGCCTTGCTTGAAGCCATGACTTTCGTCAGAGTGCCAGCTCGGATACAGAGTGTTGACATGATCAATGTGCTACAGCGTAGAATCGGTGAAGTTACTTTCTTTGATTCAGACCTTCCACCAGAAGGAAGAAACCACTGCAAGCCACTGTACATTCAAATTGCCGTTAATAGAAGAGACACCAGGAATGTGATGATTGACAACGGATCCGCACTTTGTGTATGTCCGCTAAAGATGTTGTCCAAGTTTAAAATTGAAGAATTAGAGCTTGAGCAATCAAACATGGTGGTCAAGGCTTATGATAACACCATGCGGAACGCAAAAGGGACTTTCAAAGCGAAGATATCCACGGGTGCAGTGGAAAGCTGGGTAGACGTAATTGTGCTAGATATTTTGGCCAACTACGCTCTTTTGTTGGGGAGGCCTTGGCTCCATCCATTAGGCGCGGTTCCGTCCACTCTGCATAGAAAGGTCAAGATTGTTCCATCCACTCTGCACAGAAAAGTAAAAATCCCGTGGGGTACAGACGTGGTAACCGTTAACGCACAAGAGGATCTGAATGTGGCAACAGTGGAAGGTTTAGAACTGGCGGTGCCCTTATCGGGATTTCAGGTGGCAGTAATTGATGAGCCCACCACCAAGAGCAAGAGTGCAGTGAATAGAATGAGTCCTTTTTCAAGGAAGATGATGAAAAGAATGCAGTGGCAGTATGGCCGAGGTTTAGGTCGGGAACTGCAAGGAAGATTTGAGCCTCTCTCATCAGCAGTTGGACAGCAAGACAAGCGCGGATTGGGATATTCTGAGAACCGAAAAAAGGAGAAATATGAGATTCGGTCTCCAGTTAGAGGTCCAAATTTGGGTCATATCTTTTTCGTTCCACAAACAGAGGGAGAGTTTCAGAGTAGGGGAAAGACCTACCCCGGCTTGGAGATATTTATGACTGATTATGAGGAGAAGCTGATCAAGTCGCCCGAACCTTCCTCCTTGAACAGTTGGGGGTGGATGGAACTGAATTCATGGCAGCAATGACAGAAGCGAGCACTGAATCTGTTGGTTGAAGAAGATATCCGAGTTTTTGGAAGAACTTTTGGGGATTGGGGATGAAGCTTCCAAGTCCATGCAGAGCAGAAGGCCAAGGCACGGATCCTCCAATCCTTTTTTTTTTTTGTTTTTTTTTTTCCTTTATAGCCCCCCTGCTGCTGAAGATTGTCCGGAAGAGGCAGAAGAGTTGAAGATCGAAGAAGATGATAGAGCAGGAAAGGCCAAGAAAGAAGCTTACCCGCGGAAGAAGAAGGCGCAGATGCCGACGAAAGTGATCCAGACAATAAAAGATACTGTAATGAATGTATTTGAACAAGCAGTTAATCCTGTGTTTTTGTTTTTTCTGATGCCTTGTTTATAATTTATAAGACCGATTTATCGGCATCGTATATCCAAAAAAGGTTTTTTATCACCGCTTTTTCCAAATGAATATTTAGGTACACAAATCCGATCCATGATTTTCTCCGGGGGGAAAACATATACCACGCGCATATTTGACATAAATGCATTGCATCATTTTGCATTTAACTTAAGCACCACTGAAGATCCTAAAATATCGAAATCGGATCAGACTTTAAACCTGAACTCAGGCAAGATCTTCAAGAATGTATCAAGAAAAATTCAGAGGTATATGCCTGGAGCTATGCGGACATGCCAGGGATCGACAGATCGATTAATAGCGGAGCACTTCATTCCTACTGATCCGAGTGTTAAGCCAGTAAAGCAGAAAAGGAGAAGGGTCAGACCAGAATGGCAGGACGAGATCAAAGCGGAAGTCTAGAAGCAGTTGGATGCAGGGTTCTTAGAAGTAGTTCACTATCCGGAATGGTTGGCTAATATAGTCCCGGTGCTCAAAAAAGATGGAAGGATAAGGGGCTGTGTCGACTACAGGGACCTGAACAAAGCCTCGCCTAAGGACGACTTTCCACTTCCACACATAGATGTTTTGATAGACAGTGCTGCCGGGATGGGATGTTATTCTATCATGGACGGATTCTCCGGATATAACCAGATATTGATGGCCTTAGTGGATAAGCATAAGACCTAAGACCTGCGTTTCACCACATGACTTCGGAACATTCTACTAACAGAGTGACGCCATTTGACTAAAGAACGCCGGGGCAAACATAGTCAGAGGATGCTACTACGTTATTTCATGAATATGATCCATAAAGGATTGGAAGTGTAATGTTAGATGAAATAATGTTGATCATGACAAAAACAACAGGAAAGAACATGCAGAGGTGCTGGAGAAATTCTTCACGCGGTAAACAGTACATTTGAGACTTTAATTCCAAGAAAGTGGTGTATTTGGAGTGACGAAAGGGAAAAATTGTTAGGTTTTTGTGGTAGGACCTAATGGGATTGAGGTTTGACCCAGAACAAATAAGAGCCATCAGGATAATGGAACCGCCGAGAACAGAGCGTCAAGGTGAGAGCTTCCTAGGTAAAATTCCAGTACAATCAGCGATTTATTTCGAGGTTTATCCATCACCTGTGCTCCAATTTTTAAGTTACGAAAAAGATAGCCGGTTAAGTGGAATGAAAGATTTGCCAGAAAGCCTTTGACACATAAAGAAATATTGATGAATCCACCCGGTGCTTAGTTCACAAGAACCAGGAGAACCCTCTGACTTGTAACCCTATCTATAGAAGAATGCAGGAGTGGAGCAATGTTGGTACAGCCGGACGCCGCTGGAGTAGAGAAGCCATTTTAACTACATCAAGTAAGAAACTATAGCCTATCGAAGAAGAAATACAATCTAAGTTGAGAAAACATTGCATGGCATAGTGTGGTCGATAAAGAAATTGAGGCCGTATTTTGGATTCCTTAAGTGTCACTTGTCTCCAAATTGATCCATTGAAATATTCTTGCAGAGACGACATATAGGGT
>NW_023591736.1:748452-901424 GCF_014843425.1 Jatropha curcas | reverse complement strand
TTTTATACAGAAAATATATAATTTGGTTGGGGCCGTCCAATTGTACGATTCCACCAACATTGGAATAATATTTTGACAACCTTTAAAAAATATATATAGCAAATTATTGGCACCTCAAGCTCGAAACGTTTCTCAAAAACATTAAATAAATAAATTAAAATAATAAAAGAAAGAAAAGAAAACTATTTTCAAAGTTAGGTGAATTATAATGACATCATTTTAAAATATCCGATTTAATTTTGAGTTATGGATCATATATATATATTCAGCAATAATTTTTAATATTGCCTAGTTAAATAATGTTTATATTAAAATTTAAAGGAGCGAATTATTAAATAATATATAATTAAAAAGTATATTTATTAAACACAGTTATAGATTAATTTAATTATATATAATTTTATACAGAAAATTATTGGCACCAATTGTACGATTCCACCAACATTGGAATAATATTTTGACAACCTTTAAAAAATATATATAGCAAATTATTGGCACCTCAAGCTCGAAACGTTTCTTAAAAACATTAAATAAATAAATTAAAATAATAAAAGAAAGAAAAGAAAACTATTTTCAAAGTTAGGTGAATTATAATGACATCATTGCCCTTAAATTAAAGCCAATGAGAGGTCCAATAGATCTTAGTGGTATTGGCATGGCAACCCTTTGTCCTATATAAGAATAAGACATTGCTTTTATAATTTAAACTTTTTCATAAAGAGGGCAAGGATTTCTTTACACGTGCCAAAGTTGTGCACGGGTGTACCAATTTTTTGTTTTTTAAACAAATTATTTTAATTGGATGACACAGGCTAAGATCGTGCAATGGCACGGGTTCTACTAAAAAATTATTAGAGTTGTTGTCAACGATATTAATTATTGTTTTTACTAACAAAATATATATTATTAAATAATTATATTTATAATTAAATATTTAATTGGTATAGCTAGTGGTGTTTGCTTGTTTGCACATAACCAGCAACCTTACAAAATAATAATAATAATAATAATTCTTGTTGACCTATTGTTTGATTAATTAAAGAGTAAAGATAATCACAATTTTATACGCGATTGATGAAAAAATATTTATTTATACTGAATTTATTTCTATATATTTAATTAGTCGTTAATTGTTAATTTGAAAGAAAAAATTCTCATCATTTATTACTATTTCATCTTTTTTTTCTTAAAAAAATAATTTATTGTTATTGGAACGGTTGAATTATAAATATGTATGTTTTTTTTTTTTTTTTTTTTTTTGAATATAAATATTATTCTTTTTTTATTATTTTTTTTTGGTACATTCAGAATTTCTTTTGGTCTAAACGTCACACTGAATGTGGCCCTCTTTGATTTAAGTCGTATTCTTAATAATAATTACAATGGGTTTATAAACACGCAAGTAAAGTCAATGAAATTCTAGTAAAATGTCTCTAACGAGAAGGGTAATGCTCTGGATTCACAAAATACCAGTTTAGTTATCCATATGTTAACATTTATTGTAAAGTTTCCAGAACAATCAAGGTATTTTCTAACTGTATAGGAAGCTCGACATAGAAGAAGATATAATGAGTCGACAACTTTTTAAAAATCTTTACTATTGATTTACCTTTGAATTCATAAAATGTGATTAGTTGAACCCGATCTAAGGTAAATTATAATTATTCGATGTAATTTTTAGTTTTTGACTATATTGAAATATGATATTTGACATCAACGAATTGGTTATAGCATAAGGTAAGAAAGTAACGGAAAGATACACTTTCTATGGATTTATAGTAATGCTAAATGAAATCAAGGTCAAACAATATTCCCTCACCAGCTTTCCAATTAAAGACTAGACAATAACAGTAGAGAAGGTTAAAAACAATTTAAAATCTATTATGGGTAAAAAGATATTATCAATTAGAAATTAAATATGGATCAAAATTGTACAATCATTATCATATCATTAATTATTTCTAAAAACTTTCTGACAAAGTCGCAAAAATATTATCCACCTAGTAGAATGTCGATTGAAATGAGATCGCCAACATCATATATATTATATTTTGCGTCAGAACGCATGAGAATGGGAACTGATTAGAAGGTGCAAAATACAGACTTTCGCCCATAAGGAGAATATCATAGTAAAGTGTCCCTAGGCGGGGGGTAGGTTGTCGTGGGCAGCAATTGTTCTTTTTCAACTTTTCACTATATAGGCTAGATGATATTCGACGAATCTATATTTGTACTGGCTGTGCGCACCACAATGTTTTCGAGATGCGTCTCCTATGATTCAGAGTCTTTAAGTAGGGTAACGTGGACTTACCCGATCGATTTTGACTACCAGGTCGTCGTTCTTTCTTGTGTTTTTTATTATTTTTTTGTAGTGCACAAGATTCAAGGAGAAATGGCACGGCATTTAGGGAAAGCCAATGATCGTCGTCAACATATGCGGCCATCCAGTACCTGGCTAGAGAGCAAGGAAGAACATGAGCAAAGCCCTTAACAAAGTGAAGTTTACTATTCGTACAACGGTGCATGTCTAAAAGTTGTCTGATACGACCGGATACACAGCTACGACCCCAGACCCACCTAGGAGCTCAAGGGCTAAACAAGGACCACAAGACAAAGCAGAGTCCAATATCATAATGCCGCGGACTCCTTAGTGGACCAGCATTACACAGAAAGGCCGTGGCAAAGGCCAGGTGATTGGAGCGGTAACGATCCATGTCCTTATACCAATCAACGGGTTGCAATCACTGACAGAGCTCCAGGGAAGGCCGGGCGTTCGCAGTGAGATGCGTCGGCTCTTCAACAAGTGCCTGATGAAGAACTAATTGAAGAGAACATTGAGTCTGGACACCTAATCTTACTCACCATTAAAGAAGCAATGTTGAGAGATTCGGTAAGCACCGCCATGCGGCGGCTGTTCGCAAGGGCTGACACGCACACGGGGCGGCGGTGCAACTACGTAAGCCCTCTCAGGAACAACACATGATCTGGACCCCGCTCGACCTGGTGGCCCACACGTGAGCCACTCGCCGCTCGTACTCAGGCCGTGCAACTATCTACAAAGCTCCTGTCTGCGAAGGAAGCTTCCAACCATGCCGCCGCGCGACACGGCGCCGTCGCGCCTCGTCGGGCTCGGGTAGGCAGCCTTGCGCCGTCCCTATAAAAGACCGTGCCACTCTACTGCCTCTCGCGAAGGAAGCCCATCCCATGCCGCACATTCGCTACTGGTCTGTGATGAACAAGCTAGGACAGGGCTGCAGCGGTGATCGGTCGAGGTAGGGCGACAGATATGGGAGTGTAAGCCGAGCATCAGCGTGACTGGGTGTGCGCCTCTTGACCACCGCGGCGCCGAAAAGGAGACTGACGGGTATGTATCACAGCGGTGAGAGGAGCAGTGGCCGAGTCAGGTTGGATGGGCGGAGATAGCTGAGGACGCTGGTGGTAGAGCGCCGTGCAATTGACAATATGTGTCGTGTCATGGGTGCTCGATTGACCTTCCTAACAGACGGGTGAGCAAGGTACGTTAGTGAGGTTATTTCTGCTGTTTTTGCACATGTAATGGGCTTGGGGCCCTCCAATAATTTTCGTCCACGCCTTGAATAATTAGCCTTACATTTTGAATCTAGGATTTAGTCAATCTTTAGTGGGAGTGTATGTATTGAAGTGAGTGAGATGTTCAGCGGTTTACCGCACAGAAAGTATTCCTTCATGGGAGAAAGTTGGTGTCAAATGTCGCATTGTTATTCAAAAGACTCGTATACGGGGTACAGTTGCGCTTGGGTAAGAGGATACGTGTTAGAATTTGCTAAATCCTACTCCTTCTAACTCAAAAAAAAAAATTTCCCCCCCCTTTAAGGATCTGGACCCTTTAGATAGTATAAATAGCTTGTTTATTTTGTAATTCTAGATCCAATTAAATTCATGAATTAAAGACATAACTTCTTCATGCTTAGGCCGTGTTCATCGCGTTTTAGAGAGTGTGGAGATTGCCATTCTTCTAATTGCCAGTCAAGAACAAGTAAAGCTATATCAAGTCTTTATGGCGTTTATCTTATTCTTTCTCTTAATATTGGTGTTTTTTAGCGGCTTCTTAGCTTTGGGTCTGCTATAGAGAGGACGGTTTAGTTTGATCTTGGATCTCTTCCAAAACTTGTCATTGAGTTATGAAGATTTATTTTCATTGGGCTTCCGTGTCAGTTTGGTGAATCTAGAGCCAAAGATTAAGGTAATTCTTATTCTATCTTAAGGCTCTAGGGTTTTGGCTGTTTTATTTGTTTTCTATTGCATTTCTCCCTTAGTTCTTGTGTTGTTTTTTCTTGTTCATCTTGTTTTCTTTGTGTTATTTTTCTATTTGAATGATTAGTTCAATTCGCTTTTGCCTTCATTAAATTTCATAAATTTCGTTATTGTTTCAAAGTCTGGAGTTAGATCCTTAGATCTTGTTTGAACTTAAAAAAAAAAAGAAGTTATAAAAAAGAAATTTTCGTCCACCCATTTGAAATTGCGTTGTGTGGATCTGATATTGTTCCTTGAATCCAAGGATTTTGAATCCTAATTCAAGGGTTTTACCTTATTTTGCTGGGATCTTTGCCAATATTTTATTGGGATTCAAGTCCCTAATCCTATAGGAGTTTGATCACTATTTAGTGGATGTTCCTGAATCTAACAAGGGATTTGATCCATCATTTACGGGATTTTATTATTCCCACTAAATCTGATGCGTGATCAAAACCAATCGGTTTAACTTCTCTTGCTGGCGAGTAAGATAACAAAAGAAGTTAGTTGATCGAACATCATCCAGTTCATCATATCTTTATATATATATCTATCGAGTAGCCTGCATGGAACGTTTTTTTTTTTTTTTTTTTTTTGGTACAGAATTTCTTTTGGTCTAACTCCACTAGAAATGTGGGCCCTCTTTGATTTAAGTCGTATCCTTACAAAATTTCAATGGAATTTTTATAAACAAGTTAAAGGTCAATGAATATTCTTGTATGTCTCTAAAGAGAAGGGGTAATGCTCTGGAATTCAAAAATACCAGTTCAATTTTTCATATGTAAACATTTAATTGTAAAGTCAGAATTCAATCAAGGTATTTCTAACTATACACTAAAAAAGAAATAATAAAGTCGGAACACTTTTAAAAAATCTTTACTATGATTAGTTTGATTCATAAATGTGATTATGAACCTGATCTAGGTAATTAATTTTCGTATTTCAATTTTGACATATGAAATATGATCATTTAACACCAATGTAAGCAAAGGAAGAAAGTAGCAGAAAATACATTTCTATGGGATTTATATAATGCTAAATGAAATCAAGGTCAAACAATATTCCTCACGCTTTCCAATTAAAGACTATTTAATTAGCAATAACAAGTAAAAAGTTAAAAACAATTTAAGACTCTTTATGTGTAAAAGATATTATCTAATTAGAATTAAAATGGATCAAATATGTAAATTCATTCATTCATTAATTATTTATAAAAAACTTTCTGACACTCTCAAGTTTTACGATATACTTTGAACACTATAATTTATAAAATTGCACCTATTCGATATTTTAATTTGACCTATTGAATATTTAAACATATAAAATTAAATCGATTAAATACTTATTAAATAGTTGAAAAATGTGATTATTATTATTTCAAAAGTTATAATAATCATATATCAAATTAATATTATACATAAAAAAAAAAGTTAAAAACCTTAAAAATATTATTGCTAGTGTGTAAAAGTATATAATATTACTAAAATTCTTAAATTTAGAGGCATAATAAGTCCTCACAAAATTTAGATACTATGAAATTTTTTGTTTCTAAAAACAGAGATGTGAATTCATGTATTTTGGTCATCAAAAGGGTCAAGTTGGTGAAGAAAAGATAATACTTGGTAATTAGATTTGAAACAAAATTCTTTAATTATTCTTTTCTAACCTTGGGAAAATTCTACTACTTATTCTTTCTTTGATTAAGTTGGAAAAATTGTTTGAATTTGAAATTATAATTAAGAAATTTACATGATCACACAATATAAAGTTTCGTGTTTACAATGAAAGAAGATTTAATGATCATTTGAATTACTAGAATGTTTTATGAAAATTTTATACTTCTTTCGTCTTATACATGTAAGTCTAGTTTGACTTTCACGTAGATTAATAAAAACTAATTAATACAGTAAAATTATATTTTTTACTTAGTTTTTTTTTTTTCAAAATATCCCTTTATAATATTAAACGATGGATATCAATTAAAAATATGAATATAAATTAAATAGGTGTATATTAAAAAATTAGATAATAATTTTTTTTTAAAAAAAGATAGGTTACATTTTAGAATAAACAAAAATGAAAATGACCCTATATATATGAGACAGAGGGAGTACAATTTTATTTTCATAAATTTTTACATTTTATCACTAATTTATTAAAAGTAAAAACCATAATTTTGAATGATATTTTATCAATCCAATAAGTCTCTTAGGATTTTAAAAATGTCTTGAATTTCATGAAATTCATTAAATTTCACATTTTTATCATTTAGTTGAGAAAAAATCCATAAATTTGATTGGTATTTCATTAATCCAAACAACTCTTTAGCATTAGAATTTAAGGTCATTCGATGCCATAAACTATATTGAGATAAAAAAAAATATATATATATATTAATCGTATAGTGAAGTGAAATTTAATAATTTAATAAATTGAATAATATATGCTAAGTATAAGGAATTAAAATATTACATTCAAAAAAAAATCCTACCCTTAAAGATTTTATAATGTTTAAAGAATAAATAAATAAATAAAAGATTGGTGATTGGCTAAAAAGTCAAGAATTGACGTGCAATCAAACGCTCCAGAACGTTTTTCAGTTAATACCAAATTACTGTCAGCATCAGATTAAGATGTACCTACTTGGCTACTTGATCTTTATTAATCTACAAGCAAAGTGCTGTGGTGTCATCATCATGGTGTAGGCAAGATTTTCCTTTTAACATATTTGTTGTGAAATTTTGTATGCCATTAGCTAATTACAAGTCAATTTATATTCGACTATACTAAGAAACTACCTAGTTCCTATATAACTAAACTTGTGGTTCTCATTAAATGGGAAATAAAATACCCATAAGAACTAACATTTAATGCAAATGGCTTGCTTAAATTAGGAATCCGAATTTAATTTCTATTTGGATTGTATTTCTACAAATACAGTACATATACGATAACAACTACATATATAATGAGTGGCGATGTCTAATAAGAGATATGTTTTCTTAAATCTTGAAATTCTAACAAGGTACAGTTCTATTGATTTAAGCATTATAGTGACTGTAAGCTGATTTCTTCCCCATTTATTTTATAAATCGTTATCATTAAGCTCAGTTGAGCAGTATCAATTTATATTATTAATTTAATTCTAATCATACTTATGAGAAATTAACATATCAGAAGATCAATTTATATTTTTTTCCCTTTCAAAAAAAAAATTCTTTAAAAATCTTCTAATAGGTAATTGCAAATTTAAGGGTTGTTTTTTCGATCAGCAAATTATGTTTGATTAGGACAAGTAGAGAGTACTATGGAATTGTAAGTGCATAAAATGATTGTGTTTGATTTGCATTTTTAATTCTTTTTTTTTGGAAAGTAGACCATCAAATTTCTTTTATACAAGAGAAGTAATTTTCTAAGGGATATATTTTTCTAATTAAATATAATAGATCTATCAATTTATTATATTATTTAAAAACATTGAAATTTATATTATAAACATTAATGTCTTTTGTAATTTGCGAATAATTTACTTCTTAGAAAATTAATTTATATACCAAACACGTTGAAATTACACTTTTTGAAAAATAATTTACTAGGAAGTATATCTTCTCGGTAAATATACTTTCTAAAAAATAGACCATCGACCTCTCAAAATTTACTTTAATGTAGAGTTATAATTCTTATGATGTGTCGTTCCGCTGTTTACGTGGTCGTTCGACAATAGATCCGCTTTAGCTTTTAACGGTTTGAGTTGAGGGTCATAAAATTAAAAAAACATGTCGCCATAAACGACAATTTAGGTATTGTTACGAGCTGTCGTTGGACAACAAAACTCGTCTACGACTACGACATGAACGGTAATAATAAAGCCTTTATCAGTCACTTATTGACGTGTTCACACATATATTGGGCAGGCTATCAATTAGGCTTCGTTCTGCCTATTACGAATCCTTTGATACTGATGTTGTAGGCCTGGGCCCAATCTAAGGTTGCTGGGCTTAAAACAGCACTTCAAAATCTTCTTTTTTTTTTTTTTTTTTTTTTTTTTTTTTTTTTTGCTTTGGTATTGAGTCTCTCTCTTCGGTCACTCTCATAAATGCGCTATATCTCAGTCCTTATTGTACTGGTGTTCAGACACAGTGTACTTGTGGGCAGGCTAATGCAGATATAGGGCTTCGTTTTCTGCACCTCTGATCTCACGATCGTGTTGAATTACTGATGTGTGCTAGTGCTGTGGGCCAGTTCTAGTTGTGTAGCTGCGAGCATTTCAACGAGCACTTTCATCAATCGTTCTTCTTTATTTTTTGTTTTTTTTTCTGTTATATGATGTTATTTTATCTCTTAATGAAGTTCCAGAGGATATAGAAAATCAGGTTTCGTGACAGTTTGAGACGATTTTTTCTAATATTTGCCGGATTTATCATTACAGTCATAATCAAGCCCTTCTTAATACATTTTTTTTGGTTGTTGATTTCGTGATTTTTTTATAAGACATGATTTAAGTTAGATTGATAATTTTATGGTAAAATCAAATTTCTGAGATATCTATATAGTCTGCATGTGGTGATATTCGGTACACTATGTGGATTAATCATTCTTCATCTACTATACTTATCTTTCTTTTTTATTTATATTTCTGAGTGTATGATCCTCAAGTATAATCATATCTTTGTATTTTTAGATATTATTATTATAGTATTGATATACCACTATTCCTGCTCATGCATGATTTAAAAAAATTTTAAAATTTAGAAAATGAAAATTATAAGTATGTAACTTTTTGATCTTATTTTCTGAGTAAATTTTTTTTATACTTTGCTATATTAAAAGATAGAGTTAACATGAGCCTTAGAGATTTGTAATAGAATGACAATAATTTTGTAGTCGGTTGTGAGATCCAACATCTCGATGTATCATGTGAACATCTCCCTTCACGGTGTCTACCCTGTGTAATGGTTGCACGCATTTGTTTATATGATGACCGAGGGCACTGAGACTTGTACGACTCTTCGTTTAGAGGAACTTCTGGAAATTGTAACTTGTTCCGTGTTCTATTTATGGCTGTATGTGAAATTATTTCTTATAGTGACTATGCTGGAATAATCATGATATAAGTATATCTCCCTCAGATAAACGTATCAGACTCCTCAAAATATATGTTCTCCAACTATCATCAGAACACTTTAATAATACACTTTTTTTACTATCTTCTATCTGGCAGAATTTGTGTGGTTATATTTTCTTCTCTTAATTAGCTTTTATTTATTTCCAGTCATATATTAAGGATGCAATTTCATAGACTTTTATTATCAAGTCGGGCATGACACTATTCCACCAACTATTCTGTAAATAGTGTTTTTATACTCTTTTCAATATATTCATAAGATTATTGGTTAATCTCTCTCATTCTCATAAAATATACTTTAACGCCAAAAATATTGTCGCTTTTTTGTTCACTCTATTTGTTATTCTGTTGTACATTATTTTTCTCTCTATATTCTATTTTTTATATATTTGCTTACATGGTCATAATTTTTATATTAAAACCTTCTCTCGCTCCTACCCACCCTCCATAGTCACTTCTGCGTTTTAATGAGCGTACCTCTCAAGTCTTCAGTTTTAGCAACACGATCTTCACCTAGCGTTGATATAAAATCGACGCGCTGAGTATTATAAAATCAGTGGTGCTCATATATTATCGAGGTGAATTTTCGTTCACACATAGTGCTTGTGAACAACTTACTTTAATACTGATCAGATTCATGGGAACCTTCTTTTGCACCGGCCTAATCTTTATAATATCTAGTTTAAAAGTCTTCAGACTATACAGAATGCCTACTCCTTTCGGGCTTTTGTAAGCAAATATTAAATTCCTTATTGCGGGCTAATTTCCATATATCATTGATAACCTAGATTTGTAGGTGTCCTTTATATCTGGTTTATTCTCTATTAGACTTTTTCTTACTATTTGTATTCTTTTTCTAATTTCTTATTTTTCATTGTTATTACTATTTCATGTTTATTATTTGGCTCGCTCGTTCATGTTATGCAAGTATTGTTAAATTATATATAAACATGGTTGCAACTTTATAGTTTATGGATACACATCAGTATCCTATATTTTTGCTAGTTGTGCTTACTGTTCTGTCCAGTAGTTGCTGTGCTTACTGACTATATGCAGCTTTTTGTCTAGGATTCATGTAGTTTTATAGTATGATAAGAATGGAGTCAATTCTGGAAGTGTTTCGTGTGTTTAAGTGCTCTATTGATAGATAATTACTGTAGTAAATTCGTTGACTAGTTTTTAGATTGGATTTGTTGCCTCACATCATTTACTTGGTATCGATCTGTGACCTTAGTTTCTTTGTTCTGGTGCGGATATCCATATATTTTGTCTCTGTATTGAATTCTGCGAACTTTTTGTCTATTAGAATATTCTCTGAGTAATGATATACTTATTTTTCGCAACGAATAAAGAACATGTTAAGCACAATACATGTGTGAATGAAATTATGCTAGTGTAAGTGCACATATTGTATAAATTTAAGCACAACATTATCATGATTATTTTTTATTATCAACTCTGCTGCGTCAAAATTTGATTTTTATATTGATATTGTTATGCAATTTGTAGTTCAAGGTGTTATTAGATATCGTTACTAGTCTGCATATTAGTGATTTTCGAATGTTGAATTCTCAACTTGCCATATTAGTATTTATAACACCTATATATGACGTGTGTTGATATACAACCTGGTATGGAATATGGTATTATGACGTGGCTATGCTTATAGCCTTATAATATTTTCAGTATCCATGTTCTCTCATTAGCGGGACGGTCCTTGTTAGTCCGTGGCCGAAGTGTGAATGTCTTTGGTTTTCTCGTTACACTTATACTTCGTGTGGTGCGCAGATTCTATTATCCTATCTTTCGCTACATAGTCCTTATTGTCTACTTTGTTTGGTTTTCGTAGCCTAACCTTCGAATGCGGCAGTTCCTATTAGTGGTGAGTGTTTGTCGTTATGTCTAAGCATTTTATATATAAACAAAAGCATAGTAACTGCATTCATAATTTTTCGGCATGCGGTGTGTCAGTGTTTAGTGTGTACTTTGTGGGTTGCTTGTGTTGTCATTGGTTGAATTGTGTCGTCCCTTGTTGTTGTGTGTTAGTTCTTTGTTCATTGAATATTAAACTGCATTTCATATTTTTTTTCTTATCAAGGAACGCATGTCTTGCTTTTATGCTTGTAATGTTTCTGAATAATGCCTCGCCAATGCTTGTGTGGGCCCATGAACATTGTGTCGGTTTGTGTTCTTTTGTTTGTTGCTTGTAGACAGATGATTGACTTTTTGCCGTTGGCTATTTAGTCAAGATGTTAGCAAATTGATATACAATTGCAATAGGAATTTCTTAATCTTCATATGTTACTGCCATTTTTGGTTTCACCTCATTTTCACAGTCATTTGTCATGCTTGCATTTGGTTTTGATCTACATTGTTCTCAGTGATTTGTCTTTTGTTGTTTATGTTGAATTTTGTGCGGCTTATAGCTATATGGTGGGGCTATAAGCGATTTACGAATTGCATAATAGAGAGATATGGAAGTTTTCCTCAATTGGCACAAAACACTATGTCGCGAGCTGCGCCATTGCCCAAAGTCGCGAGCGCGGAGCAGCACACATGAGGGTCTATGAGTTTTATTTAGTGTGAGATGTCGCGATGCGCGCAATTGAAAATTCTATGCGAGGCTGTGGAGAATGCACAAATGAGAGTTCAGGAGTTTACAGGGCACAATTCACGAGCTCGACATTGAAATTCGCCGAGCGCCGCGTCGTGTTTTTTTAGCCTGCGCAGTCTGTACTCTTTTGGTCATTATCTCTGCAATTCATATAACTCTGATTTAGAGTGATTTCAAAAAACCCTCATTGGAAGTTAAACATAGAGGGAAACATTAATTAACTTCTTCTATGCACACGTTTTCTAATTCCTATCATTATAATAGGGTGTCAAAATCATGGTGTTTACTTGGTACTAATACACTTAAAACCTGTTTTCGCATGAATCATATTCTTACTTTCATTTTATTCTTTCCATCTCATGCTTTTTTCATCCATTTCCAGTCCTCACTCACATTAAACAACATTATTTTTCTCATTTATCAGACCACACCCACACATAATTTGCTCATGCAAGGATTAATTAAACTAAATAAAATCGATAGCACTACTTCATCTTAACAACAAGCTTTGGATACTTCTTCTTAGCTTCCTTTTACTACTTTGCTCACCTCTCGTCTATTACCATAAAGAATTCTTATGTAAATCATCTATAAATATCACCAAATTATTTCAATTATTTTGGAAATCAAAGATTTACATTTACTTGGATAGGGGAATAGCTAAGTTGAATTATGCTAACTCCCATTAATGGAAATAAAGAAGAGAAGAAGAGTTGTGGGAAAGCTAAGGTGGGTTGAATGAGGTGTGATATGGAGTGTGAAAGGAAGATGGAGTTTAATGTATTGATAATGTAGTAGTTATGTGGTGAATGGAACTTCACTTGCTGATGTAATCTCTCTAAAATTGTTCTCGCAATTATTTTTATGTTGAATAATTTGTAGGGCTAATGGTACGCTCTAACTTGTCAATTGTTACATTAATATCTAAGCTTTATACTTTTTAGTTGCAAATGTGCTATAGTTTCCCCTTAATCTTGACTTTCCCTCTGAATATTGTTTATTCGTCTTGATCTTTTGTTTCTTCTAAGTATAGTTCTTGGTTTCTCACTGTATTTATGAGTTCAGTGATACGGTCCGTTTATATCTCTTTTCCCACTTGTCTTGACTTGATGCTAAATTGCTGTCTTTTACCGTGTTAGGTTTGGGATTCATGTTTGTACTCGACTCATGTTTTAGTAGCGTCTGTTTTCAGGCAGGAGTTGAATTTTTTCTGAATATAGTGTCTACTATACTTTAACATAGAGAAAAGATGTGCGTTATCTATTTTAATTTGTGGTTTTTATCTATTTTTTTATGTCCTTTGGTTTGATTTATAGATATGAAAAGACTGGATTTGCCGTGGATGCTCCATAATTCAGTGAAAATTGTATAATAATGTCCATCATTCAAACATTATTGGTTGACAATATAAAATGTTATTGTATTAACTGTAATTAAAAATTTATATTGGATAGATTGAATTGCTATAATTTTTCTGTCACATCTCCACTCTGGACTCTAATGGCTCGAACCGGGTTTTGGATCAGTCCGACTCGACTCTAAGCAACGACTCGATTCAATAGGTGTCACAACTTAGACATAGAAAAATAGGACGTTACAATTACATTGTGGATTTTTAACATTTTATTTATGGTGATTTAAAAAAAAATGGTTTGCATGGATCCAATCGTGAAATTCATAAAATGTCACATTCAAACATTTGGTTGAAAAATAAAATGTATGTATTAACTGTAATTAAAATTAAATTAAATGATTAAATTCTGTAATTCATATAAGCCGATGCAATTGACAAAATCCCATATCATTAGATCTCTCTCTCTCTCTCTCTCTCTCTCTTTTAATAATAGAGTGGTGGCTATTATAGAATGCATCAATTTTGTAGATTATAAATTACTTTTTTAAGTAAATAAAAAACCTAATTTTAAATATTTAAATTTCAAAATTCGAATACAATCGATCCAAATAATCTCAAAAGAAAAAAAAAAAAGAAAAATATTGTTAAGGGAAATAATATTTTCTTTGGCTGTTTGGAAAATCCTCCAAAAGAAGAAATAAAATCGTTATATAAAGAATTAATTTTATATTTGTTTCAAGTCTTTTTTTTTATGAAAGATATATTAAAAGGGATATTTTGTTATTTTCCTTTCATTATACTTCTAATCTAAGAGAAAAATTACATATGGGATTCACAATGCATTTCCCACTCATATATTTTCCTTCATTTTCTAAACAATAAAGTTAAAATTTTATTTTATTTCCTTTCTCTATTTTTCACTCAATATTCCAAAATTTAAACGACTCAACAATTCTTAACTACACTCCGATTGCACTTTTTTATTAATTAAAATTACTATATTATCCATAATTTATTTGGCAATGTTCTTTTACATTTCCTTAATACTCATACAATTTTTATTTTATGCTTAAAAAAAATAAAAACATAAATTTTAAAAGTATTCCACTTCAAAAAAAAGTATTAAAAGTTATATTTAAATTAATTTACACAAAAAAACAATATAATTTTTGACTTGTTATCAATAAATTAAAATATTCATTTGCACAATAAATTACATAATTAAAAATGATTAAAATAATTATGAATTAGTCCAACTACAAAATGCTTACAAAAAAGTAATAATTAGACGAAATGTTTATGGTGAAACTAACTTTTTCTAAAATAAAAATTAATATAACAAAAATAGATTATAGTGTATTAATTAACATAAGAAAAGTAAAAAAAAAATAAAATTACAGAAATATCTATCCGTTTTGTCTAGAATCGGTTCGGCTGCACAGTTGTCTTCTCAGTTTTCTTTTACTTTCACCTTTACATATAAACAATTTGAAAACCAGTTCTTGAAGTATCTTTTTTAATTCTTTTGCAGAAAGTTATAAAGCTTCGCATTTTGAGCTTTTCTCTTTTCTTCTCTTACTTCTTTTTTCTCTCTAAACCCTAGATATGAGCTGAATTTTTCTGGGAAATTGAAATTGCAAGCAAAAATTGGAGCCTTTTATCTGCTAATTAGGGTTTGGATTTGGGTGTTTTTTAACCATGGAGGCAATGTTATCCGCCAATGATGAGCAGAACATGGTCTCTTCCTTTCTCGAGATCGCCGTTGGCCAAACTGCCGAGACCGCTAGACAGTTCTTGCAGGTATCTACATATTCGGCGATCATATTTATGTGTATGTATTGGTGTTTAAAATTTCATTCTTTTCTTGCTTATTGTTGAGCTGAACCTCTGTTTGATTATGAGCAAGTCTTAGAATAGGTGGTTTATTGAGGTCAAAAGCATATTAATTTCCCTACTTTTTGAAGTGCGTATTGCTAAAAAAATTGTTATTTTTGTTGCTAATGAAGTTTTGGGTTCTGGGGTTGCCGGATTTAGTAGATTTTAGGAATTGAGGGGATTTTATTGAATGATCTTGTTGATAATGGATTCTCCAGGGAACTTTGATTAGTTAGTGTGGCATTTTACTAAAGTTGCAGTAAGGAGTTTGTTGTTTTCACTAGCCTAAAGTTTGTAGTTGCAACGAGCTGGTGTTTGATGGAGCTACTAGCGCCTGTCCAAGATTGAGAAGATCCATGATTAGATTGAACGTTGTCTGCATTGAGGGATATTAGTAATGAAACATGTACTCTAGTTCTGAGAAATTTGGTATTATTGGAAGGATTAACGATCTTATTGTTGTTGGAAACATCTCTTTGCTACTGTTGGCATATGGAACTCAACGGGGGAATGCCAGTATTGACTTTAAACTATTGGTTTCGTTCTTATACTGATTGGAATTCCATACTGGTATGCTGGAATGGAACAGGCCACTAGTTGGAAGCTTGAGGAAGCACTTCAGCTGTTCTATGTTGGCAATGATGTTGGGCCAGTTGCATCTGCATCACATTCTCCCCCCACTGAAAATGCTAATCCCTGGGCTGATGAAAATGCTGGGTATGTTAGGATGTAATTATTTTGATTTTGAATACAATGCCTTTTATTTTTTCCTGGTTGTCATACATTGATTCAGTGGAGTGAAGGACGATGAAAATAAAAATGTTGGACAAGATGGTGGAGAGGAAGTGCGTGCTCCTTTGCCAGTTGTGAGGGATACTCTCTATGATGATGCAATGTTTTATAGGTATGTTAACAATGTATATTCAAATATCTTTGTTTCACTTATTTTATGATTATTGTTTCAATTTATATTAGTAGCAAGGTATTGAATTTGAAAGAAAGAAAATTTTGAGAATGATTGTAAACCTTGTTGCTCAAAAGCTTACTCAACAACATGGCATTTTTATTTCCTGTTTTTAGTTGATACTACTTCAAGTGCTGTGCACACTCATTTTTATTTCCTGTTTTTTTAGTTTTATAATACTACTTCAAGTCTGTTGCACACTTTTGGAGAGAGAGAGAGATTTATAACCCTGTTGATTACTACTTCAATTGCTGGTGCCCACTTGATTTTATGACTTTGTTTCCAATTATCTATATCTAGTAGCATAGGTATTGATTGAAAGACAAGAAAATTTTTTGAGAATGATTGTAAACCTTTGTTGCTCAAAGCTTTACTCAACAACATGCATTTTTAATTTCTGTTTTTAGTTTGATACTACTTCAAGTGTCTGCTGCACACCTTTGTGTGTGTGTGAGGAGAGACGAGAGAGAAGAGATTATAATCCCTTGTTGATACTCTAGAGAGAGAGAGAGAGAGATTATAATCCCTGTTGATACTACTTCAAGTGCTGTGCACACTTGAGAGAGAGAGAGAGAGAGAGAGAGAGAGAGAGAGAAAGAGAGAGAGACTATAAACCCTGTTGCTTGAAAGTTTACTCAGCAATGTGGCATTTTTATTCCTTTGTTTTAGTTGATACTACTTCAAGTGCGGTGTATGTTTATGCACGCATGCGCATCTCTGTTTTTAGTTGATACTACTTTTATGTGAAGCATGTGCCCTTGCTCGCGCGCCATCATTCTATCTCTAAAATATTCATGTAATTAAATTTGAATCTCAAAGACTTAAAGACTTGTTTCAAGTATTTAGTTTCTTGTACTGCATTTCTTTCAAAGTGTGGTGAGGTGTATAATGGATTGGAAAGTATTTGACGGAATTGAGGAACTGAATGATTTTCTTGTTTCTTGCATTTCTATGCCATAAGTTTCTGATAGTCTTCTAATTTTGAGTGTTATCTTACATTTCAAGTGACTTGTTAGCCTTTCACCTATACTGCATAAAACACTGTTTCTGTTCTGCTCTTTTTTTTTCCTTTCATTTTGCTTATGTCAGCTGGTTCTGATAGAGTGAGTTCAGTTGAAATGCTATTATCCAGATCTGTACTTCCTAGTTTTTCTTTCTTCCCTGAATCTTTTGCTCAACAGTTTTTCCTTTTCACATTATGGTTGCTTTCTCTTTTGTTCATTTAGAGCATATAGGACAGGATATCCTCCACAAGAATCCGGTTCACTGATTGCTTTTCGCAACTTTGAAGAGGAAATGAAACGCCCTGGGGTTTGGGAATCAGACCAAGGTGCTACCTCAACAGCGGAAAACCCCCGGGATAATCTTGCATCTTTGTATAGTCCTCCATTTCGTCTCATGTTCCAGGGTTCATTTGAAAAGGCAAGGGAATTTTTTTTCTTTTTAAGTTTCTTGCTGTGTGATATATGTGGTTACTGGTAACCTTAATGTGTATCACAAAATTTTGACATCCTTTGTTCTTATGCCTATTGAAACCAATTTGATATGAAACTCATGGAGTTTTTTGAATTCCAGGCCAAAGGTGCTGCTTCTGTTCAGGACAAATGGCTCCTGGTGAATTTACAATCCACAAAAGAGTTCAGCTCCCATATGGTAGTTTTTGGAATATGTGCCCATTTTATTTGAAGTTTTTCATTATGTTTAATGTCCTCTCAATTATGATTTGTATGCGATATTTTTGCAAGCTTAATCGGGATACATGGGCAAATGAAGCTGTTGCTCAAACCATCAGTACTAATTTTATCTTTTGGCAGGTTAGTTTGTGCTTCATTTTATGTATCTAAGTCATTTGATTGTGTGGAAAAAGAATTCTTACTGTGCTGCTTCATAGCAGCCTTTTTATAGATCAATAATATGCAACAATTTTTTTAAAAAAATTAATTTAATTTTTTTTAAATGGAGATTGCTGAGGAAGAACAGATTTATCAGCCAAGAAAGGAACACACTAATAGTTGATTCATTTAAATTGTAATTAGTTGTAATTTATTTTTACGTCTTAAGTTGTCATCTATGGTAGTGCTTGTGGAGAGTCTAAATAAATATGTTTGAAAATCTAAATAAATATTTTTGTTGTTGATAACTTTCGAACTTTAGCATTACTGCAACATTATTATGAGTCATGTCAATGGACTTAGGTTTATGATGATACAAGTGAAGGCAAGAAAGTCTGCACCTATTACAAATTGGATTCTATTCCTGTGGTGCTTGTCATTGACCCCATAACAGGACAAAAGATGCGTGCATGGAGTGGAATGATACAGCCTGAGAGTTTGCTAGAGGTATTTGTTATGTTGATTTATAATTTTTATACCTTATCAGTGTGATCGTGAAAACAAAATGTGATGTGAAAAAGGCCTCAAAATTTTAATGTTTTTCTGTTGATTAGAATAAAAATACTTGCAATTGCAGGATCTAGTGCCATTCTTGGATGGTGGCCCGAGGGAGCATCACTTAACTCTGTCACATAAACGTCCAAGGGGAAGTTCTCAGGCGCCACAGAAAAACACAGGTGAATTATGGCTCTTGTTAATTTATACCATGTTTTTGAATGTCTTATTTGCTGCTTGGCATGGAGAGTTATATATGGGTTATTTTACGCATATGCACTGATTCTTATACCATTGGTGCTCTGCTTCCTATTTGTTCATTATCCTTATCCTGGGATTCTTATGTATTATTGGTGAAATTCTACTGTGAATAACAATGTAAGGTGCGACTGACAGGTTTTCAACGGCATGGTTATATCCAATTTGCTATATTGGGGCAAAACTGATGACACTGTGCTTAGGAAGGTGACGCTTTGGTCAAAAGAAAAGTGTCCATTGAATTTCTTTTATTATATATTTCATACCTGGGAGCTTCTTTCTGCTGACAGAAACTGGTGAATTGTAGTAATACAAGGTTGAGAGGAGATGAGATATTTTTTTAAATTGACTTTAAGTTTTTGGACATTTTGAGGTAGTGTTGTACACTCACATGCATGTCCATGTGGATGCTTTTTGTATAGCTGTGAGGTCATGTGTGGTTTCATTCTGTGTCTATGCCTATGTGTCTGCTTCTGTGTCACTATGCATGTGTGATACCTAAATACGTGCATTTCCTGCAGCATCCTCAAATGCTACTAATAAAGAAGATGAGGAAGTGCAACGGGCATTGGCTGCTTCTCTGGATGGCATGAAAGACTCAAATGTGATGGCTTCTGACAATAAAGGTGCAACTACGGCTGAAAAGGGGGAAGATACATACTCAATTAAAAAACCCACGTATCCACCACTGCCTGAAGAACCCAAAGGTGACAGTAGCCTTATGTGCAGGGTTGGACTTCGTCTCCCTGATGGACGCAGGGTCCAAAGACATTTCCTAAAAACTGATCCAGTACAAGTAAGAATGCTTATGCTTCTTGTCCTAATATTCCATTATTAACTCTGAACTCTTTCTATGTTCTCCCCCATTCAACTTCTGACTTTTCATCAGATCTTCTGTGTTAGGAAATATTATTTGCTTATTTTGTTTTCAAATTCCAACATGTTTTCGGGGTAGCTCGAGTTGCACCCAAAAAATGTTTGGATACTAACATCCATTTGCTCCAAATGTTAAGTAAACTTGCTATGGAGGACTTGGACAGGTAACAAGTGGCAGGGAACTTGAACATGTTGAGTTAATGCTTATATGTCAGTGAGCCAGGTTGGTTCAAATGAAGATTATTATGTTGGGCTTGTGGAAGGAGATGTTTCTCTTTTTCTCATTCTTGGATATACATGTGTCAAGCTATGACTCCATCTATTAGGAGGACACGGAACTGCCCTTTTCTATGTACCATCATTTTCTTGTGAGCTTGTAGCTGCTAAAATCACCAACCTTAACTAGTAGGAGGATAACATTACCTCCTTTTTTTTCTTCCTCCTGGGTCATGCTCAGATGCTCTCTGTATCTTTCAGATCAGATGAAACCATCTAGAATGCATGGACATGCTAACTAGTCTTTCTAGGACTAATTTCAAGTACGTTCAAAATGTTATTTTCTCCAAGGCATATTATGTAATTGATTAGTGGGGATATTTTTCTTGTTATGCACTAAGCTTGAGCAGTATAACTAATTTAACTTTTATCTTGCGTAAATTTCTGAATTTGACATTTCCTTTTTTCCAATAGCTGCTATGGTCATTCTGCGTTTCTCAACTAGAAGAAGCCAGTAGAAGGCCATTTCGTTTGACACAAGCAATCCCAGGAGCAAAGACTCTGGATTATGAAAGTAAATTAACTTTTGGAGAGTCAGGGCTGGCCAATTCTATGATGTTAGTTGCTTGGGAATGAAAATCCGCCATAAGCAGCTTATGAATTTTGCTGCGAAGAAATTTGAATGGGAATTATCTACATCCATATTTTCTTCACTTTTGCTTGCTCTCTCCAGAGTGTTGCTCAGAATTCTCAAGTGGTACCTTGATTTATTTATTATGTAAATTCTCCCTGTATCAGACTCGATCTTATAGCTGTTTATGGCTCATGCTGCAAGTGCAAGCAGTTAGGAATTCAAACTTAAAATCTCTAAATCTTTGTTTCCTTCCTTTTGACTGTAATTGAAAGAAAGTGTTTTTAGATACTCTGGAGGCTTTGTTTATTTTTCTTTTATTTTAAATTTATAACTTTTTTTTTTTGATTGAAGATTCATAATTTTTAGGTTTGATGTGAACGAAGAATCAATTAGATATTGAAAACTGAAAGTCAAGGTGAAAGATTGAAGAAAAGACTTTTGTGATTATCAAAGTCATTATGTCAAGGCCAAACCTGTCCCTGCCTCAACTCTCAAGAAAAGGGAAAAAGCTCCGCTACTGTCCAAATACATTAGAATGGGACAAGGGAGTGGAAGCTATCAAAATGTCAATATTCATTCATTAAATAATCCAATTTGTTTTTTTTTTTTTAAATTAAAAATAGGTGATGTTTTAGCTACAAGAAAATACATAACCTTTTAAGATTTCGTTTGTTTTCAAAAAATAAGTTATCTTTTAAAAATATTTTCTAAATAATTCATAGCCTGGAGTTTGATCTGCTATATTAAAAATTTAATTAAAAATATTAATATTTTTAATTTACAAAATTATAAAAATATTTAGTGGTGGTAGCCGGTAATAATGGCCTAATTAATAGCATGTCTGAAAAGTATTTTCCATAGATAATTTTTTCTACACACTTCAAATATAAAAAATTCATAGATAATTTTTTTAAGCAATTTAAACATAGAAAATCTGGAAAATATTTTTTATAAACGAATAAAACCTAAATAAGCAGTGACGACCGACATAGGAGCCAAAGGGCCGTGGCTCCGAAATCCTAATAAAAGAAAAGTTATTTCAGTTTGCCTCTCATATGGTTGAGAGTTATCTGTATTTAACCAATGAACTTAATAACGATAATTTGCTTCTTTTTAGTGAATTTAATAATAATAATAATAATAAGGAGATTAATAGAAAATTCATTATTTTGTTTTAGTGAGATTGGATGCCAAATGAGCGTGTTATAATGGGGCAGAAAGAAGGATTGTGCAGAAGATCTCTCCGTATGATGTTGCCACGTGATCTCTTTCTTAAGGTACTTTATTACGTGGTCTTCTTTTAAGACCGGACGGTGTAAAGTAATGATTCACCTATTCGTTATCCTATAGTTTCCTCCAATTCTTTCTCTTTTTCTTCGTTAATTTGTCAATTTCATTTTGCAGGATTTTTTAATTTTCAATTAATTATAAAATAAACACAGGTATTGCCCACGCTTCCAAACTCTCCATTTTAACCTAAAAAAAAATCTCAATTTTGATGTTAAAAGTTGCTAGTTTCAACTTTAAATAAGTAAAATCGAAAATAAATCACTTTTTTTAGGTATTTTTTGGATAATTTTAGAACCAGTTGATTCTAATTTATAATCAATTTAAAATAAATATAATTTTTAAAGTTTTTTAACATTTTTTTTAGTTTGTAGTATGAATAAATAATAGTAAAAAACTAATAATAAACAGTAGTATTGACAAAGATTAAAATTTTGTTTTAAAGAAATATAACAAAATGAAAAATAAAGTGGAAATTTATTTGTAAATTTTTTTTTTTTACAATACTTTTTTTAACCGTTCAAACTAAAACTACTGGGAACGTAATAATAAATAGATGATTTCAGTCACAGTTAACAGTGAAACCGTTGAATTTTGAACCGATTCAATTTCAATATAAATTTTAATTTTTGATTCAATCTTAAATTTCATTAGTTTGATTTGTACGTGGTATTATAGGCTTGACTGAGTTTTTTTTTTCTTTTTTTAAATTGTCCTGTACTAATATATGCATGCCACGTGGATAAATTTAACTTGAAGAGTTATTTAAATAGTGCACATAATAGTAAGAAGAATGCATATAATTATGAACAGGTGAATCATATGTATCACTTTGAATTTGTTTCACACTTTCATTTTAGAGATGGAGAATTTATCTAAAACTTAAAATGTATCCTTTTTTTTTATATAAAGTTTTCAAAATTTTGATATTAAAAAAAATATAACTATAAATATGTATACATATTTATTAATTTACTGTGGTTTTGAATTAATGAAATATAATATCTATACATTTTACAAAATCTATGAAATATATATATATTTCATAATAAAAAGTTAAAATTAATATATATGTAAATTTTGTGTGTGGGATTCTTAATTGTTTATTTTACATAAATAAAAATGTTTATTTACTAAAAAAAAAAAGAGTAATAGTCTGGCTAGATAAAGAAAAACAAAAGAGTGAGGGAGACAGTACAATGAAGAAAAATATGCAATCTAAAACACAAAAATTAAATTTGTTATAGATAAATGGACTTTCAGTCCAGAAAACACACTTTGAATGATGAAACAGGAAAAGGAAACAATCCTTTCTCCTGTCTCTGCTTCTGTGACAAACTAAACAACAAAATTCTCTCCTCCCCACCACCATCACCACCTCCACCATCACCTCCACCACCACAACATCCTCCTCTCCCTCTCTCTCTCTCTCTCTCTCTCTCTTCTTTACTCTTTCCCTCACTCCTCTCTCATATGCCTATACCATATGTCCCAACCTCCAACTTCAATCCCACCACCACCACAACCACAACCACAACCACAACCACCGTCACACCTTCCCCTCCTTCCTTTCTCCGCCACCACCACCACCACGCCCACCAGCAGCAACCGCGAATATCGTAAGGGCAACTGGACAATCCAAGAAACCCTAACTCTTATCACCGCCAAAAAACTAGACGACGAGCGCCGTTCCAAACCCACCGTTCCTTCAACCTCTAAACCCGGCGAGCTCCGGTGGAAATGGGTAGAGAACTACTGTTGGGCCCATGGTTGCTACCGTAGCCAGAACCAATGCAATGACAAATGGGATAATCTCCTCCGCGACTACAAAAAAGTCCGGGAATATCAATCAAGATCCGACGGCTCTGATTCTTTCCCTTCTTATTGGACGATGGAAAGACACCAGCGAAAGTACTATAATCTCCCTTCCAACATGTCTCTTGAAGTCTTTGAGGCTCTCAATCAAGTTGTTCAAAGAAGATACACTAACATTACGCAACAAAACGTCGTAGTATCACCCCAACAGCAACAGCAACAGCAAGTTACAGTTGTTGCTGATGTTCCAGTTTCTCCGGTGACCCTCCGGGAAGTAGTGCCGGAGGCTTTGATGGATCGGCCGGCGTTATCAGGTACTTTGTATCTTTTTTGCAGTAGTAGTATTGTTACAATGTCAGTGTCATGTCCTAAATGAGAACTTTTTTGTTTGTTGTGGCCTTTGGGTTATGAAATTATTTTGGTCAAACTTACAGGTTTGAAAAACTCTTATCAGTCTTTCTCTCTCTTTCTACTGTACTGTTTATATTATTCCGTTCCTGCTATTACTAGTAATAATCTCTCTCGTACTATAATACTTCCATTTAATTTTGATAGAAAAATAAAAATATTTTTAATAAAAAATAACATGAAATGTATTTAGTTCATTTTAATATGCTGAAATCACTATGTTCATATGAGTTTTAACATCGAGCAGTTGACTTGAATTATTGAATGACTAACCTAGCAGTATTAAATCCTCTGAGTTTATAACGTTTGGTCTTCTATTAATATCTCCGGATGATTAGTCTTTTTATAAATATACCCTTAATATATTTATTATAGTTGATGAGTATATAATCTTGCATGAAGGGTATAAATATTAGAAAGCATCAGAAACCCTAATGTATAAGCTCAGTGTGACATTATTTGTGCTTAATATATAGAATTATTACCCTATAGTCTATAGTATGATTGCATTTATGAAATACCATGCTTTTTGAGCAGAGAAAAGATTTGGAAATGTAATTGAGCCGACATTGGTTTAATTTTGGTTTATTTAATAATAAAAACCAGACGGTCGAATGCAATCATGCAAGCCAGTAGCCAACTGTTAGAAACACTTAATCATCATTCTTTGTTATGGCACTTCAATAAAAATACTACGATGTCCATAAAGTAATTCTAGCCTTAAATTTCACAAAATCTCTGAAAAGAAAATAATTTTTTTAGTGTCTAATGGAGATGTAAATTATAATATATTTGTAAAATAATAATGGTAAGTCAAAATGTGGACTGACTGAGAGCTGCAAAGGGTATTCCTGAATTAACTGTACAACACTGGCTGCAAGGCTGAGACCACATGCTACTCAAGACCTGATCTTTTCAGTTCTCACCAGTTGTACTCCAAGAAGTACTAGGGGCCTCACATCCTCTTCTTCCCAAAAGTTCATGGGATTCTCTTTCAATATACTGTCTCTCCCTTTCTTTTTTTTCTTTTTAAATTTTTTAGCATCTTTGTTTTTTTATTAAAAAAATTATTGTTTTATATAAATATAAATTTTTTGAGTATAAAATATAAAAATTAGATTTCTTATGAACTAAACAATCAATTTTTTTGAAAAAATTGTATTAATGCATGTGAATGTTTATACATGTATATATGTTCGTTTATTTATGGTTTGTAGAAGGATCAGAATCATCTGCAACGGAGTCAAGCGATAAACATGACAGCGGCGGCTCTAAACGAAGGAGAATGAAGAACAATAATATTGGTGCAAGCATCAAGCACAGTGCTTCAATCTTAGCTCAAACGATCAGAAACTGTGAAGAGAAGAAAGAGAAACGACATCAAGAACTGATGGAGTTTGAACAACGCAGGCTTCAGCTTGAAGAAACCAGAAACGAAGTGAATCGACAAGGAATGGCCAATCTTGCTATGGCTGTTACCAACCTTTCCAGTGCTATTCAGTCACTTATATCAGGTCACCAAACATGAGATCATATTTTATTAAACCTTATTTAATAATTTATTATGTTCAGATTAATTATTTCAGACTCCGCCATTCTTTTGGATATATATTAGTAATTAATTATTGGCAATGTGAAACCTTATGATCTTGATTAATTACGTAATTAATTCTGATTAAAGAAATTCTTAATCTAGATACTGTATATAATATTTGTATTAATATCAATTAATACTGTAGATATAGATAATCACCACATTTTCTGAATATATCAACTTGCTTTTCAAGGGAAAGGGACACCTATCTACAATGTATTTGGTTTGAAAATGAAATGAGACATTTTAGTGTGTGCTTAAACGTGTGTCAGTCCTTTGCATCATAACTACAATCCTTCTAACATTTGATGTATTGTTGCGACAGGAATAATTATAAACTTTGTTTTCGTTGACTATAGTTAAAATATATATTTAGTGTAATGGAATTAATTGAAAAACAAATAAAATTTAGACATTAAAGTATAAAAATTAATAAGATTCCAATACTAATTTTTTAATTATCCATTTAAGATAGATTCACAGAAAAATATGGAAAGGATTTTACCTATATTATATAATCTATACATTAAACAATAATAATTAAAAAAAAAACTTTTTTTATTGGATTGAAATATAGATGGTCCCATTTACTGAATATATAGAAGTTTATCCAAAAAGAGTATAAAACACATAGAAAAAGAGTTTTAAAATAAATAATATTTTTTTTATAACCAGAAATTTTAGTTTTCTTTGAGTTTTTATCTCTCTCCACAATGTAATATATACATATATAGTGAAAATTGCTTACCTGAGAATGAAAATTTTCATTTCATGTCATACTTCAAATATTTTATTCTGCTACGTGGAGAGCCAAACCGACATCGGATTTCTGCCTCAACTAAAACGACACCGTACAGGAAATCTTCTTATTACGTCTAGCCTAGCCCATTATAGAATTTCAACAACTAGGTTAGGAAATTTCGGTCTGCCTTCTCTCTCTCTCAAATTTGCACACCCAGCAGAGCTGAGCAACTGCCCGCTTGTTTCTCCCGGTATGCTTTCTCCCTCTCGCTCTCTTTTTACTTGTTATGTGCATCGGGTATCTGTATTTGTGTTAAAGAGTCTAATTTCTTTGTGTTTGATTCGATCTGTAGGTTGGGTCTGTTTAGAAGACGGAGCTGTGCTGGGCGTGGGTAGTTTTTGGTTGGACTAGCAAAGGTTAGACGCTCGATCGATGCTAATATAGGAATTTGAATACTAGCGAATATTAAGGTTTTACAAATTCTAGTCATTCTTGGGAATCCATTTTTTGGAATTCCGGGCTAATCATTCATTTGAATTCCCCAAAATTTGCATCTCAAACGTGTATTAAATGGGATTCTAGTTCCCATTTTGTTGCTGTTCTAAACTCAAGGTTTTTGATTCTTTTGTGAGTTTGATTACTTTGGTGCAGCTGGGTTTTAGGGTTTGGGTCGAGCTTGTTTTAGATTGCGTAGTATTAGTTGGCTCTTTAGCTTTGATAACTTATTTTGACTATGCATATGTGAGCCTTTGAATTTTGATTTTTTTATCATTCTTAAGAGTAATTTGTTAGATAGAGTTATAGTGCTAACTATGTCTGTGAATAATAACAATAATAACCCACCCAAGAGCCTTGGGCAATCTTCATCACCCTTTGGTAATTCAGGGATGGTCAATCCATCGATGCCCATCAACCAAGCATTGTCACAGTCACAGTCTCAGGGGCAACTTGGCACTGGCTTTCAGGGTCAGTACCAGCTGACCCAAGCGCAGGCCAATGCTCAGGCACATTTTAAAGCACAACAGGCTCACGCACAAGCGCAGGCCCAAGCAGTGCATGCTCAATTTCAAGCACAGTTACAGGCTCAGGGAATGACCCTGAGCCAGGCCCAAACTGCTGCCTTAGCCAACTTAGGTACATCTTCACCTTCGTTTTCAACTCCTGGTAATTTTAATGTCAAGCGGCTACCTCAGAAACCCCCCGTACGACCTCCTGGTGTTCCCATGGGAAGCCTGGTTTCCCCATTGAAAACTATGGATCTAACCCCTGCCGCTCGTAGGAAGAAGCAGAAGCTTCCGGAGAAGCAGCTACAAGATAGAGTGGCAGCGATTCTTCCAGAATCTGCATTGTATACACAGCTTCTTGAGTTTGAGGCTCGTGTTGATGCTGCTTTGGTTAGAAAGAAGGTTGACATTCAGGAGGCACTTAAAAACCCTCCTTGTGTTCAAAAAACACTTCGAATTTATGTTTTCAACACGTTTGCTAATCAGACCAGAACAATTCCTAAGAAGCCAAATGCCGAGCCTCCATCATGGACTCTTAAGATTGTTGGGAGAATCTTGGAAGATGGGATAGATCCTGATCAGCCTGGAGTAGTTCAGAAATCAAACCCTTTGTACCCAAAGTTCTCATCTTTTTTCAAGAGAGTGACTATCATGTTGGATCAGAGATTATATCCTGATAATCATATGATTGTGTGGGAGCATTCTCGAACACCTGCTCCTCATGAGGGTTTTGAAGTGAAGAGAAAGGGGGATAAAGAGTTCACAGTGACTATACGGTTGGAAATGTACTATGCGCCTGAGAAATATAAGCTCTCTCCTGCTTTGATGGAAGTTCTTGGTATTGAGGTTGACACCCGTCCAAGGATAATAGCTGCAATCTGGCACTATGTGAAGGCTAGGAAGTTGCAGAATCCAGAGGACCCTTCTTTCTTCAATTGTGATCCACCTCTTCAGAAAGTATTCGGGGAAGCTAAGATGAAATTTACCATGGTTTCACAGAAGATATCTCAGCATTTAGCTCCTCCTCAACCAATAGTTTTGGAGCATAAGATAAAGCTTTCAGGGAATAGCCCAGCTGGAACTGCATGCTATGACGTGGTGGTTGATGTCCCTTTTCCAATACAGCGAGAGTTGTCTGCTTTGTTGGCAAATGCAGAGAAGAACAAAGAAATTGATACTTGCGATGAAGCAATATGTGCTGCTATAAGAAAAATTCATGAACATCGTAGGAGGCGGGCATTCTTCCTTGGGTTTAGTCAATCGCCTGTGGAATTTATTAATGCATTGATTGAATCTCAAAGTAAGGATTTGAAGCTTGTAGCTGGGGAAGCCAGTCGAAGTGCTGAGAAAGAGCGACGTGCAGATTTCTTCAACCAACCATGGTGAGCTTGACAACTGTTTATTTCTTTTGAAACTTCTTTCTTCCACTTCTTTTAATCATTACTGCTTTATGCATCCATACGCATGGTATCTGAAAATTTTCACATCAACTTGATATTAGCCTTTTTAGGATTTACCTTATATTTAGGAGAGAGATAATATTATGTCCAATCTTGAAACATAACTTGTGTTGTAGGACAGCTAATGTGAATTTTGGTTCCGCTACTTGACATACCATTTCCTAGATGCTGTTCAAGCCTGTTATTGACTTACAGATACGAGATATGTAAAATTACAGAATTAGTTATTTGCATGAACATGTTTTCTTTATGAGGGTGTCCTTGCAAGGAACTTCCTGATGCAGAGTTAATCAAGCCTTTATAAGTCTAATTTGATCTTAAAACACACGCTTCCTTTTATTGGTCCGCATGACAGCTCAATGAAACATTTGACCTCTGGTTTGATTTGATAACTGAACAGGGTAGAAGATGCTGTAATTCGTTATTTAAATCGGAAGCCAACGGCAGGAAGTGATGCTCCCGGAAGCACGTGAGTTGGAAGTTAATTCCCTGCCAATCTGCCAGTTTGTTTGTCATCAATCTTTCACATAGCATCTGTAAATTTTCAGCTTCACTTTTATGAAGGTGTGGCTATTTCTGATCAATCTAATTGTTAACAGCCCTGGGAGAAATACTCCTTGCTTGTAAAACAACAGAACATATGGATTTGTAGCTTGTTTAGGCATAGTTGTCCTCATACTTGCTTTACTCATTATGCTAGAGGGAAAAATTGGCCCCCATAGCTTTCTTTCTGCTTGCTTCACTGATATGGTATGGAGATTTTGCTGGTTAGGGGATAGCAGTGATACCATTAAATTGCTAAACAAGTAAGATTGCAGGTTTATCCCTCTATTGCGCTCACTTTGCAGGAATTGAAACAGCAACGGTTTTTTTTTTTTTTTTTTTTTTTTTTTACTGCTAGAGGGAAAAATTTGGCCCCACATAATCCAGGAAGCTTTGTCTCTGCTGCTTCACGATAGGTATTGATGAGAATTTTGCTGGTTACGGGGATACGCAGTGACTACCATTGAATTGCTAACAATTGTAGAATTGCCAGGTTATCCCCATTTAGCGCTCACTTTGGCAGAGATTGAAACATGCAAACGGTTTTTTTTTTTTTTTTGTTTTTTTGGAGAACTGGTGTCGTCCTGATGTTAAATTTAATTTAGTTTAACTATATTTGACAGTCCGACAAGAAGGAAGAAAGCCTTATTTTATCTAAGTGGAGCATCGTTAAAATCTTATATCACTACTAACAACTAAAACATTTGACGTGAATAACAACAGAATAAGTGGCACTTGTTTCTGCAGATTTTTTTTTTTTTTTTTTTTTTTTTGGAAACTGGTGTTCCCTGATGTTTAATTTAATTTAGTTTAATATATTTTGAAGTCCGACAAAGGAAAAGGCTTATTTTATGCTAGTGTAGCTATGTTAAAATCTTATATCACTTAACAACTAAAATTTGATGAATAAAAGAATAAGTGGCATTTGTTTCTGCAGATCCTCCAATTCCACTCAATCAATTAAACAAGTAAAAGTTCAAATTAATGAAGTGAACTACAACTGAAAATTAATGAATAAACGAGTAAGACATTTTTGCTTTACACTTGATGGAAGGTCTAAAGAATGACAAATTGTGAAACAACCAAACAAAATTACAAATTAAATAGGAAAAAAGGGAATTAACCCATGGGAGTATGAACTGCAAGAGCTAGTTGACAGCGCCGCAAATCCTCCTTATCTGTCCAGCATTTCCAGTTAGAGGATCAATATTTCCCATTTTGATCATAGCAGAAGCGAAATCAGAGCTAAAAGTTGCACGATTTCTACTATATTCCGAAACAATACTATCAGTGGAACCTCCACTAAAAAGTACTTGATCTGATTCAAGAAGACCTTTCCTTTGTATCAAATTCTTGAAATAATTATTGTCAAAAGAATTAGGTGTAACCAAATCAAGTGGAGCCAATCTTGCATCGCCGCCAATAGTTGGACAAGTACGGCGGCGAGTGCTAGCAAATCCTGCATCGATGTTCGTGCCATTGTTGTAAATCCTGTCACGAAATGTAAAGCATTGCGCTTGACCTATAGTGTGAGAACCTGCAATTATTGGAAAAGAAGATTATTCTTAGAACATTCAAGCTAAGAATAAATTTTGTTAAATAAAGGTAATTAAAGGGCATTTTCAAGTTAGTTTACTCAGCAGAATTGAACTGAATTATTAATTACCTGATAGAGCAACCATATCCCTGACACTAAGACCTTTGCCCTGAAAGCGAGATATAAGGCTGTCAAGACCATCTTTAAAACTAGGAAGTTCGCTATTGGCCAGACTTCTGCTTGCAGTTGTTGAATCTCTTCTGCCAAGCAGTACTGTCCAAGATGGACCACCCACCTGAGATAAATGTACAATTAATGGATAAACATTGATTCTGATATAATTAAGCTCAGAATAGAAATAATTAGAAATGATGAAGATAAACTTACATATGCAGATGCATCTCTTGCAGCTACAGCAAGAATATCAGCACAAGAAACAACACCAGGGCATATTTTCTCTGCTTCAGATTTTGCTTTGTCGATTACTTCATAACCTCTAGCAGACTCAAAATTTGGCAAAGCAGTTCTTTCACGCTGGATAGAGGAAGTCTCTTTGAGTAAGATTGAGGCATCACAACCCTAACCACCACAACCAGAAGATTCATTAATTAGTTAATGCTTCTTCGTTAAAGAGAAGAAAATTAAAAGCAAATATAGATATGTTATAATTATATATACCTGAACAAATCAGTCATGAAAGTGAAGACGAATGAGAGATGCAGCCATTCTTCGCTCTCGAGCAATTGAACTCCTAATGGAAGTCCGGACTGTACTAAGAGCATTTGGACATGAATTATCGTAAAATGTAGAGATAAGTTGAGCATTGCATGCAAGGTTAAATAGCAGCAACATGAACATGAAAGCAGCTGTTTTTTCTGGAGGAAATATTGCCATTTTCTGTTTTCTCAGAGACGAAGCTAAGTTTTAAATAAAGAAGTGGAATCACAATTGGGATATGATTAATTGATATTGAAGATGGGAAAGAAAGGGAGATGCTCTTTAGCTATATAGAGATCAATAACAAGGTCAATACAGTAAGGCTTGTCCCAGTCTTTCAACTCAAAGAAACTATACGCGTAGGCGCTGTCAGTCTTTTATAATATTATTGTTACGACCAAATCATATTCTATTCTCCTTGTTCCGGGTTTTCATTTCTGGATGCAAATGGTAAAGCTTTCAACTCGATAATCAAACAGACAGTTGGAATCCGTGAAAATAGACTGCATATCGAGTTTGGATAATCGCTGAATACATCTCCTAATGCATGACAAAATAAAAAATAAAAATAAATATTCAAGGCCAAGATGACCTAGTAATTAATTGATAAGTTAATTTTGCTTCACATCCACTAATACGAAATTAAAAGATTAAACAGATAATGTTTGCGTAATTAACTATGAGAGCTTAAGTTTTTAACATAGAAGTGTTCGTGGTCAAACCTGTTAGGCTTGTAGTTGTAGCTTCTCGGCCTTTTGTTAGTAATTTTATCCCTCTATATTCAAAGGATTCGAACATGGTAAAGGAAAGAGAGGAGAGAATACATATTCAGTAAAAATTTTCTGCTCTGCACACTAGTTCCTCGATTAGTTTCACTATCCTGCATTTTTCACCGTGCGCCAGTAACTTATCTTTTACGACCAGTCGTTTGTAGTTCTTTTGACAATCATGACGACAAGAGTTAGGCTAAGCCGCTCAGTTTGTCCTTACTATTGTCAATACCAAATTTTACAATAATATATTTTGCATCAAGAATCAAGAAGAACACTAATTAGTGAAAATGTAATAGTAATTTTTTAGTGTTAAACAGGTTTAGGTATTAAAGCAAGCAATTAAATTTTTTTAATTTTTGAAAATAAAAAAGTACGAAGTATAAAATTTTATTTTCAATACATAACAAAATATCTAGTAAGTAGAATTATAATACTAATTTATTTATTTATTTATCTTTTTTTCAAATGGTAAGTCCATCCACTATTCAACATAGACCAATATAGAGTGTGAATAAGAAATAGTCAGAAGGTGGTGATATAAATTACAGTTGCGGGTTATTAATATTTTGCGGTAGAACTTTGAAGCTGAAGCCGCAGCAAGGCTAGACAGCGTCAAAGCTCTCTCGATGATGGTGCAATTAGATAAAATTGCTAATTTTAAACAATATATATATATATATAATCAACAAAAAAGTGCAATTAGATTAGAGGTATATATTTAAAGGGAGACTTGAATGCGGAAAATAAATAAATTAATGAAATGAATTACAAATAATAGTGAATAAATGAAAAAAAAAACATATATTTTCTTTACAGTTGATGACAAATTAATTGTAGGAAACATGAAACAAAAGTACATGCATATACAATATATTTAATTAATTATGAAACAGAAACTTGAAGGTGCAATTTTTGGAAATATGTATATAGATTAGTTAACAGCAGTGCAAATCCTCCTTATTTGTCCAGCAGTTCCAGTTAGAGGATCAATATTTCCCATTTTAACCATAGCAGAAGCAAAATCAGCACTGAAAGTTGCAGGACTCCTGCTATATTCCGAAACAATGCTATCTGTAGATCCTCCACTGAACAGTACTTGATCTGATTCAAGAAGACCTTTCTTTTGCATTAAGTTCTTGAAATAATTGTTGTCAAAAGAATTTGGAGTAACCAAATCAAGTGCAGCCAAATTTGCATCTCCGCCAAGTCCGGCAGCTGGACAAGAACGGCGGCGCGTGCTAGCAAATCCAGCATCGATATCAGTCCCATTGTTGTAAATCCTATCGCGGAATGTAAAGCATTGAGCTTGACCTATGGTGTGAGAACCTGCAATGATATAGAAGCCAAGAATGAATGATTTTGCTAAATAAACATATTAACTAAGTTAGTTTGCTGATTAATCAATTAATTAATTACCTGACAAAGCAACCATATCCCTTGCACCAAGGCCTTTACTTTGAAAGCGAGAAATAAGACTGTCAAGTCCTTCTTTAAAACTAGGAAGTTCAGTATTTGCTAGAGTTCGACTAGCTGTTGTTGAGTCTCTTCTTCCAAGCAATACTGTCCAAGAAGGACCACCCACCTGACATTTTTCAGAATAAATGTATAATTAGTGAACTACTGCAATTTTTCTTTTGTAAACTGGATTCTGATACAATTAACTTAAGAATAGATTGAAGCAGGTATTAATACATACATATGAAGATGCCTCTTTTGCTGCTACAGCAAGAATATCAGCACAAGAAACAACACCAGGACATGTTTTCTCTACTTCAGCCTTTGCTTTCTCAATTATATCATAACCTCTAGCAGACTGGAAATTAGGCAGTGCAGTCTTTTCACTCTCGATAGTTGAAGTCTCATCCAGTAAAACTGAGGCATCACAGCCCTACAGAACGAGAATCCATGAGATATATATATACACACACACACACAAACCAACTTGAGAGTTTAGAGTAGGTACCTGAACAAAGCAATCATGAAAATGGAGACGAATAAGAGAAGCAGCCATTCTCCGTTCACGTGCAATTGAATTTCTGATAGAAGTTCGTATTGTACTGAGAGCATTTGGACATGAACTATCGTAAAATGTAGAGATTAGTTGAGCATTGCATGCAGTGTTCAACAGCAGCAACACCAACATCAAAACGTTATGAACTCGAGTCATTGCCATTTCTTTTTCAAAAAGAACTTCAGGTAAAAGAAAACTTTAACTTTTTAGCAACAAATCAACAAAACCCCAAGCTTTTGAAGGCTAAAGAATGCAGAACTGATAGTGAAGATGGAGAAGAAAGGAAATCCTCCCTCAGCTTATATAGAGAAGAAGGTCAGCCCAGTAGGGCTTTGTCTCTTTCTTTGGGTCCATTACGCGTAGGATCTGTGAGTTGCTTGCTATGACCGAATCCTACCTTTCCACTTGCTTATGCTTTTGGAGGAACCTCCATTTTTGTGATTGCTCTAGTCAAAGGTATAAAAATATGTAGTACAGCTGTAAATTTTATTTTAATTTTATTAATAATAAATATATAAGTTGATAATGTAAAAGTTATCAATTGAAATCATTCAGTTATTACCAAATTGACTAATTAATCAATCAAGAAGGTCACGCACCAGTAGGCGCTTTGGTCTCCTTTCTTTGGGTCCATTACGCCGTAGGAATCTGTGAAAGTTGCTTGCGTATGACCCAGGATTCCTAACCCTTTGCCATCTTGCTAATGCTTGTAGGAACCTCCATTTTTGTGATTGCTGCTACGTCAACGGTATAAAATATGTAGTACATGCTGTAAATTTGTATTTTAATTTTATAACATACATAAATATATACACGTTGACTAATGGTACAAAGCTTACATTGAACAATTCATTCCACGGTATTACCAAAACTTGACCTAAACTTAATTCAAATCAGAATATAATATATATATATATATAGATATATAATATAGTATATATATATATTATAAATATATATATTATATATATTTTTAAAATCTCTAAATTTTTGGCTGGAATATATATATATATATATATATTTTAAATCTCTTAATTTTTGGCTGGAGTAAGAATATAAGATAATGAAAGTGTTGGGGGAACAGTTGACATCTTGTTTCTATTTTAACGTCTCTTTTTACAATTTTGAAATCTAATTTGAAAATGAATGATAAAAAAAATTAAAAATTAAAAATTAAAACTACACATTCTAACGTCCAAAACCGTACCATCACTTTCCCACGGACCACCAATAGTCACCACATTGTGTCTTATTAAATAATTTTATTATTATGGTCCCACCCTCAGTTTAGTAAAATTATAAAAAAAAAATTGGTTTAAAAGGTATTTTAAGTGATAAGACACATATATTAATCCGGTTTCTAAAAATATAAGGAAATGAGCGCTATGAACTCAAAATGAAATTATTCTCATATTAAAAAGTGAAAAATACTAATGAAAAAATTAAAAAAAAGAAAAAGAATTTCATATAGCCAAAGTGAGAATAACGGTATCGATTCCGTTAATTTTGATATTTTTGACTTTTCATAAGAATTAAAATAGTAATTAAACTACTTTAATTCTAGAAAAAAATAAAAGTGATTGACTAAATAACTTTTAATTAATTCTTTATAATTAAAAAAATTAGTGGAAATATCTAGAAAAAGATAATATTAAAATAAAATAATTAATATTATTTTGATTTTGTAAAAGTTTCATTTAAGTAGCACATCAAAATATAACTTATTGATAAGTGTATATACGACCTGATAATAGATCTATATTCGAATTCATTTTATGCGTTGCTAAGAAAAAAAAGGAAAAAAGATATAAAAATTAACTAAAAAGAAATTTAAGAAAGAAAATGAGCTGATCCTCCAGTTTTTGAAAGGATCAATTCATAAAAATTCTGAAATTGAAGTGCAATAATTGGAATAGGCATTAGTAAACTATCCATGCAATCATATGCTGAACAAATGTCAGCGCCTCAGCGGTCAATTCATCCAGCCATTACGCGTTAGCCGCTGTTCAACATTGATCACCTAAATAGGGTATGAACGCAACTGACTCGATCATATATATATTGTTTTTTTATAATTTGAGTACCAATTGTCAAAAAGGTCACGAAAATACGTTACACCTCTGTATTATCTTATAAATAATGGCTGCAGACTGTATGCTAAAAAATTAATCAAGTTGAAGTAGTACTTTGCTGCTACGTAATTTTGACTTGAGATAAACTTATTTAAACCAATTTCATAATTCAATTTATAGACTAAATTAATAAAAACATGAATTTTATAAATTGAATTTTAAACGACGTGAGTGATTTGATCCATTTATAGTTCAAACTCTAAATAAAAATTTATAACAGCGTGAATTCAATTATTACGATTCTTCTCTCTTTTTTTTTTTTTTTTTCAATAAAACATTTATTAACACGCGTGAATTCAAAATTTAATAACGATTTCTTCTCTCTTTTTTTTTTTTTTTTAATTGGATCTGGTTTTTTTTTTTTTTTTTTTTTTTAATTGGATTGGACTGGATAGTGGCACAATTTGATAAATTTGTTAATTTTTAAACAATTTTCTAATATATATTATATTCAGTGCATCATGAATTCAAAGGTAGAAGAGATTTATATGAAATTATTTAGGATTAATTCCACGTGAATGTTTGGCGGAGGTTTCATCTATTGCATCGTAACTCTAAAAGCAGTAGATGCAACCTCTACCAATAATATGCATATGTACTCATAGCAGGTGCATCGTACAATTCGGAGCCCAAAAGCCAAAACGAACCTGATATGTCCGCTTTTTAATAGTTTTGGGCTAAAGGAAGTGGAGACCTAGTTGGGCTTTTGCTCTTTGATCGATCCTTGCCCTCCTCGAGTAAAAAATAATTAAACATAAAAATATTTTTAAAATCACAACTATCAAAAATAAATTAAGAAAAATTTATAAATCATTTAAAATCAATGTAAACTTTAAAAAGAGCATATCTGATAAAAATTAAAATCTAACAAAGAGAAATATACATACATAACATTTTTCATGTTAGAATAAATCAATAATTTTTTTTAATGTAAATGTAGATATAGTCTAGCAATAAGGTTTAAATCCTTTTCCCTATGGTTTAAAAATAAAAATATTCAATAATTTATTTATCAAGAAATAAATAATTTTAATTAAAAATACCCATAACGTAACAATTTAAATAAGAAATAAAAAGATTTCTATGCCATTAAATTTTTAATTGTTTATTGTTAATTGTAAGAATAGCTTCGATCATTCTTCTCAAAAATAAATAAATTAATAAATAAATAAATAGTTATAGCCTGAGTAGCCACTTAAGTTTTGTTTTTTCTGCTTAATTAATCTTAGATTATGCACCTAATTGGACAAAACAAGATGTTACCTTGAGGACACTGATCATTAAATTTGTTAATCTTAATTAATAATAATTAAAATTCCAAACCTTTTACTTGTGGTGCTTCTTCGAAAATATTCCGTCAAGAATTTTATTAGGTGAAGTTTGAAAAAAGATTTGGTGAAGAATGGCCTTACCTAATACTCTAATTTTCCATGTGCATTATTCCACATATAAACTGTAATTAGCATTCAACAGTATTGTTTTTTCCTCTGTCGTGTTATAAATACGATAGCTATTCAACGACAAAACGTATATATGTTTGTTGTTTTTTCTTTTTTCTTTTTGAAGATAGTTATATTTATTGTTTAGCAGAATAAGTTTGCAAATATTTAATAAAATATAATTTAGAAAAATTATTTTTTTATATACTTACAGACAAATTAATGTAAGTTGCTTTCATTGACAAGTAAAATTTAATTTCCCCTAAATAATTTTTTTTTTTTTTTGTAGTTTTTAATGAACATTTTCAAGTTATCATCTTTATTCAATTGAATTAAATTCACGAGTTAATTAAGGAAATTCACTATAATTGAAAAAAAAGGAAATGAAAACAACTAATTGACTAACAAACAGAACAAAAACATTCTACTATGCGTATTGGATTAATTATTGTTTTTTTTTTATATATATAATTTATGTGCCCAATTTATTCTTTCTTTACTCTTTGAGGATAAAATTGAAGCTGTCTTGTTTTAATTTTTTGGATTCAATGAATATGTTTATATTTTTTTGAATATGTCGTTTTGAATTTTGAATTTTCATTTTTTATAAGTATTTTGTCTCGTACCTAACCATTGACGGACTTTCTCAAGGCTAAAGAGGCCATGACTCCTCCAAATTTTTTTTAATCTTCTTGTAAATAGTACACAAATTGTCTTTTTTTTTTAATTTCACAGCATGGCCTCCAAATAATTTTGTCCTCCAAATATTTTACCCAAGTAAATAACATTTTGATTAGGAAAAAAAACAGCTTAATCAGGCATAAAACAAGTTGATCAAATCAAATGATTTGTCCAAATAAAACCGGTCTTTGGTTAAGCATGGAATAAGGAAAGCAGCCATGAAAGAAATAATATGCATACAAAATCCAAGAATACTCAAACTAGGTGGATTAAAATTCTTTCTCTCTTGGATTTATTCCCATAAATAAAAGGTTAAGACAAATAAATGAGCAGTAAACTCAAAAAGTTACAGCATTCTTTCATTTACTTAAAGCAGTCTTAATAGAACAGGTCCTCAATTTTTGGACAGCTTATATCAACAGTTCAACACCTCTACCTGCTTTATTTTTAATGCTATGCAAAATAATACTTGGAACGAGGAATGAATAATTAGATAAGCTGTAAATTTTTGATATATCAGTAAATTTATTTACCTGAAATTTTCAGGCATTAAAATTTCATTATTGAAAACAATTACATTACTACACACATAAAAGACATTTATCTTACACTTGATCAAGAAACATAAAAAAAAAAAAAAAAAAAAAAACACTCTACCTGACTTTATTTTTAATGCTATGCAAAATAATACTTGGAACGAGAAATGAATAATTAGGAAAAGCTAGATAAATTTTGACTAAATCAAGTTAAATTTATTTACCTGAAATTTCCACAGGCATCTAATAATTCATTACCTTGCACAACACAACTCCTACGAATTACATACACACATTAAAAGCACATTTTATCTTACACTTAGATCAAGAAACATAAAAAAAAAAAAAAAAAAAAAAAAGACAAAAAAAGAAAAAATTTTCAAAATTAACTTGATCTGAAATCAATTTTAACAAAATGCAAGGCACAGTATCAATCACGAGAAATCTTAAATTGACCAGCACATACACTGCAAATTCCTCCTTATTTGTCCATGCCTTTCCAATTACAAGAAGGTTCTATATTATTCGCCCAATCTTAAAAAAAAAAAAAAAAAAAAAAAAGACACAAAAAAGAAAAATTTCAAATAACTTGATCTGAAATCAAATTTTAACAAAAATGAAGCATCAATCACAGAAACTAATTGACAGCACTGCAAATCCTCCTTATTTGTCCAGCTTTTCCAATTAGAGGTTTTATATTCCCCATCTTAACCATAGCAGATGCGAAATCGGAGTTGAAAGTTGCACGGTTCTTACTATATTCTGAAACAATTCTATCTGTAGAACCACCGCTGAAAAGGACCTGATCAGATTGGAGAAGACCTTTCTTTTGTACCAAGTTCTTGAAATAGTTATTGTCAAAAGAGTTAGGTGTAACCAAATCGAGTGGAGCCAAATTTGCATCGCCGCCAACAGCAGGACAACGATTCCTGCGCTTCCTTGCGAATCCAGCTTCAATGTTTGTGCTGTTACTGTATATTCTGTCGCGGAAAGTAGTGCATTGAGCTTGCCCTAATGTATGAGAGCCTGCAATTTCCAGAAACTAATTAATACTTGTATTATTAGCATTTAATTAAAATTTTGAAGTACAATATGAAAATAATTAATGGTTCAGACCTGACAAAGCAACCATATCCCTTGCAGTAAGACCTTTACTCTGAAAGCGAGATATAAGCCTGTCTAAACTGTCTCTAAAACTAGGAAGTTCTTGATTGGCTTTTGTTCTGCTTGCAGTTTTTGAATCTCTTCTTCCGAGCAATACTGTCCAAGATGGACCTCCCACCTGATAGTTTTTAATTATATATATATCAATGTCACTGATCAATGAATATAAATTATATATTATTTATTGAAATATATATATATATATGTACTTACATATGCAGAGGCATCTCTTGCTGCTACGGCGAGAATATCAGCACAGGAAACAACACCAGGACAAATTTTTTCTAATTCAGATTTGGCTTTGTCAATAACTTCATAGCCTCTTGCAGACTGGAAATTTGGAAGTGCAGTCTTTTCACTCTCTACAGTGGAGGTTTCGTCGAGTAAAATTGAGGCATCACAACCCTGAACAAAGCAATCATGAAAGTGGAGACGAATGAGAGATGCAGCCATTCTTCGTTCTCGAGCAATAGCGCTTCTTATGGAAGTTCGAATGGTAGTAAGTGCTTTTGGACATGTTTTTTTGTAATACTTAGAGTTAAGTGTAGCCTCGCAGGCAATATTCAATAACAGCAACATAAACATGAAAGCTGCTGCTTTTGATGGGGATCTAAACATTTTGCCTGTTGATAATCGAAGTTGCTATTAACTTCTTGTTGCTTTGTTTTCTTAAAAATTGAACAGTTTTCTGTATGTAAAATAATGGATGTCGGTTTTAAAGAAGAAAAAGAAAAGGGAAAAGAATGGTAGAAGATGAAGAAGAAAGCAAGGTGATACTCACCTTATATACGCGACACGAGCGCACATATTGTCTTCACTGGTCTATTCTACGCTGCCAATAGCCAGCCACCAAGCCAATGTTCAAATTTGCTGCCTCTAATTTTTCTTTTTTTTGAAAATTATTTATTAATTAAATTAAAATTTTCCATATACGATTGTGAACGCAAAACAATTTGGATAAGTAAGATTCTTGTATGCTTATATTTTATACAATTAATGAATAGTTGAAACGTATTTTTAAAATAAAATATTCTTGTCATTTTTTTCTTAATGAAAACAAAATATTGATGATTTTTTTTTTTATATATATTCTTATCATATTGGCTTATAGGCTTTATATACCTGTTGTAAGTAAAATTTACGAGTTTTTTCTTTAAAACTTACTCGTTAATAGAGTTTTTTTTTTTTTTTTTTTTTATTAAGTTTTTTTTTTTTTTTTTAATTGCATTATTACTCCTAAATTACATAAGTTGATTTTTTCCACGGCTATTGCAAAATTTTATCATCCTCCTACCTAACGTTGTTATGAATAACAGTTTCCTGGAATGTTTTTTTTTTTTTTTTTTTTAATTGCATATTACTCCTAAATTACATAAGTGAATTTTTTCCACGTATTGCAAAATTTTATCATCTCCTCCTAACGTTGTTATGAATAACAGTAGAATGACAGGTTGTTATTATACAATTCAGTTTTAATCTATCCATCCAAAAATGGGCATTAATTAGGGTTAAAAAAAAATGTAAACCTTGTTTATATTAAAATTACCCTTACCAAAATGCTAAAAAGGGTAATTTTTTAAATTGTTTTTATTACTATTGCCAATAGTTGTAATACAATATTCTTTGTGAAAAATTTATAAACCTTTTGCTTATAATATATATATTTTTAGTACAAATCAATAATTTTCATACAACATGATTAAATTTGTTATCCAGGTTATTTATTTATTTTTTTTTTTTTGAAAGGAGAAATATCATTAGGAAAAATAAATCCAACAAACACTATGGGTACTATACAAATTTGGACGCGAGCATAGCGATAGGATGTCCTAACTATGCAATGGGCTGCTACATTGGCTTGTCACCTAACCCACTTCACATTAAATCAATTCTAAACTTTAAAATTCGCTTAAAATAAAAAATAGCTAAATCAAACTCAAAGTTAGCAATGGAACTAGAATTTAAAATAAAAAATACTATCAGATGATTTTAAGAAAATACTTTTACATTGATTTTATGTATAAAAGACGTTATTAATATTTTAAAGTTTTTCCAAAAAAATCAATCCTAATTGGTTAAAAAAATTTTCATTTTTACTATTTATATTAGATGATATAGTTATAGAAGGTATTTATTTTGAAGATATATATATATACAGGAAAATTGCCAACTAGAACTATTTTAAGTGATTGAAGTTGAAAAACGAGCTGCTAAAATAAGAAAAACGAAAGAGTTGAAAAGACGAGATCAGACTCACCTAAACCTTGATAATTAATTGAACACGTGCATGTTTATAGTTGTAGCATTCATTAATTTCCAAGTCCTTTTGCTAATAAATGATGATTCTAATAGAAACGTGCGTCTGCATGCAAGTACCAGTAGGCCGTTATGCTGTTTGTTAGTGAAGAATTCAAACTCAATTATGGTAGTAAAACAAAATTGCCGTTTTGTTTTGGATAAAACTTCAAAATGGTCAAAAATTCCTCCTTACCTCATCAACAGTCTATGCCTCCCATCTTAATTAAAAAAAAGGTTACAAAGGAAAAAAATTACTTATTGAGAAAACTATTAGCTCCATAAAATTAAAATATGAAATTTCAAATGAATTTTATATTATGACTGTATCAAGTTTTAATTTAACGAACTATTTAATAAATTATAAAAAAAATATTGTATCATTGTTGTTAAACACTCTGTAAATTAGAATAAAAAAACAAAGAATGGACACTCTTAAGCAAAAGCCAGTCAACACGACCTTTAGCCCAAAAGGCCGAGATTAGCCCAATAAAGAAATGACGCTCGCAAAGTTATACAACAATGGGCCCATAGCGTAATGGCAGAGTGCGTGGAATTTAGGATTAGGGTTATGGTTTCAAAAGACAGTTTTTAATCTCAAGTTTACATAGCATACAATCTATGTCAACCCACCAATTTTATTCATTCCCGTTCACTTTTAATTTGCTACTTTTGATTTTTAGTTGCAACATTTGGACACTTAATCAAATTTCAACTATGTGAGCAGACGAGCTCAGATTTTAGTCTTATGCCAAATTATTAATGATAAAAAAATATAAAATTTGCATATATACACACATGAACATGTATTTACAGAATATAGACAACACATGAAGCTCCATTGAATTTTTGGTAGGAAAAACCAAAGGAGAAACACAAGTTATACAACTACTACTTAAACAAAGGCATCTAGCATTGAAAGCCTCATGTTAGAACATGTACATATTTCTCACCTTTCCATTGCCTTAAAAATAGCAGTTCTAATTGGCTATACTATAGATATCATGTACATTGCAATGCCTCAAAGCTTTCCTGCAACCATTTGGCTTGCATTTGTAGCCCTGCATCCCTCAATGCATTGAAAGCAGACCGATAAAGCCTCCCATCTAATGGAGTCCCTTCTATTTTCATATCATGAAGAAGTCTCAACAATTCATCGATTCGACCAATTTTAGAGAAAACTCCAACCATGATTCCTGCCATAGCTTTGTCAATTGCACCTCCATTGATTCTATACTCATGGTAGTAACTCACACACGTATCGAACTCCTTCACCTTATTGTAAGCACTAATAACACTAGTGTAAGTAACTTTATCCGGGGCGATTTTCCTTCTCTTCATTTCTTTCCATAGCTTCTCTACCTGCCTCAAGTTCTTGACTCTTCCATGCATATCCAATAGAGAATTGTATATCCAGACATTCGGTTCACAGCCATTTACTTTCATCTTTGCCACAAGCCTCATTGCATCTCTTAGCCTGCCTGTCTTACCATACATAGCAATTATGCTAGAATATGCAACAACACATTTATCAAACCCTTTTTCTTGCATTTCCAAGAACACTATTTCAGCTTTAGAATATAAACCAACTCGACAATATGCATTTATAATTGAAGCATAGGTCACCTGTCCTGGTTCACAGTCATCAGATTTCAACTCCTCATACACTCTTACAGCTGCGCGAAACCCTCTCCTTCTTGCAAACCCATTAACAATTGCACAGAATATGCAATCAGACATCCTCATTTTTACACGCTTCATTGCTTTAACAATCTCAAGAATCTCCTCTATTAACCCTTCTTCTACATACATCAAAATAAGTTTCAAGAAAATTTCTGGATCTCTTAACATTTTATTCTTTTCAGCTTCTTTAAATAGGTCTTCAGCTACATTTATCTCTCTAATGCTTGCAAATGAGCATATTAAAGAAGAGTAAATTCGAGAATCCCCAAAAATCCCTTTCTTTCCCATATCCCTAAAATATTCAAGAGCTTCAAAAGCTCTACCTGATTTCCCCAATGACTCGCATAAAATCCTATAAATTTGGATTAGACTTGTTCTTGAATTTTCGAATTTTCTGCTTTCAAATTCATTGAACAATGCAAGAACCCTCTCTGTATCACCAATTTTCTGGTATGCCTTCATTATCTGACAATAACCCCCAGAATCCATAAAAATGCCTGCTAATTTCATTTTCTCATATACCGGAATCGTGCTACCGTACATATGTAGCTTATTATAGCCTTTCATAGCTGAATCAAAAGCCAAGACAGCAATTTTACTGTGAGATTTGAAAATTTCAAGTAAAGATTCTACAATTCTGAATTTTCTAGCTTTAATACAGCTACTAACTAGTTTGGAACAAGTATAACTATCAGGAAACACATTGTATTTCCTGAAATCATCCAAGACAGATAAAATGAAATCCCAATTCTTTGATTTTATCGAGTACCTTATTAGAAGCTTTAGCATTGATTTTTCTGGTGTAAATTCTTGACTTTCCTTTGCTTTCTTGTAATATTCATAAGCTAGGTTTTCAGTTCTCGGATCTTGCAAGATTCTACACAAGAAATCATTTAAATTCTCTGAATCTGGTACTTTATATTCTTGAGAATCCTGAGTTTTCAAATCTAATTGAGTTAGTGGAAAATTTGTAGATGGGTTTTCCAAGATTGGAGATGGGCAACTGGAAGAGAGGGTTCGAAAAAGGGAAAATTTGGAAATTGCAAGAGTGAGGAAGGGAAGGGTTTTACATGAAGGAGTAAAGATGATGATTTTATTATTATAGGGTTTTCTGCAAGAATAAATGGAAGCTACTGACCAATCTGGAGAATTGGAAATTGCCATTGGAAATGAGTTCAGTTCACATAATGGGCTTCTAGCATTTTGTGTGTGTATGCCACACACAGACAACTTATCCCCGGTGGATTTTGCCATGCACGTTAGGATCATATGAGCCACTAAATGATTGGCGTGTGGAGGATTTTTGGACATGAGGATAATCCGTTCTCGAGAATGCCACGTGTTCAGGTTGGATTTTTCCTTTCTAATAAAATATAGTCGGTTCTTTTCAAAAAAAATATATATATATATATATAGTTGGATCCCTATAATTAGCATTTTTTTTAATAAATTACTGTGAGGTTCTTAATTTTTAATATAAATTCACTAAGAGGCCCTTTATCCAAAATACTATAAAGGCTTTAGTGTAGTTTTCCTTTTTTTTTTTTTTTTTTTTTACTGTTGAGGTTCGTTAATTTTTAATATAAATCACTAGAGGCCCTTTATCCAAAATTACTATAAAAGGCTTTAGTGTAGTTTTCCTTTTTTTTTATTTTTTTTTTTCCAAAGGAAGTTCCGCCATAAATTTTTTTTTTTTTTTTTTTTTCCAAAGGAAGTTGCCAAAACTTTTTCATGATTTTTTTTTTCCTGAGTATAACTTCGGAAAGAACTCATCCGAACTCTTATGAGTTTAAAATATATAGTGAATTCATTTAATAAATAAATTGAGTTTATTAATAAGATTTTGATTAAGGCGATAAGCGATTTCGTGACCATAAGAATAATTAATTTATTTTAAAAAAAATTATAATAATAAACTATAGAGAATAACTTTGTTATGCCACTTAACGGAATAAATTTTTTGCTCTAATTCTATTTCACTTTAAACTATATATTTTTATAGTACAATTTAGAAATTTTAAAATTACAAAGTTATCTTTAGGAGCATATATATAGTACAGATTTAGAAATTTTAAATCATGTACAAAGTTATCTTTTAGGAGGCGCATATAATTTATTTTTTTGAATATATTATAATATAGTTACTATATATTAAAATTTATTAACTGCATAGTTTCTTCACAATTTCATCAAGATTTAATATCAACCGGCCCAAATTTCATTTAGACGAGAACATCACTGTGTGGATACCAGTGCTTGGGATTACTAGGCTTATTAAAAACTTGGCACCAAAATGTAAGAAAATAAATAAATTGTGTTGTTATATACTCTCTAAAAACAGAGAAGAAGGCGAGGTAAACTGATGCACTTCTCTGTTGGTGTGTGGTGCTTACTCTGCACTACTCCTCTCAGTGAGCCTCCAATCTCTCCATTAAGCATGAACAAACTCGACAGGAAAGAGGCGCCTCCGTCCCCGATATCCTTTTTTCCATCCTTAGGTCTATTTCTTTCTATGTGAGTGTGCTTACATTTTTCTTGCTATAGATTTACACATGCCTTAAATTCCATATCACTCGACGAACGGAGGAAACTTAATTTCTCTCATCCATAAGCTTAAGAATTGCCGCGTTTTCAATACTGATAGAAAGAAGAAGAGTTATTTTAGTGCATTTTAGGTATTTTTCTGTGACGAGAAAAGCGAGAGAGTGCTATACTCTTCCTTTGTTGTGTACTGGTATAAAATTTATTAACTGCATAGTTTCTTCACAATTTCATCAAGATTTAATACAATCCGGCCCAATTTCATTAACGAACTCATTGGTCCGTTTGGGTTTAGGCTATAAAACTGGCCCAAAATGAGGAAAAAATAAATTGTTTGTACAAAAACAGAGAAGAGCATAACATTAGCAAGCTCTGTGGTTTGCTCTCTGCAACTTCCGGCCAATCGTCCTGCGAACTCGACAGGAAAGAGGCGCCTCCGCCGCCGTTCCTTTTTCCATCCGGTATTTCGAATTGCACATCTTGTTAATTACCACCTAAATTCAGTTACTCAAGAAAATTAATTTTTCTCCATAAGCTTTAAGAATTAGCCGGTTTTCAATCTGATAGAAATGAAGAGAGTTTGTGCATATATATTTTCTGTCAAAAGAAATCATACTCTTCCTTGTTGTTCTTATACTTCTTTGTGCAGTACGATTATATATAGAAATGTGAATTTATCTTTTTCTCATACTCCAAAAATCAAGCTGTTTCCTGGATTATCTTGTTTAAATTTGCCAAATTCAGCACTTCTCTTAGGTTTGTCTACTTCTTTTACTGCCAGTCGCTCTTATTGTTCTATGACTGCTTCACAAGAATTTGATACGAGAGTTGATGTTAGAGATAGTTATGCTGATAAAGTTTATGCAACTATAATGGATAGCTCTATTGATATGGAAAAAGCCCTTAACCAGCTTCGGTTAGAATTAACTACTGATTTGGTAGTTGAGATACTCCGTAGGCTTCATTTGGAGGAAAAAATTGCTTTTAGGTTCTTTATGTGGGCAGGACGTCAACAAAATTATGCCCATGAACCTTGTGCATATAATGAAATGATTGATATTCTCTCTAGTACGAAATATAAGGTGAAGCAGTTTCGAATAGTTCGTGATATCCTTGATTATATGAAGAGGAGTAACAAGAATGTTGTTCCTGTTGAGATTTTGGTTACCATTTTGAGAAACTACACCCAAAAGTACCTGACTCATGTTCAGAAATTTGCCAAGAAGAAGAAGATAAGGGTTAAGACACAGCCAGAAATAAATGCTTTTAACTTGCTATTAGATGCTTTATGCAAGTGTTGTCTGGTTGAAGATGCTGAAGCAATGTTTAAAAGGATGAAGAACATGGTGAAGCCTGATGCTAATACATATAACATATTGTTTTTTGGATGGTGTAGAGTTAAGAACCCAACTAAAGGAATGAAGGTTTTGGAGGAAATGATCCAACTAGGTCATACACCTGATAATTTTACATACATTGCTGCCATTGATACATACTGTAGAATAGGGATGGTGACAGAGGCAGCTAAACTTTTTGAGTTTATGAGAACCCAAGGTTCGACTATTTCTGCTCCAACTGCAAAAACTTATGCAATCATGATCATAGCACTTGCCCAGAACAATAAAATGGATGAGTGCTTTAAGCTTGTGGAGGATATGATAAGCAGCGGTTGCCTCCCAGATGTTTCTACCTACGAAGAATTGATAGAAGGAATGTGTTTGGCTGGAAAGATTGATGAAGCTTATAGATTTTTGCTAGAGATGGGAAACAAAGGTTATCCTCCTGATATAGTTACTTACAATTGCTTCCTAAAGGTTCTTTGTGAAAATAAGATGAGTGATGAAGCATTGAGGCTTTATGGTATAATGATTGAGGTGGGTTGTTTGCCTAGTGTGCAGACTTATAATATGTTGATTTCCATGTTTTTTGAGATGGGTGATCCCGATGGGGCCTTTGAGACTTGGCATGAGATGTATAAGAGAGACTGCCCTCAGGACGTTGATACTTATTCTGTGATGATTGATGGGCTTTTCAGATGCAATAAAGTAGAGGATGCATGTCTCCTGATAGAAGATGTTGCAAATAAGGGAATGAAATTGCCATATAAAATGTTCGACTCCTTTCTGATGCAGCTTTCAGCAATTGGTGATCTCCGAGCCATCCACAAACTTTCAGAGCACATGAGGAGGTTTTATAATCCTTCTATGGCAAGACGTTTTGCACTAAATGAGAAACGCAAGAGCATGAGCTTCAGAGGGAGCAAGAAATTATGAAACTCTAACCTTGTTCATATTAAGGTTTGCAACACTTCCCTGTCTTTTTTCTTTTTCCTTTTGGATCTGCAGTTCCCTTGCACATCTCCTCCTTGTGTCCTTACGTTTGTTGGTAAACTTGTTCTGTCATGCTCTTTCTCTGTATACCCATTGCCCGTGTCTAATTATGATGGCTAATTATCTTCAATTGTTTGTTTTTTTCCTTGATGCATGGCACTAAGGTGGAGCTGGTATAATGCTTATAACTAATTCAGTGACACCGAGTTAGGGGTTGCTATCTTACACGGGTGTTCTTATCTTATCCGAGGAATTCATTGCCAGCATTGCTAGTCTTGTTGCATAACCAGCTTTACAATTGATCGAACCAAAAATCTCCTCACCATGAATTCAATGTTTCTCTTTAGCTTGCATTGCTAAATAGATTGAGATTTTCATTGAGTTGCCAGCATTAATAGTCTTGTTGCTAAATAGCTTGAATTGCTAATGTTGAATTGTAGTCCACCTGTTTAAGTACGTCTGAGTGAGTGGCCTTTATGTTTAGATAGTCAAAATGATTGTGAAAATATTTCATGACAAGTTCAATTGACGATATTATGCAAGAGATCAGGTTGCTAATTCCTTTAACTTGCTTTGTTTCCTTTCTCTATATTTTGTTAAAATTATTTTTTGATATAATTCGTTACATAATTATACATTTCTAGCTGAGCCGTTGCGAAAACCAAAATTTTTGTTGTCTAACTGATTAAGGTACTTCTGAATTCTGATTTCATTGGTTAAACTCACAAAGTCATCTCCTTCTTGGATTTTGCCACGAAACCCTTGGCTAAGGTTTCAAATTATGGTTGTTTTTTTTTTTTTGGTTATGCTCGACTGGCAACAGTCTGTGAATAGCACCACATCTATAATGTTGAGCTAGGAGATGAAGTTATCCATCTTGCCTGCAGCCCCATTATTACCTAAGGTATAGATTTTGTATGGAACTGATGCTTGGGACACGGTTATATGTTAAAACTGTTGTTAGACAGCACAAAAATAAAGTCAAATGCTTGGACTTGATTGGCGCAGAGATTTAAATCTGTGTAACTTCCCTTTGAGCTGCTTTTCTGCATTTTAATAATTAATCTGTACAACTCTCTTTGATTTTATACTGATACATAATGATTAATTTTACTGATAATCTCCAGTGATGTTAGGTTACTGTAGGCAGTCATCTTCTTGTGCCAGGAATAAATCTTACTGCTTTGCTCTTACCCTTTTTTTCTCTTATCCTTCTAGGAAAGACTTTTTGTTTTTTAGATTATAAGCTTTATGTATTGCTCAGGAGACTTGTAATACTTTGACGTCATGTCTATTAGAAAAAATTGCAATTTGTTAAAGCATGTAACTGTTGTTATTACGAGAGTTATCAAGCCTTCATTTTAACTGGCACTCAGTTGATAATTGCATCGTTTGTGTATAAATACTAGATGTCATTACAAGAGTATCCTTTGATATGTAAGAAACAAGCGAGGAACTTGCGTCCTGTATTTTTCAGCTGAAACATTTTCATTCCATCTCCATGTCAATATTTTCAATGCAGTGTCAAAGAGTAGACTATTCGTTCACCAGGATATGGAACAACCTGCAGGTAAAAACTTAAAAACAAAAGAATTCAGTTTGACAGGAAAATTTTGAAGTTTTGCCACCACAAGGAATACTATAGAACACCATTTTACAAAATATAAACTAAACGCTAGTTTTGCTTCTCAAATCAAATTTAAGTTGGCAACTGATTCTACATACATTTGCATGGACTATTACATATCATACATTGAGGATAGTTTATACTGTGCTTTAACCAACTAGTTTCTTGCACTATCTTTTTCTGTAAGAAATAATTCTTTGGAACCCCCCATTCTAATCAGATGCGTTTTCTTTTTCCAATGCCATAGGTGGGAGAAGAAGTCCAGAACTGGAGGATACAATGTCAGAACTGTCTTCTAATCTGAAGAAATGCTCCAGCTCAATTCATGCTGCACTGAATTGTTTCGGACCGATAACTGGTGATTGGTGAAACAGGTTAGTGACCATGAACCTGAATATAATATTTTCTAAAACATAGTCTAAGTGCAACAGTTTGGAAAGACAGGCTCTGGCTTCAGTGACTATTATATGCAGGAAATTGAGAATGTGGATGATCCATCTACTGTTTGTTCTAGAAGTCAAAGCATCTCATGATATTAAATTCAACTTGACATTGAATGTCTGATGGTTGACAAGGAGGATGGGACAACCATAAAGCTGGTTGAACAGTCCATCAATAGCAGAATAAGTGTTTGTAAAGGTCAGAGAGAACAGTACATATTTTTTAAATGCTTTTGTGAATTAATTATGTGTCAATGAAATTTAAAAATCAATTGTTATTTTATCTGACCCCTTTTTTTCTTTTTTTTTATTAGAATCATAAAATGTAGGATAGTTGGATCCAATTAAAATGTATAATTGGGAGAAGAAATATTCTTTTTTCAATATTTTTTAATGATTATAATTGTTTTTTCTAATAATATTGACAAAGTGCCATGGACAATGGTTCTTGCTTGATAACTTTATTTTTTTATGTCATTTATGTCCCAAAACCTAAATTCCAAAACCGTGTCAAAGGATTGTGATTTTGATTAAAATAATAATAATGATAATATAATAATAATAATAACAATTTGATATTAATTACAAATAAATGCTCACCATAGTAGTTAAGTGATTATATGGCTACATTTGGTTTCGGAAATTCTCCTGAAAAAACAAATTTTCTGATATCTAGAACTGTCAGAAATATCGAAAATATATATATTTGTTAAATAGAAAATTAAGTCATTAAAGGAAATTATTATTATTTCTTAATTTGGTAAATTTATTATAAATAAAAGAGAAAAAAAACTTATAATTCTAAACAATTTTGTAATGTCATAAATTAAAATCTTTCATTTTAACCCTTTTTTAATATTATAACTAAATATTTAAGTTATTTAAAAAACTTTTTTTTTCTATAGAGCCTCAATGATTAAACATTCATTGACTAAAAAATTAAATAAATAAAGAGTTCAAATCCATGTGTTGATTGGGATTTATATAATAACAACATTTAATTGGTAATTAAGTACTCCATGATTGACATTAGTTATCAACTTATCACTAATGAACAATATTTAACTTGTCAATGTCAAAATAAGATAAGAGAGATGCTAACAACAACTATTTTTTTTTTTTTTTAAGTTCTTAAAGCAATAAATTACGCCATGAAACATGAAATGCATACACGACAAGAGTATTGAGTGTACGCTAATACAATGCACGAAAAATGTGCATACCGTATTATTCCAATGTATTTTATTATATGATTTATTTTTGGATAAATGAAAATCTATTAAAATGAATAATTATTTGAATTTAATATGACATTTGTACTTTGTTATTTTCACATAAAATATAAATCGTACCTATACGTTTTAAAGATAACTTTAATAGTATCACTAAATTAATACTTATTTCTAATTCTCGAGCTCTTTCTTAAATCCATCAATAATTATAATTATGCCGGTCTATATTATTAGCATGCTTGAAATTCAGTTCGATAAAATTTAGTTTCGCGAAATTCAATGAGTCTAAAAATTTTAAGCTTGAATTCGATTTGAGGCTTGAGTTCACTTAAAAAAATTTTAAGTTTAATATATACGTAAGCTCAATAAAACTTGACGAGTTTTCCAGCTGAACATCATTAGACTTGAACCAAAATTAAAAAAATTTTTTTTTTTGAGCCGAGCTCAAACAAGCAAAGCCGCTCGGTTCATTTACATCCCCACATGTTTAGGGTAACAAAAGAATTATCATTTGTATTTGGTGATGATGTAAAAGAAAAAATCAAACTTGTGATGATTTTCATTATTTCCAAATTCTGAATATAGAGCAACAAGTTCATGTTTATTGTGAAAGGAAAAGCTACCCATCAAGTAAATTCAATTATTGAAGTGAACGCAAAGAGGATATCTTATATCCAAATCCTATTGTCTTGTTTTTATCAGATCATGAAAATGGGTATGACAAGCATGAATCATTACATTCAAGTAACATTACTTTGCAAAGGTTAAAAGGACCACAGGACAAAATTTTACAGACAACCAAATCAAATAGACAAAGACAACTCATGGATTTACATCCCTCAGTTTGTTTGAATCAAAGATTGGGAATTAGTTTTTGATATTTAGATTCTCAAATCACTTGTTAATTTTAAGTGTGGTTAATTTAGCATTTCAAAGTTTAGCATTTAACAGGTGCCAAATTATAAATAAAATGCTGAAATTTGATATTTCTAACTACTAGGGTCTGTTCGGCGAAATTATCTATTTTTGTTAGATATTAGTTGTTTTAGTAATTTTTCATAAAATGCTAAAAGTTAAACGTTACTGGGTTAATTTTTTTATAAAAAAAACTAGTTCAAACGCTATGTTATCGAAAACTATAAAAAATAGCACAATCAAAATGAAAAAAATTGCTTAAAAATTTATCGTCAAACATAGCCTTAGCATTTAATTTTCTGATGATCAACAATATCTCTTGATGACAAACTATCAATAACTAACTATAACTACTCAATCAAATATGTCTCTGTGTTCAAGATGTTCTTTCTTTCTTATATTTTAGAATTTATAAAATGTTTATAGACGTTATATATATATATATATATGTTTATAGACGTTATATATATATATATATATGTATATATACATAATTGAGTTGAAAATATTAATTAAAGATTATCGAAATTATTTTTAAATTACAAATTTTGTATTATTTTCATAAAAATTTGAGACAAATTAACAAAATTGTTATTTTCTTTTTCAATATTACCTAAAATGATGTCCCGACTTTAATGCCAACAAACTCTAATGATCATGATAAAAAAAAAAAAAAAAAAAAAAAAAAAAAAAAAAAAAAAAAAAAAAAAAAAACTCTTGGAGGAAAAAAGAGCTACAAATTTGCTCTCTTGAAAATGAAGAAATAAAATTCTCAGACTGTACAAAAAAAAAAAAAAAAAAAAAAGCCTAAAGACTGAAAACAATTTCAAACAAGATGGTGTAATGACGTGCGTGCCACAAAAAAAAAAAAAAAAAAAATCCTAAAGACTGAAAAACAATTCAAACAAGATGGGTGTATATGACGTGCGTGCACTAGTGCCAGCCCGGACAAAATTGAGAATTGAAATTTTAAAAAAAGATTAATGAAAATAAAAACTAATCACATGGTTTAATTGTATTAATTTTTTAATTTCTGTTAGGTCTAAAGTTAATCACCTAATTGTTTATGCTTAATAAACGTCAACAGTAGAAATTAACATATCGTACCAGCCCACCTCACCTGCCTTTTAATTTCTTTAATTTATCCATAAGTCAATTAATTTTAATTAAAATAAATAATATAATGATTGCCATTTATTAAAAAAGGTGCTCGTGGAAAACATTATTCTGAGTAGACATATCAATATCATATATTTAAAATTTACACAGTTTAATATTAATTAATATATATATATATATATTGAAACCTTGATCTAATGAAGGTGTTTGTCTAATTAAACATGAAAAATTTTTCTTCAAAAAGAAAATTAAAATAAAGAAAAGTAAACTTATTATTAATACGATACACACAAATTCTAATATTTAAAAAAAAAAAACCAATTCGATATAATCAGACTCTCTAAACTTATTTATTCTTGTTCCAATGAAAGAGCTCTTGAATATGTTGATTTCTTATTTTGTTTTATCAAGAAAGTCAATATATGATATTTTCTTTTCTTTTCTTTTTTTTTTTTTTTGAAAAAAGTCAATTTATCATATCGATTAGTATTTGATTTTTGGTTGGATAATCATGGTAGAAGAAGAAGAAGAATAAGAATCCATTTCTAATAAACCTCCCTAATATCGATTTGTTTTGGACAGAAACCCTTATGAAAGTTTTAATTTTGAATTAAATTGGAATAGGGATTCTGGCTTCTAAATAATTTAGAGATGAAACTACTTATGGGAATTGAAGTTTGTAATATTTGGGTAAAATTAGTGAGTTCAAAATCGATAAATCTTAGATTTAGACTGCATTCGATAGCATAGTGTTTGAATTAATTTTTAGAAGTTAATATAACGTTTTGTCAAAAATTAATTCATATAACATTTTACAAAAAACTATTCAAACAGCTAACAACTAAACGTTACTAAAACAAGTTAAACAGCTATCAAAATAGTTAATTTCGCTAAACAGACCATTAATGTCTTAACCAAGAAAAAAAAAAAAGAGATAAATAAGACTTTTTAGCTCCAAACGAAGGCTAACACTAATTAATAGTAAAAAATTGAAAACCTAAATAGAAAAATTAGAAATCATTTGTTGACTATATGTATATATAGCGATAGATTGAGAGATTTAGCCATCAAAATTGATGTTTTCTTCTCTTCTAGATTTTAAAATGTTATTTGTATACGTGAAGATATGAAAGGAATTAGCCGTAATTTGGAAAATGGGGATAATTACTGATGTCATACGGTGTGCCAAACAAAGAATTGTACTACAAGAAATCAAACATTGCCATGAAAATGACAAACCCTTCCAAATTTAATTAAATCAATTTGTTGCTATATTCTTTTTTTTTTTTTTTATTTCTATTTCCAAGTTGATCGGATATATAAATATTTATTGACAATGATTCAATGAAATAAAATATTTATTTAATTTCATATTTGATGCCATTTGTTTGTTTTTCAATTTTAAATGTTTAATTAATAATAATGATGCATGATAAAACCATAGGGATTATACTTTTAAAACAAATTTGAGAAAATGAATTGTCAAAGATTCAAATTAATTTTGGCGTCTAACTTCCCACTATATATATTGGCTGTAAACAGAAATAAGTTAAAAATTTTAAAATTTTTGGTATTTTTTCTAAAAACCTTTTTAATTCATAGACATGCCAAAAAGAAGTACGAGGAGAACAAATAACTTCATTCCACATAATAATATATACATAAGAAATCAAGAATTAATTGATATTAGGATCCGTTCCGTAAAATTAACTGTTTTGGTAACTGTTAACTGTTCTAGTAGTGTTTAGTTGTCTGCTGTTTGAATAATTTTTCATGAAATGTTAAAAGCTAAATAGTGTAAACGTATATCACCGAACAGCTTTTTAAATAGCGTCTACTTAAAAAATTATTGTTAAACACAGTATTAATTTTATTGAAAAAGATAACCTTCGTTCCAATGGGACAATGATGTATTGGCCAAGTAGTCTTAAGTAGTAGGTTAACTCCCTTTTTTCTTTTTGTTTTTTTATTGATATTATGATTAACTAGTAATCACTAGTCATGGAATTCCTGTCTAGTAGTTAGTTAGAATTAGTTTGGTTGAGAAATATTCCCTCAAGAAAATAAATATTTGATTTTTTTATTTATATACAATTCATGATTAAATTGCATTTTGAGAGTAAAAATCATATTTATTGATCTATATATAACTTAAAAAACAAGGAAGAAACTGGGAATAGAGATGAATTCTCCAATTCTCTACCACTGAAGTCAAATAGAATAGTAATTACAAAAGCATACTTGATAAATTAAAACTACTTTTAACTACCAATAAGGCGGGAGGTCACGATAATAAGTAATCTTAACTCTCATAGTGTAAGGATATAAATTTGATTTTCAAAAAGTGCGCTCTGTTGGAAAGATATTAAAGTAATAGTGTATATAGAAATTCTTAACACATTTTGAAAACGTTTCCATATATTTATTTTTCTGTATAAAATATTCTTTTTCGTATAAAATTATATTTCAAGTGCTGTTTTCTCATATTATTTTCGCATTTCTATAGTCATTCGTTTTCGTGAGTGAATTAGAACACATTTGAAAAAATTAAGACCATAATTAGAGAAGTTAATTACAACCAACAAATTAATTAACGTGGCAAAGCAGCATGTTGTCACAAAAATTATCATTTTTACTTATTGTCATGCTATTATCTAGAAAAGCAAAAACAAAACAAAAATAGAAAAAGACAATTCAAAACAAAGTGAAATAATGCTAATTAAAACTCAATTTCTTTTGGCCTTTTTGTTCCTTAGATGCAAAGTACCTCACTGCATTGGCGGAAAGACAGATATACCCCCATCATCTATCTATTTAGCTTTCAAATCTGTTTTTCTTTTTTTCTTTTCTTTTTCTTCAGATTCTGATTCCCATATTTTAAATTTAAAACCACGTAGAGTTCAGCTTAACGGTATTCAATTAAAGTGTAGTGCCTATTGAGAATTTTAAACCTCTTTCTCTTTGGTTGTAAAAAAAAAAAAAAAAAAATCAAATCAATAATTATTTTTAATATTATATTCCTTTTCAATTACCAAATTCCAAATTTAGAAATTTAAATTGCAATGGAATCTAAATTAAATAAAAAGGTATCAAATTTATACTAATTATATATACAATAACATTATGAGTGTCTATTAATTTAAGAAGTTATTGAAATGGTAAAAAATATTTAAATTCAGTGAAAGATGTCTACCGTGTTAGAATCTTGCACCCAAATAACTCTGGTATGAGTTTAATTTTTTATTTTATATTTTTCATAAATAACTTCCACCCATCCATAGGTATAAAAAATCAAAGAATTTAAAATTGAAAATTCTACAAAATGCATATAATTTTTTTTTCCAAAAAAAAAAAAAAAAAAAAAAATTTACAAAATGCCAATATAATTTTTTTTCCAAAAAAAAAAAAAAAAAAAAAAAGACCAAACGTAATCAACGACTTTGTTTTAAAGAAGCAAAACATGTGACACTCCGTAGAATAGAACCCCATTTTCTACATAGCACAATTGATGGATCACTTAAACTAATATAAAGCCGCCTTCTAAAACAAATTCAATGGACCAAATTTTCCCTTAGTCAATTTTCCTCTCCTTCCCGTCTCCTTAAAAAAAAAAAAAAAAAAAAAGAGACCAACGTAATCAACACTTGGTTTTAAAGAAGCAAAATGTGACACATCCGTAGAATAGAACCCCATCTACATAGGCACAATTGATGGATCATTAAACTAATATAAAGCCGCCTTCTAAAACAAATTCAATGGCCAAATTTCCCTTTAGTCAATTTTCCTCTCCTTCCCGTCTCCTTCCTCAACACAAAGACACTCTCTCTTTCTCTCTATATCTATAACTCCACAATTCAATACCAAATAATCCCCACTTACAGCTTTTCCTTCTACAGCAAAATATGGAAGTGGAAGTGGAAGTGGTGGTGCCGCTGCCCTCGACGGTGGACTTCAACTTTGATAGCAATTGCTCTTCTCCTTACATGACTGCTCCTTCTAGTCCTCAAAGATTTGGTAATTTTTTCTTAAGTGCTCCTACAAGCCCTACTCGTGCCTCTACTTTCTATAGAGACCTTCGAGACGTTTCTTTATCTTCTTCTTCTTCTAATATTCGTTTTAACTGGGAAGAGAAGCCTGGTACTCCTAAATCGAGAAATGAAAGAGATAATAATAACAATACTGAAGACCAAGTTTTTAACGATGATGGTGATTTTGAGTTTGATTTTAGTGGTCAATTGGACAGAACTTCATTGTCTGCTGATGAACTTTTCGACGGCGGCAAGATCCGGCCATTAAAGCCACCACCTGGTTATGCTTCTTCTGTTTCTTCTCCAAAATCATCACCAAAATCAAGAAAGAAAGATTTTGACCCATTTCAAGCTGCATTAGAAGAAACAAGAAGAAAAGAACCCGGAAATCAAGAAAGAGGAAGACACAGAACCATTTCTGGTAATAAAGAGATGGAAAATCAAGAAAATCAAGAACGAGGAAGAGAAAGAAACATTAAACATAAAGCAAGCAGATCTCTGTCTCCTTTTAGAGTATCTGATCTCATGTTCGATCAAGAAGACAACTATAATAGTAACAATTCATCACAGAATGTAAAAGTGACTAAACCGTCCTACGCGTCAACTTTCTTGTCTGCGATATCATTTTCGTCAAAAGGTTACAAGAAATGGAAGCTTAAAGATTTATTACTATTCAGAAGTGCATCAGAAGGAAGAGCAACAGCAAATAATAAAGACCCATTAACAAAGTATGTTGTGTTGTCTAAAAAAGAGGCGGTGGTGGAGGATGCCAAGAATGCTAGTTTTCGGTCTGCTGATAGTAGTATCGGTGGCTCTTCACGGCGAAGAGGGCCGGTCTCAGCCCACGAATTACATTATACGGCGAACCGGGCGGTTTCGGAAGAGTTGAAAAGAAAAACGTTTTTGCCTTACAAACAAGGACTATTGGGTTGCTTAGGATTCAACCCTGGTGTGCATGAGATCTCTAGAGGTGTTGGGTCTTTGACACGTGTATGATCCAGATTGGCTTGATCTGTTTCTCTTGGTTAAGCATATACTAGTTTCTTTTATTGATTTTTATTTTTAATTTTAATGGTTTATCTTCATATATTTGTTACTTACAATACATAATGGAGTGTCACCATCTGTATCAAATAGACACAATTGTATGAGAATACACTACTATTGATTAAAAAAAAAAAAAAAAATTGGGGTGGAGATTCTTGAAGAAACTGCTAGTTCTTGTTTCATTGTGCAGTTTAATTCTATTAAATTTCTTATAATTAAGAAATTGATAAATAAAATAAGATGTAATTGTGACTGTTTATTTGTGTTTTTTAATTAAACTTTTATAGCCAGTGAAAAGTTTAATTAAACTTTTAAACTTTTATATGTGCTTATTTTATTATTCTTGTTTACAAATATAAAAAGTTTATTAATTTGATTAAATTACCATTTTTTATCTCATATTATTAATAATTAATGCATTTAATATATGCGATTAAAATTGAAAAAACTTATATTTATAAAAAAAAAACTATATTTAAAATTATGGACTGAAGTATTAATTATGTAAAATTAAATAAGATAAGTGTAATGTTAGTGTTTAAATATTTAAAGTGAGATTAATTAATGAAATTTGGCAGTCTCTAAACAAAATGTGTAGATAGATATCCAGAAAGTAGAAACGTTGGGAGAATGATTAACAGAACATGGGAGAGCGAAAAAAGAAAAGCACATGGGTTTAAAGAGATTTCTTTAGCATAATCATTAGGTTTGTGGAATAACTATGATCATATACAGTGTAAAGTTACGTAATTTATTTTTGGCATCAATTGTCAAATAAAAGGTGCATTAACCAATAAATTAAAATAATTAACAATTTTTAGCTTTTTTTTTAAAAAAAAAAAGAAAATAAGAAAAACAAAATCTCTAACTAACAAAGTATGTCTTTTCCTTCATTTTATGGCCATGATTTCCTCATCACTACAAACTGAAATGATAGAACAGTTGTTAGAACATTTTTTTTTTCCTCCTCTCTCTCTATCTCTTTATTTTAATGAAGTCTATTAATGTTAATAATTTTGCATTTGTTAATTACTTCAAACATATTATTTTTTAATTTTTTTTATTCATTGATAGATCAAATGTCCAAAGGAATATTATGAACTATATAACGAGTGATAGCATTCTCTTTTACCCGTCAAATTGATAAAAACTTTTATGGTTGAAAAATTTCAAATTTGATCATTTCTCTCGTAAAAATAATTACTTTATATGGGCTCGAATCCAGCAGACTTTCAGATACCGGTAGTTATAGAATGAAATATATATATATATATATATATAGGGAACTTTCTCATTATCTAGTCTAAACCAACAGTTGCTAATTATGACATGGAAATAATAACAGTCAACCAATAAATTTAATCATAGCTAGTCAATTAAAATCATTTGCTCTTATTGCAGTGTAATGGTGTTGATTTCATCTGAAAACACAAGGAAATAAAAAATAATAATAAAAAAAAGGATTACTAGTGTAGTATATTTGCATGGTTTTGCTTTTTCAAGTCACTTATACTCTTGTAGGGAAAAAGAGGGTTACAAGCATGCATGCAGCCTTAGCTTTATTAAATGGCTATTAATGTCGATTTATAAAGAAGCTCCACTTTTATGATCAGCAGGAAATGGTTATCCACAGGAAAAATTAATTCTGCTTCATACCAACTTTGTTACACATAAAATTCGCCTGAAAATATAATACAATTCTAGCGATAATTTAATTGTACTTAATATTAAAATTGTTAAATTCACGAATAAGGTGAAATTCTCCCTATTACATATATATATATATATTAAAAAAAAAAAATTCATTTGTTATAATGATGATAGGAATAAAGGTTATGGTGATGATATACTTAGTTCAAAGGATTTTGGTTTGCTTTTATTTATTTATCTCCCATAGCTTCATTTCATGGTTGTTGACGATAATGATGATAGTTATTGATTATGGTTCATAATAATAATTTTGATATTGAGTTTTGTACTTGTAATATAAAAAAATTAAAAGTTTCTTGTTCCTTTTCTTTTCTTTTTTTTTTTAAAATTTTCCATTTTAATTTATATTTTGAAAATAAGAAAGTAGTTAATCCAGTTTAATGATTTTTAAATTGGTCTTAAATAATAATAATAATAGTGTAAATTAGGCAAGAATCCATTATCTAGTTGTTAATTAATCTTAATTAAGTGCACAAGCTGGTTTTGTGGATCCATTTATCTTTTCAAGATTTCATTTATATTATGGTATGCTCTGGTTTTTTGGCTGTCAAATCTATTTATGCACTCCTTTAACTGTCCTCTAATACATTTTTAAAGCTACTTGACTTTCCATCAAAGGGTACTCTATTGTCCAGTAATAGGAAAAGCTACCACTTTTTTCCTTGGCTTATGCTTACAAAGTAGACCACCATCAAAGCATTTATGTCATCTTTAAGATACAAAAGTACTAATTTTGAATATTTTCACATTTGAAACATTTGTCTCTAGATGTATCCTTAAATCAAAGGAAGAAGATAATATCAGAATTGTTGTGTTCATTTTTTTTTTTTTATAAAGAATCTGTCAGTATATGGTCTACCACTTTCAGGTTTTGAATTCTGACCTTACGAGTAAAGTTTGTTAATTCAGATTTTAAATCCTAATCTTACAAGTAAAGTTTATTAATCCAACCGCTTGTTGGCATTGTTGTATTCATTTTCTGTAATGAATGGCAAAATCTAAATTTTATCACTTGATATTGTAAAGTGAAATAGTGAAAAACACTTTTTGGCAATATATATAATACAAAATTTTCTCCTTTGTTTTTTAACTTTTGCTTTGACAAGGAAAAGACATTCTCATGCGTTTTAAGCAAGTCTAATTGATTAACTTTCTACTAATCAATTTACTTCATCGGCTTTGTATTTCTAACTTTTGACTAACTTTCTTTAGAACTTATCATCTTCAACAGAAAAAATAATGAAATTCAAAGCTTTAGTGGAAAGCATTGGGAACCAAGAAATGATTTTGGAGAAGTTAGAAAGACAGTTGTTACTGTGTCATAATCAGAAACAGAGCAAGAGAAACCGAATTGAAGTCTCCGTCTTATTCTATTTCATGTCTTGGCAAATATGTAACTGGATGCATTTTTTATCCAAGTGGAGTGGTAGTTAACAACCAAACTCTTGGACCACAAGAGAGAATTTTATTAACAATAACAATCACAATTAGTGGAAGCAGCTAGGCCTGTAAACGAGTCTATCCGGCTTGATAGCTTTCAAACTCAGTTCGAAAAAAATTTAAAAAAATCATGCTTGAATTAAACTCAAACTCGAGCATGCTCGTTTAGCAACCAAGCCGAGCTCGGGTTTAATAATGTTCAACTCGAAAACTTATCGAGTCTTATCGAACTTTTATATATACATATATATTATTTTAGACTTACTTAAGCATCAAATTGAACTCAAGCTTAAAATTATTTGAATTGAATTCAAGCCTCAAATCGAGTTCCAATCAAGTTCGAGCCTAAAATATTTAAACTCGTTGAGTATCGAATGAAGTTAAATTTCAACGAGTCGAGCTCGGGTCATTTACATCCCTAGTGGCAGGTCATTAGAAACTTTTCCTGTGGGCTAACTCGAAATGTCAAACAACAAATTATGTAATTAGGTGAGTAAATTTTGAAAAGAGTGAAAAGAAACTGTGATTTCCCCTTCTTTTTAATCTTCTAATGATGATATTCTCAATTTTGAAAAGGGATTTTATCAAAATCATCAATAAAAAACAATTAGCGACAATTAAGCTAAAATACCTGTCAAGATTATTCTGGATAGACCAGACCAGATTTGATTCAAATCTGGAAAGGGTGTTGATGTGTATTGATCTTAATTACATGCAAATGGAAAATGTACAACAAAAGTCCAACATTTGACGTGTATTACAAAGACAGGCCTTATAAAATTCAGCCACATGACCAATTGACAGTCCCACAAGCTCACAGACAATGACTCAATATTTATTTCCCCTAAAGCTTATGTCCATTTCCATAGCCGATTTCTATGACTTTGACGAGCAAGTCTCAGTACCGACCAAGTCAACTGTAGACAGTACGAAACATGTAAACAGGTGCACGTTTTTTTATCCCTTTTCTGTGTGTTTGCAATTTAAAATGTGAACTTACATTAATATAACAATGAGTTAACAAAAGTTGCTTCAACATTGCCAAGAAACTTCTGGTTTCTATCACAGTTCAAGGTGAAGATTTGCTACTACAAGTTCTTTCTCAACCGGTAAAAAAGCATGTGAACCATTAAACAAAAGCGAAATTCTTAAAAGTAGTGTATACTTCAATGAAAAATAATAGAAAGAGAAGCACTCACTGGTTCATTGCAATAAATATTTCCAATAGGGCACCATTCTTCATTCAAAAAAAAAAAAAAAATGACACAAAAGCGAAATTTCTTTAAAAGTAAGTGTATACTTCAATGAAAAAAAAATAGAAAGAGAAGCACTCACTGGTTCATTGCAATTAAATAATTTCCAAAATTAGATGCACTCTATTTCTTCATTCAAGAAAAAAAAAACTTCACAGTTTTTCATAATCGCTGTTCCAATTAGAACAAGTAGCAATTGCATAACAGTTATCACAATTTTGTTTCCCTCACTCATCCGATCCCATATAAATTAATAATCTAACAATTAGGCAGCAAGACGGACAATGCATTCATATTAGAGTTCAAAACAGGCTTACAAAGTATTGGACAATCCCTTTGTGTTCACATATGTATTTTTCCAAATTATAGTGCCACCAGTATGGTAACTCTGTCATAGCTGTACAATTCGCCACCATTCTTCAAAAAAAAAAAAAAAAAAATGATCGAGTTTCATAATGCGGCTGTTCAATTAGAACAAGAGCAATTGCATACAGTACACAATTTTGTTTCCTCACCATCGTCCCATATAAATTAATATCTATCAATTACAGCAACGGACAATGCATCATATTAGAGTTCAAAACACTTACAGAGTTTGGACAATCCCTTTGTGTAATATGTAGATTCCAAATATAGGTGCCACCATTGGTTATCTGTTGTAAGACAATTCGCCATATCTGCATAAAAAAAGGATAAACTTTTATCCATATTTCTCTGGTGCACTAGACACATTAAAGCACAGAGATACCTAATTTTACCTATGCCCAAGGCACAAGTGTACAGCCAAGGATAAAAAGCATAGTTCTATTAGAAACGTATACAAAAATGTACAATGTTTTTAGCCTTTTAATTACAAGGCAGCTGAATACTACCAAGACTAGCTCAACATGAATGATGTTTAGTAAAAGAGCTAAGAAATCACAACACATGCAATACAAGTGTAGGAACTACAAATTCTACTCCCAAACTACTCAAATATCGCAAAGAAGATGACTGTTGAGATTAGTTCAACACATGCAATATACACACAAGACAACCAAGAATATGGCAAGCACTCCCATCAAACAAATTATCCTCTTCTTCTCCCTCTAAATAGACTAGGCCCTCACTCTTTTCAGCTCCAATATATTAGCCTAAAATTAGAAGCACTTCTGCTGCTTCTCCAGAAAATAAGGTTGACTAGGATGAGGAAGAAGGAAGGCTGCTCTAGTTCATGATCAGGACGTAATATCATATGGTGAAATTCACCACTAAAGGTTGATCATATGTCGTACTTATTATTGAAACAGATATTTACAGCCCAACGGCTATGACCAATTCACATAAGCATAAAGTAAAAAACTACAACTGTAAGAGAAAAAAACCAATATAAAATAATTAACCATTGCTCAGGCCTAGGATAACAGCAGGTGCTTACTTTAGATGGTGTCTTACTTGTGATCACTCGAGACGGAGGAACTAGGGTCTAGGTGTGCCTACAGTATGCTTTTTCCCAAACTATGAAAATTCACATACCATGGCAATATCAATTTGTTTTCCCACGGAATGGAGGAACTCATTGAATATATTGCCTTAAGATCTTCAATCCAAACATAAAAACTTTGCACAATCAGAAGTATGTGCAAAACCAGACCATACAAAAGCAAAGAGAGAATGAATGATGAGTAAAATTGTCAACAGTTAAAATAAGAAGCATGCCAGCAAAAAAATTCTAGGACAATATTAGTTCACTCATGTTATGTTTGATCAAATGAGGGCCTTGTTTCTGGTTTTAGTTTAAATTGTTTCAAAGAAAATTAGCAGATTCTTTAATTCCAAGATTCAGGAATAGACCTGAATTCATAGATGTGAATGAGAAATTTCAATCTACTTTCAAATAATAATTTTTTCTCATTTATGAAAAAAACCTAAGTTTAAGAATCTAACCAATCAAATAAACACATGTAACATCAAATCTCGAGCTCCCTGTTTCAAGTCCCTCCATCCAAACACGACATTATGTTTTATCATCCAAGTTAAGTTTGTAAAAGAACAAATTCAAAGCATACCCCTCATGTTTAGGAGATGAAATTTCTTGTTTGTGCTCCAAATCAGCGTTTGTAAAGTCCAAGCAAATTTTTCTCCCTCTCCTCAACTCTTTTCTTTGCAGCCTCCCTTGCTTTAAGTGCAGCTTTTTCTTCTTGAGATATTACCTTTGGCTTCTCATCCTGCCTCTTTCTCTTGTTAACAGCAACTGCTGAAGTAGCACCTTTAACAGATCTCATGGGGTTCAAAGAAGCTGCGACAACTGGACCAGGTGGCGGCCCATTTTGAGCAGCACTTTTGGAATCCTTCGCTGAACCTGCTGCTGACATCAATAAAGGCTTTTTCAAAATTGATTCTTTATGCTTGGAATCTGATGAACCTTGAACTGAAGCATATGCCTCTTTCTGTGTTACCCACTTGCCTGTTGCAAAAATTCTAAGTCAATGTGCCATAGACAACATAAAACACATGGATCAGAATATAGAATAAAAGTAGACCAAGTAAAAAACACAATTATCTGAGTTCATACCTACAGCATCAGAGTAATAAAAACCTGATTTTGGATCATAATGCAACCCATTGCTCTGGCTGTAGTAGTAGCCTGAAGTGCTGTCATACTCCCACTCTGTCATCATTCAGAGCTGTATCAGTTTGAACAGTAAAGCAATCAACACAAGAAGGATCTAATAGGATGATGCCCATTTAAAAAATTAGGGAAGAGCATTCAATAACATCATTCTTGTCACGAACAACAAGAATTAAAGTGAAGAAGAAAACATGGAAAGAGATCAGCACAATGAGATGGATTTCAAATCATTTCATTACAGCTCACTCATAGTTATCAATTACTGAGGTAGCAAATGAACAAAATTAACAGGATTATTTCTGGCCTTACAATAAGTCTACCAGTGAACAGAACAAACATAAAAACATATAGAAAATTTTACACAAAATTTATGTATTCATCTAGTCAAACATCACTACCTTGAGTCTAGATATTACAAACTCAATTGCCTTCTGACTAAGTACCTAAAACCTGAGTCTTATGACAAAAATACAATCATCTGCGAAGAAGTGAAGAAAAACTTCCATCAAGGACTACTTAGCTTATTTACATTCTTTTGAGTTTAGTTTGAATCCATTCAATGATCAACCTTGAGCTTTTCTATCAACCAACTTATAAATCAGCCCACTTTTATGTTGTGAAAGAATGGCAATGCAAACTAGTAATTCCAATGTCTTAAAAGCTTCAATGCTAAAATAAATATCAACCATGTTTCCAGAATAGCTGATTTTGCAATTTACCTTAATCCAAAATTTCATTTTACCATAAAAAGGAAGATCATATGGTCAAACACATCTTTAGAAAGTGATCCAATGACATCCAATTGTGATGCATATCTGCATTTTGCATGTATTTTCAGAACTTGCACAAATCCTAGAGCAAATATTTTTAACTTCAACGAAAATATCAGATCCTTTATACTTACCCTGTTGACCATCCTCTTGAATATCTAACGCATGGACAGTACTGGTCTCCTCAAAATTCGCTATATCCTTCTGATAACTGCGCTTTGCTTTCTGCAAAGAATTTTAAATCAAAAAAATAAAAATAAAAATATTCAGTAACTAACAACAACAACCACATAGCTTATTAATCTAAAACAAATGTGGGAAAAGAAAGGGAGAGGGAAGAGAGAGGTTTAGTTGCAATCTTAGACACTCACATCTTCTGAAGAGAAAACGAGGACAGTGCAATTACAACAGACACTCACAGAGGAAGCTTAACACACTTTTTGAGGAGGTAATAATGCTTTAATATAAATAAACATGTGAGTGCAGATAACATACGTGACATTGATTCAACCTTTACACATGAAACAGTTAATTTTCTGTCACACACAGTTACAATGTACCAAAAGTTGCTTATATCAGCCTTTTTTTAGATGGCGTTAAACACTATTCTGAGTTTGATGTCTAGCATACCCTTTATCAGTGAGTTTCATTGAGAAAATACAACAGACATCAATCTGATCCGTTGTTACAATTTCCAACAGTCACATACTCTATGTCCAATCTGCCTGACTTATCTATGGATATCATAAGAAAATCAAGGACTCTCAAATATACTTAGAGGAGAAAAAAGAAGGTTAAAATTCTAACTTATTCAAGGATATATTCAAAAAGAAAAATAGATGAAAAATTTTGAGCTTTGCATATACCAGTAAATAGAAAAATAAACGCTTTTGCTACCACTTACAGCTTCGATTTGCTCAATGGCGCGGACTGCTTCCTTCTGTTGCTTCTCCTTGGCAGCATTCTCTTTTCTCATAGAAGCAAGCCTCTTGGCAACATTATCCTTATGACGTTGGCCAAGCTCATGGTTCCTGATGCTGGAAGGATTATTTGATATGTAGATTTTGCAAAAGTCACACCATTTGTTGCCTTGACTAACCCAATACTGTAGATAAAGGCAAAAAATAAATCCAAGACATAAATACTTTAAACAAGAAGAAGAAAAGACGTATCTGTAAATTGCATTCTATATTGATACCTAAAATCAAGACAAGGTGGTTTCAAAAATAATGCCAGAAACGAAAATCTAGTTACAAAATTGCCATATAGCACAAGGAGCAACCAAAATTGAAACCAACACCGTCATGTCCAAGAGCTACATCTTGTTTATGCAACAACTAATTTACTGCTATACCAAAATCACCGTACACACAACTAAAGAGTATGAAGAACAAACTTTCAATATCGATCATCGGCAACATCATTGCTAGCAATATGTTGCTTTTTGAAAATTTTGAATCAGAAAGAGAAAGGAGGATATTAACATAATCATACCTCAGTCATGTCTAAGAATCGGAGATTGAAGAAGACGAATTTGACTTATACTTCCACGAGAACCAAGCAATTAACTCTTCAATTTGAAATTTTGATGATTGAAAACAAACACGAACGACTAGATAGTAAAGCCCTAATTCAAATTCACCGTCGTTTAGTGCTCTCGCCTCCACTCGCAACCGGGTTTGATTTGATTACTGTAATAACCGCAATAACCAAACCGGCTTTGGTTAGTCCTGTCGCTGCATTATTTTATAATATACGCCTCTTTCGGTTCAAAATTGCTTAGTTCCTGAATAGTAGTATACTAGTTGTCAAGGAAATTATTTATTCGGGAGTGTATAATTTGAATGTGATTATAATTGAAAAATAAATTGCTTTTAAATATTAAAAGATAATAATACTTATAATATAAATAATAAGATAAATTGATAAATTTATTATATTAAATTAAAAAAATTAAAAAGTAAAATATTCAAATTCAAAACTTATAATTTCTCGTATAAATAACAAAATCAATCAAATTATGTGTATTGTTCCTATCAAAAAATATTGTTATTTATTAGATATAAAAATCTATAAAAATGATAAATCTAAAATGATTATAAATAAAAAATCTAAAATAATATTAACCTTTTGGTTCTCTTTTTGTAATAAATTTTTTTGTAGGAGAAAAAGGTTCTGAAAACAATTCAAATTTAGAAAGCAAAAACACAACTATTAGCTTGTAGTTGCATATGTCGTGTCAACCAACCAAAACACAAAAAGCATAAGCTTGACACCCAATTTTGACCGAAAATTTTTTATTCCTCTCTCAGAAATCCGAACAGCAGATGCCCAGATCACGTTCTTCTTCAAACCCTAATTCACACCCTGCAAAACCCTAAAATCCTCAGCACAAATATACCCTCATGGACGAATCATTCTTGTTAATGCTTTCAAATCTCCTTCACCTTCACAACACCTTAGACCCTGCTACGTCTCTTCTTTCCTCTCCTTCCACTCCCTCCGTTTCCTCTCCTTCTCTTTCCTCTCCTTCCCCTTCATCTCTCCTCTCCTCATCCTCAGCTGCACCTCTCCTCTTCTTCACCCTCGCCTCTCTCCTCTCCTTCCTCGCTTCCTCCAAACCCCGGAAGCAAAATCCCAACGACACTCTCAATAACATCAATAATGCCAACCCTTCCGATAATTCCGCTCCTCCCGACAATTCCGCTCCGCCTGAGACCGCTGCTTACTCCGTTGCTGCTTTCCGGGCACTCTCCACCGAACACATCTGGTCTCTGGAAGCTCCTCTTCGTGATGCCCAATGGAGGTCTTTGTATGGGCTCTCGTATCCGGTTTTCACTACTGTTGTTGAAAAGCTTAAACCCCATATTACTGCCTCTAATCTTTCTTTGCCTTCTGATTATGCTGTGGCTATGGTCCTTTCGCGGCTTGCTCATGGTTACTCAGCAAAGACTCTTGCTTCTCGGTATTCTCTCGAGCCTTACTTGGTTTCTAAGATCACTAACATGGTAACACGTTTGTTAGCTACTAAGCTTTACCCTGAGTTTATTAAGATTCCTGTTAGTAGGCGTAGGTTGATCGAGACTACACAAGCTTTTGAAGAGCTTACTTCGTTGCCTAACATGTGTGGTGCTATAGACGGGAGCCCAATCAAGTTCCATAGAGTGCCCAGTGATCAAACCGGGGCGAATTTGTATAAATGCAGATATGGGTATTCTTCAGTTTTGTTGCAGGTAGTGGCTGATCACAAGAAGATATTTTGGGATGTGTGTGTTAAGGCCCCTGGTGCTACTGATGATGCTACGCATTTTAGGGATAGTTTGTTGTACAATAGGCTTGTTTCTGGTGATGTTGTGTGGGATAAGGTGATTAATATTAGGGGTCACCATGTGAGGCCTTATGTAGTTGGGGATTGGTGTTATCCTCTATTGTCGTTCTTAATGACACCCTTTTCGCCAGATGGGGCAGGAACTCCAGCACAGAACTTGTTTGATGGGATGTTGATGAAGGGGAGGTCTGTGGTGGTGGAGGCTATTGGATTGTTGAAGGCAAGGTGGAAGATCTTGCAGGACTTGAATGTGGGTCTTAATCATGCCCCACAGACAATTGTTGCTTGTTGTGTGTTGCATAATTTGTGCCAGGTTGCAAGAGAGCCGGAGCCAGAGATTTGGAAGGAACCTGATGAGAGTGGATCTCCAGCTAGAGTACTTGAGAATGAGAAGTCATTTCATTATTATGGGGATAGCTTGAGACAGGCATTGGCTGATGATTTGCACCAAAGGCTTTCATCACGATAGATTTCTCTGGAGATCTAGCCTCAATTTCTTTGTAAGGATATACAATTTAGCTGGTTTGTGGGTTTCCTTATGCATTGTTTGTTGACCTCTTTTTAGAAAGAGCAAAATATAGATTTGTGGGCTAGTGAAGTTCATGAGTAATCAATTCACTGTACTCACTGGGAAAGCTGACTTGGAATGTAACTTTTCTAATTAGATGGAATCCTGATCTGGAGGGTGGCACTGCTGAATTATTACTGGTCCTGGCTTTTTCTTTGAATAGATGATTAATGTGTTGTCTTATTTCTACTAATTCTTTGGAGAGCTATTAGGTGGACTCAATGGAATGCTTATTCAAACTTCATACTGTGAAGAGAATATATGAATCTTATAACCATCAAGAATGAGCATCTGCTCGGAGAAATTTCATGTGCTAACCATACAGTGAGTTCTAACCCTGTGCCTCTGTTCTAGTACAGTGAGATCTAATCCTGCACCTCTGTTCGGACAATGATGATCCAGGTAAAACAGCTTGAAGAAGTCTATTATTGGGAAACTTTTGATTTTTATTTTCACTGTTGTAAACTCAGTCAGTTGTGACCTCTTCATAGTTTATATTTATGGGTTTCTGGTTTTGCATTTTTAGTTGCATTGATGAAGTGATTGTAATTGCATCTTTTTCCCAAATTCTGATCCAAGGTCTTCTCTCTTGTTATATTTGTTATTTTCTCGTCTGGGTTGATCTTGTTTTACATAATCTTAGGCCATTCGAATTAGAGCCAGTTATTGGATAACCTAAGCGACATAGTTTTTTCTGTAGTCTGTAATTTTTTTCTTTCGGAAATATGCATTTTGGCATTTTAGAAGTTTGCTTTCCTGATATTATAGTCACCAATTGTGAACCGTGGTAAAATGGTGGTGTTGTGTTCTATTGTATACCATTTCATCTCATTTGTATCACATCAATCTACGTGCAACCTTGCCTCTTTATTATCTCACTTAGATCAAAATTTGAGGCCTCAGAATGTGGTCAAGCGTTGAAAAAAGGATGGTTTATTGTGTTCTCAGTACAATGTGAGTAGCCATTACAATTTTAGAGAAATTACATGTTATGATTGCTTAGTTTCTTATATCTGTTATATCAGTGCGTCGATAAATTGAGGACATTCTATTCCAATTGATGCTATTCTTATACAGTTCTACACTGCAAACCTGACAAGGCTATGCTAATTTCTTACAATAATCTTGGACATATTTAACTGAGTTTACAAATGGGAAAATAATTGATTTGCCTAATGGTCTTTGTTGCCTGCTTTGCTGCCAGCTTCTGCAACCATTTCTTCGAGTCACTTCAGCTTCTATCTCTTCTCCTGTATGATGCAGTTTGTTGTTTTGAGAAATTGCTAACCTCCAAGTTATAAGCAAAAGTTGTAGTTGATGGCTGAGAATTCTTGGGGCACATGGCCAACTTTGTTTGCTAAAGCATTTCCAAAGCAATAAGCTCTTTCACATCATGTCGCATATGTGCTCAAAGACTGCACTTGGCTCAAGCCCTAATTAGTTTAACACAGGTATTTATGAAATTGATGAACAAGATCCTAAGAAGCTAATTAATGCTCGACCATGAGAAAAGGTGGGAAAGTCGCCAGTCAAACAATAACATGATGAAATTTTCCCTTCATCTTAGAAAGCTGAATATTGTAGTTACTGAGCTACTTCAAAGAGTTCGATACAGGCTTTCTTCAATATTCATCAGCCGTCCAATGTAACCTGCTAGAGCAATAAAGTCAAAATGGAAAATGAAAATGCAAATCTGAATCAAAGTTTGAAAAGTTCACTTCCTACGAATCAATTCTAAAAAATAAAAGAATTAAAACAGGAATGTGGCATGTTTACGTGTGAGGTCGGTGGAGTGAATACTGATGCATCTCACCTAGACCAACTTCTTTCAGTGGCTCGATGAGAGGAGTTCTATCTTTCATGTGGATGTACAAGTGATTCAAATAAAATGATGACGGAAAAGATGCTAAAACCTATGATCTCTTCCAAAACCGGAATGGTATTAGGATTTGCAAGTATCTGTTGAAGTTTAATATTCATGGAGATATAAATGGGAGAAGGCAAACAGAATTGGATTACTCATAGATGATAAGCAACATAAAAACCAGGATGATTGCATTTATACCAAATAGGCTGAATTTTAAAATAGAAGGGTGGAAAAGGAGTTATTGGTGTTCCTGGGGTGAGGTTGGGATAGCCCATGGCCAACTATACAACATGATAATCAGCAGTTGATCATACTGCATAGATGTAGAAATATGATGACAGAGCAGAGAGCAGCTTGAACAATCTCTTTTGCATATATAATGTGCACTCCACAATGCACAGTAACTGCACATACAGGAAAACGAATTGAGCTTGTGCAATGGTGCCTAATATCAAAGTATGTCACCGCTTGTGGTGCATGTATAGTTTCTAGCATAAATTAAATTTCTCCTTGACGATTGAAAAGGAAAGGTACGTGTGGTCATAAAAAACGTGTGGTCATAAATAAGTAAACTCATAAGCATCTGAATCACAGGAAGATACAGGGAGTGATGAACATCTTCCGAGAGCCACCTTACCACTTGATTCTTGAGCTATCAGAAAGGCAAAGCAAAGAAAATATTGACCAGCCAAAGAATGTAATTTCCATCCAGCAGACTATTCCCTAGAATTAGTCTAAGTCCCACTATTAGGAATGAGGCCATCCTTGGCCATTTCAGTAAGAACATCCAAAACCACATCCATATTCCCTTCTTTATGATTGATTTCAATAAGAAGTTGGGCATGCTCAGCATCAGTAAGCTTGCAGCTTCTCAGTATGTTCACTATGACTTGATTTAACTCTTCATTCATCCCCTCCGAGAATAGTGCCTTTACCAGAGCAATAATAGTCACAGTATGAGGAACAAAACCAAAATGAACCATTTTATTATAAAGGTTGTAGGCCTTCTGAACATTGCCACCTCTACAATGACCATGTATAATAACATTATAAGCAGCTTCATTCGGTTTGTGGTTTCTCTCTATCATTGAATCAAAAACTCGATCTGCTTCATCCATCAAACCTTTCATACAAAATCCCTTCATAAGAGCTACCCCACTCTTAAATTCAATATTACAGCAACTTTCTATCAGTGTATTATATGTTACGTCAGATGGGATAGATTCATCGTAAAACAACTTAAGCAGAAGCCTCTTTGCTTCCTTAGCTCGAGCTTGTTTTTTTAGCCCATTGATAAGCACATTGTAAGTAACAGCATCAGGTAGAAAGCCTTTCCGTATCATTTCATCATGCAAACGAAGAGCAGTGTTTAAATCTTCTTTACAATAAGCATCAATCAAAATTGTATATGTAAATTCATCAGGAGGCAAGCTCATTGTCAACATCTCTTGGAACAGATCACAAGCTTCAGTTAGTCTTCTCTGTTCACAGAGTCCTTGAATGAGTGATGAATAGGTAATGGCGTCAGGGAAAACACCCTTATCAACCATCTCCACCTTCATTTGGAATGCCCTATCCAACTCTAGGTTACGAGAAAAACCAGATATTATAGTACTATAACTTACAACGTCAGGGGACAACCCTTTGTCCACCATATCTTGTAACAATCCTATGGCCTCTTCCATCCTTCCCAATACACAATGTCCATTAATAAGGGCATTGTAAGTCACAATTGAAGGTGAGAATCCGCTCCTGGTCATTTCATTCAGAACTCGGTAAGCCTCATTCAAGAATCCTTGTTGTGCAAACCCATTGATCAATGTTGTGTATGTCCTTTCATTTGGACGAAGCCCTCTAACATGCATCTGATCAAGAAACTCCATTGCACGATTCAAATTTCCAGCTTTACACATACTATTAATTAATGAAGTATATGTAACAACATTAGGTGACAATCCATTTCTCACCATTTCTGCATGCAAAACAAGCGCTTGGTGGAAATTATCCTTATTGCAATAGCCATTTATGAGTGTATTGTAAGTAACTTCATCAGGAGAAAAACCCTTACTAGCCATCTCGGCCAGAAAGTCACTCGTTTCCTTTATCCTTCCTTCTCTACACAGCCCATTAATTACCATATTATATGTAATCAAATTTGGCTCCAGACCCTTCAAAGCCATTGATCTCAACAAATCAAATGCTTCATCAATCCTCCTCAACTTACAATATGCATCAATCATCGTATTATAAGTAACCACATTAGGCAAACACCCATTCCTCTCCATGTCCTTCAAAAACCTTAAACCCATATTCAAATTCCCCGCCCCACAAAATCCCCTAATCAGAATATTGTAACTATACACATTTAAAGAAACGCCACTTGCAATCATTTCCCTATACACCTCCTCGGCCAACCTAAGAGGTTTTTTACACCTAATTATTGAATCTATAATAGCATTATAGGATAAAACGCCAGGCATAAATCCATTCAATTTAGCTAAATTAACAATATTTAAAGCCTTATCCATAAAATTCAAATGAGAATAAGATTTTACCACTAAATCAAAAACCGCAGAGCTCGAATTACAGATATGGTAAGTTTCTTTAAGGCATTGAAACACGAAATTGCCATCATCATCAATTGTATTGACAGCCAAGTCCTGAGCTATGGTCTGCGCTATTTTATAGAGCCTGAATTTAGTCAAAATATGAAGAGCGAGGCACTTGCAGTGTGAATTGAAGAATTGGAGGGGTTGGGCCCAATTCAGGAATTTTAAGGTTAGCGTTTGGTCATGCTGAGATTTTAGGAGTAAATACGAAGCTGCTTCAGGGGTAAACTGGGAAGACAGGGAATTTAGGTGGTAAGGATGGCGTTTTAAGAGAGATAGGGCTTTGTCTGCTAGAAGAGCATCTGTGGGAGATGAAAGGAAAGGGATGGTATGGTGAATTTGGGGTTTTGGAAGGGGCATTTCGGGAACCTGAGGAAAAACTCAGAGAGAAGAACAGCAAGTCAGCTGGAGAAGACGACTTGGGTTTAACGTTTAAGGAGTTCCTTTTTTAATTTATTTATTTGGTCCTCAAACTTTTAAAAATTTATTTTCACCCCTTACTATGGTGAATAATAAATTAAAAATAATATAATCAAATAATAAATTAAAAATAGTATAGTCAGTTCACTCTAATTGAGCCTAATAGTTTTACTCTGAACTTTGTTCTATTGCATTTTCACTCCAATCGACCTTAAACCATGAATTTTGACATTCTATTGCAGGAGCACCCTAAATACAATATATATATATATATATAATCATGAAATAAAAAAAATTTTTAAAATGTTGGCGTGGCACTCTCCTTTCTCAGTATTCTTTTTTTCCTTTTTTTAGAAATTTTGGATTTTTCTTTTTTTCTCTTTTTTTTATTTTGATTGGATATATTTTTAAAAAAAATATATGTATTCAAATTTTTGAATTTTTTAAATATTTTTATATTTTTAAAAAAAAAATATATGTAATTCAATTTTTTTTTTCTTTTTTTCTCTTTTTTTTATTTTGATTGGATATATTTTTAAAAAAAATATATGTATTCAAATTTTTGAATTTTTTAAATATTTTTTTATCTATATAATATCTATATATATCTATATATATGTCATTCTAAATCTCTCTATTTGAAAATTTTCATTTTGTACTGACCGTTGAGAGTCTCGTATCATTTGTTTATCATTTTATATTTATATTGATTTAATCTTTTTTATATAGATGTGATTGGTTTTCTTTATTCTGATATTCCTTTATAAGTGGATTTGAGAATTGACATTGAGGTAATCTCTTGATCCTTCTTTTATTATAATTTTTGTGTATTCATTTTGTTTTTCTTTTCGTTGCATGCATCGTATATTTAGTTTGAAAGAAGAATGAGCACTCTCTTCTTTGAAAATTTTTTTTTTCTATCTTATCTATTTATCTATTAAGAATTATATGTGATATTTTTTTACAATCGTTCACTAATTCAAAACACCATAAACACATATAGCTCTGGTTGCCACATTTCATAACTTTCCTAACTTTATAGTACAACAAATTCATTTTTTCATTTCACAAACAGATGCAAGCATTAATTTCTCTTAATATTTTATTACAGTTTTTAGATAATCAGAGTATTTTGATCATGTTATATTACATGTAGCTAAGCTTGCGAAAGAGCAAGGATTGGCCATCAATGTCGAAGGAGGTAGACTTTGTGCTTATGCAGATATTTCATGAAATACATTATGCCTTTGTCCAGTTGAAGATATCTCATTTAATTAAATGCCTTTGTCATCTCCTCTGTTGATGTGTATTTGTTTTAAGTCTAAACTCTTTTCTTCTGCTTTCATTTCAAAGTCTTTATAATAGATAGGATATGGACACGACTTTTGTTCTCAACAAATCAGTCCAGTCTTTGGAGTTTGAATCAAGAGTAGATTAATAATCAAGGACAGTAATTATGCTTGACTATTGACTATTGATACAAGCTCATTATTAGTTATTGACCCTATAATCAAGCCTAAAATATCTCTACATTTGGGCACAGCACGGCTATGCCTTACTTTCTTAATGAAATGAATTGAAAATTTTTTTTCCTTTTTACGTTTGTTCTTTCTGTGATACTATTGATATGCAATTATAAATACAATCATCATAAAAAAAACTATCTATTTTTTTATTTGATTCAAAAATTGTTAGTTGGACATTTTGTGGATGGTTATTATTAGCAATTTTTTTGACTTAATTTTATTGTCATTCAAAAATTAAAAATGTTGATTATTTAGAAATTATAAAATAATTAATTAAATTATTTATTTAGATATTATGAATTTGTATTTTGTATTTTATATAATACATTCATAAATTCATAAATAATAAGTCGAAAAAAAAAACTAACAAGGATAAGATTCAATTTTTTTAAAAAAAATATTAATAAGCAGAATAAATTTTATTAATTATATATTCTAGGGTTTTTTTAAAATTTTATTTACGGTGTAAAATTAGGCCTTCAAAATTCTGAAATTTATTTTTTCAATTTTTAAATAGTATATAAGTATGATGTTCTTTTGTGTAAAACCTCCTATGTTTTAAGGAAAAATTTTACTTAGACCAGATCCATGACCCACTCATGAACCAAACCAATGAAAATAAGGTTACTTATTTAAACGAAAATATTTCTGACTATACACTGGGAAAAAAATGATAAAGTCGAAACACTTTTTAAAGAATTCTTACTGTCATTGATTTGGTCCATAAAGCGTGGCTATGGACCTAGTCTAGATAAGTAATTTTTATTTTTTAGTATATTTAAATTATATTTGGAATCAATAGATGACAATAAAACAATTTTTTTACTTTTCCTTTATTTTTTATGTTTTAATAATATTTAATAATAAAATTATATTTTACTGTTAACTAATTAAATTAAAAATAATATTTATCTGTATATTATCCTTATTGAATTATTTAAATTATAAAACGTTATCTATATAGAATTATATGTGGTAGGATACAATATTTAAATTATTTGAATTATAAACTTTAACCGACACCTAGACATAATTAATTGAATTTTTAATTATTTAAAATAAATTAATTAGTATCTATATAGAATTAGTATGTGGTAGGATACAATATTATAAATATTTGAATTATAACTTTTTAAATTATTTGAATTATAAACTTTAACCGACACCTAGACATAATTAATTGAATTTTTAATTATTTAAAATAAATTAATTACATTACAATTTCTATTATAACATGATAATCTAATAAAGCATGCGGGAAAACAGATCTTTTCATAATATATTAAATATAATTTATAAAATACAAATTCGGGCAAAGCGCAGGCCTTCACCTAGTTAGAATTTAAATTGCAAACAAAATATAAGAGTTCAATCTTTTCGATTATAAGAGTTTTTCACTAATTTAGTGTCCTAAGGAGAAAACTGCCCCTACAGTGAAAACCACAGTGTTAAAACAATCAATTCGGACTTTCAATGAATAAAAAAAATATTATTTTTTAAGTTTATTAATAATTTTCATTATTGAAATATCACTTAATTAAAAGTACATTCAACGACATTATATTTATGATATTTATTAATCTCATACTAAAACTCAAAAAAAAAAAAAAAAAAAAAAAAAAAAAAAAAAGATTCATATCAGATATTTACCGAAATTATCAACCTAAATGGCAAATCTTAAAGCCAAAATTGTAAAGGTTGGAAAGCCTCTCTATCAGAATTGGAAAATTGAAATTTATTGGTTTTATACTGTTTTAAGTTGTTCAGAGTTTGGTTCTGTTTTTAAGCAAAATTGTAAATTTTAATTTTAATTAATAGGATAGATATTTCTTGTTTAGATTTTGGTGCGTGTCAAAAAAAATAATAATAAATAAAATAAAATAAAAAGAAGAAAGAACGTATGGGTAATACCCACCATTTGACCGTTCTATTTTGGAATTTAACGTAAACACTGCAAAGCAGTACAAAATTAGACTATATTAAAAAAAAAAAAAAAAAAAGATTCATATCAGATATTTACCGAAATATCAACCTAAATGGCAATCTACAAGCCAAAATTGTAAAGGTTGGAAGCCTCTCTATCAGAATTGAAATTGAAATTATTGGTTTATACATGTTTAAGTTGTTCAGAGTTTGGTTCTGTTTTACAAAATTGTAAATTTATTTTAATTAATAGGATAGATATTTCTGTTAGATTTGGTGCGTGTCAAAAAAATAATAATAAATAAATAAATAAAAAGAAGAAGAACGTATGGTATACGCACCATTGACCCGTCTATTTTGGAATTTTAACGGTAAACCACTGCAACAGTACAAATTAGACTATATTTCAATCAAAAAATAAAAAATTCACACAACATCCCCTATAAATGCGTTACGTAGGAATTTATATTAATGTAGGAAAAAAGTACAGAAAATTCTCCTCACAGTTCAGGGAAAAAATGGTCGGCCGGCGGTTGCTTATTGTTAGCATCATCGTATTATTTTTGTCTTCATTTTCATTCGAGACAGTGTTGGCAAATCGAAGCAAAATCCCCATCCCAAGTGAGTTCTATTAAACTTTTATGCTTGTAAATGGATATATTTTATTATGGATATAAATTAATTTTTTATCATATAATTTCAAATTCTTGGTGCAGGAAAGAAGAATGGTGAAACTGGAAGGCATGAAAGTCTAAAGGAAAACAAAATTCTGTCACGTGCTTCTTTTTCAAGACCAGTAGGTGTTCGTGGCCATGCAGCCCCACCACCGAATTTTTGATATTTGTTATTGTAAGTAATAGATTTGAATCAAACTTAGGAGTAATCTTGTTACTTCGTAGTTATGGAGTTGTTTAGACTAATTCAAATAAAATAGCTTTCAGTGAAAGGATCAATTAATCATATAATTAATGTCCGAGATTTTCACTCACCGTTAAATAAAAGATTGCTAGAGATTTATCATTTTGTCAGTTTAGCTAGAATGAACAAAAATACTGAAAATATCTTGCAATCAATCAAATTTCTATTATTCTTTCAATCTCACAATCATCTTCACTTCTATCAATTTCAAACTTATATTGGGAAGGAGGATGGTAAGTTGAATAAAGCCAAGATGAGAGTACCTAGTGCCTTCGTGATTATCAAATTACTTATTTTAATTTTTAAGAATTTAAAATTCCTTATCCCCTGTATGAGAAAACAGTTACTCCACTTAATTAAATTTTGCTACTATATATGTAAGTAAGCCCTTCAATCCCTTTTAACGAAAATGGCTCCTAAAGGTAATATGAGTATTGTTTGCATGCTAGTGTTGCTTTTCTTGTCTGAGATCGCATTTGCTGAACAGTCCAAGATTCGCAAAACCAGTAAGTCAGATTATGAATTTTATGTACCTATATATATATATATACATACTTGTCCATGAATTGTTTGTTGTTTTCAGGAGTGGATGGTGAAGATCATGCAAACTTTGCGGAAAACAAAATTGCTGCTGACGGGAGCTCATCGCCACCTGCCCGTCACTATATTCGCAATCACTCTAGCTGCGGTACAGAGTGGTAAATATCCTAACGGCCTGCAAGAATCATAAAATTCTCAATCGCGGAATCAATATATATATTGTACGTCTGTGTGCACACGCGCATAAACTGCAATATTTGATAATATATAGATGTGCGGAATATAATATTTTAAAGATGAAACTTTCTCTTTTCATATTTGTAAAATTCAAAGTTACAGTAAAAAAAAAAAAATGGGCACGGAAGCAATGGAAATGTATGTATAACGGATCAAATAGTGGTAAAAATACCTCGTTGCCTGTTTAAGCCAAGACTAAACTATATTCTTTACAACACAACGCCAACCAGACATTTATAAGTAATATGAAACATCGGCATCATGATCGACTCTTGCTCTTTGAAGAATTTGCATGAAACTGAAGGCTCTTGGAGTCTGCACTTGGAAGCAAAGAAGCTGTATCTCCAGATGTTTCATGATTCATCAATAGTTGCTGCACATCTAACCTATATATATATATATATCATACGCGTCTCCTGGGCCGTTTCAGACAAGAAGCATAGTAAAACTCGATGCTTCCAACAGGGTCAAAAACACACATCTATTCTTCATTGCACCTTTGCAACGGTTCGGCTTGAAACACCATGCAACAATTTTACAAAACCATGGAAGCTGAGTTTTCCATCAGTATGCCTTATCCAGTCATTGAGGACAGCATGAACTGGGATCGAGGGGCCAAGCCCAAGTTCCTGAAATGTCATAAAAATTTCACACTTTTTTTGAGGCTTTGTTTGGCTAATTGGCTCCAAACATGCAGTTGGGCATCAAAATGTCATAAATTATTGGAAATTCTATAACTTTGAGGAAAGTTCTAACTTACTGAAGCAAGCTCTTCTATAACAATAGCCCTGTTTCCATCTTTATCAAAAAGCTCATATGCACTAATAGCACGCTGTTCCCACTGATCTAGTGCCTCCAGCTGATGGACGCTCAAGCCAGCTGCACAAAATTCTTCAAAATCCATTCTTCTGTATTGAAGTGCATTTAGCTGTCATGAAATGAAAATTAAAAGGGAGGTACCAATATATGCTAGAGGCCAACACCCATACAAAAAATAGAATAACCACAAACAAATGGCAAATTGTTCCTTACTGAGGAAAGGAAATCAGGTATGCGTGAATCTTTCATTGCATCCGTCGCATTTTTCATCAAGGCCTACACCAACAAAATGAAATGTTCCATTATCCAGCCATGACTATCATGCAATTTAAAGTATGCATGCGTTAGAGAGAGAGAGAGAGAAAAAGAGAGAGAGAAAAAGAGACCAACCATTCTAAGGTTTTCCAAGGTTATGGTGCTATTTTTGTTTGGTTCTAATAATGCAAACTGTTCCTTCAGAAAATAAAGTTCATGTACAGACAATGTCTTAGACAATGCCTGCAAGATAGATCCAAACACAAGATAGGTTCATTAAAAGGTAAGTAACAAAAAATCAAAGCTAATACTAATCAGGAAACTCAATGTTCAGATAATCTTCCACTGTCATACTGAATATCAATTTTAAGACAGATGTTTCATAATTCATGAAAAGAGAAGATGCAAATATTTAGACTTTAAAATATCTTTATTAAGTTCAAGAAGATGGAAAAGAGAAACTCCAACATCAAAAGACAAAATTGTAACATGTATCCGGCAACATGAACAAGCACAAAAGAAAAAAGAAATCAGTTTTTATTCCTGGTTTTTTCATTACAAGTATATACACACCCTTAAAGCAGCCTTACGCAGAGATGATGAGCGCATATATGCCTTCATGAGTCTGAAAATTAAGATATCAAGAGGCACTTTTATATCATTATGATTCCGGATCCAAGGATGACCTGTAAACAAAAAGATTGTCATGTTGATTCACAACAATCACATTTAGACCTATAATTATGTATGAGACAATGTACTCACTTAAAGCCTGAGCTGCCGACATTCGCTTTCTGGGGTCCTTGTTTAATAGACGTTTGACAAAGTCTTTTGCTTCTGGAGATAAAGAAGGCCAAGGTGCTTCATCAAAACTTGGATCAGCTTTCAAGACTGCCCGAAAAATTCCAGACTCAGTCCGGGCCCAAAATGGACGACTGCCACATAATAGAATATACGCTATAACACCTATGCTCCACACATCAGCCTCCGTGCTATAAGATCTATGGAGGACTTCAGGTGCCACATAGTATGCACTCCCCACAATATCATTAAGTCTTTCATCTGCAAGCCACAACATTTGTCAAAAACCTACCAAAAATCATAGGGTCAAGTGGGAAAACATTCAGAGCAGGTAATTCCATTGGACATTGCCAAAAAGCACAAACCTGGTCTGACAAAATCTGATAAACCAAAGTCTATGACTTTCAGCTGAGAGTTCTCATCCTTATTAGTATACAGAAAGTTCTGAACAAGCAAATGAATAATTTAGATTATAATGTAAGAAAGAATTTTAGATACAGCATAATATATCTATGCAGACATCCTTTTCCACCTCACTGTAATAATAAATGCTACAGCAACCAACATAATTTAACACAATCAGAAATGTCATTGTGCCTCTGTTCTTTTGCTTACTCCTCTGATATACAAAATTCCATATAGATCAGATTAAGATAACTAATATAATATCAAACTTGAGTGATTGAAGTTGGTTTCTTTTCCCATCATTCTTAAAATTTTAGCACTTACTCAGCCATGTATCTCACAACTGCAGAAACAAAAATTTAAATAAATAATTCAGTTCCCCATAAGCAACTACCATGTTGCCTTTTGGCAGGCCCAAGGCTAGGAGGCTCAAGGAAACAAATGGCTAAGATGTGCACTTATTTGTATGATGCGCGTCTAATTAAAAGTAAATATCAAAATCATATTTTTGCATATCAAATAGAACAGTTATCACCCATACCAGGATCCAAGGAATAGATAAAGCTTAAAACAGACAGGCAGACACAGATCACAAGTTCTCTGATTGACTTCAATCAAAGTGACAGCAGCAAATGAAATGACATCACACAACTACCTATTTTTTTCAATTGAGTATACAGGAGCCTAAAACTAGCACATTGAAAATAGCTGACTGCTGAAGAATTGACTTTGTGCTTCATGTGATTGAGTAACAACTGGCTACGAAGAAAAGGCATGGTAATAAAATTAGTTTCCCATCCCACTTTATTTCCCAGTTTCACCAAACAGCATAATTCTCAAATCTTAACTTTAAGAATAAACATCTGAATGGGAAGCAAGCATTTTCTTTTCTTTCCTTTTTAGTTTTTTGAAAATGCAATATAGTCCGCATGTGATTCTTTCACTAAAGAGAAAAGAAAAAAAATAGAAATAAGTTTCACCTCTGGTTTAAGATCTCGGTGGACCACCCCTTGTAGGTGACAAAAGGCAACAACCTTAAGTATCTGCGCCAAGACAGCCTTTGCATCATCTTCTGAGTATTTCCCACCCCTGAAAATGTAACAATATAGCTTTATCAGAATGTATCATGAGGTGTATAGAGAAATCTAAGCAACCTAAAATTTTAAATATGGCCAGTAACAAAGTAGATCACCTTGAAAGTATTCTGTCTAGGAGCTCCCCACCTTCACATAACCTGGAAAGTTCACGACAACTGATTAACTTTCATGAGGTAAGGATCTCATTAAGCTTGCATGCAAGTAGTGAATACTATTTCACATTTATATTAGTATACTACAAAATTTAAGAAAACACATCCTGGTGCTTGAATATGAGGGCAACAGTTTGCTGTCAAACAGGAACGGTGCTGATGACCCTTATCTAAATCATCCAGTAGGTAGAAATTTAACTCAACTAATTAATAAGCATTCAATAGATGATGGCATGTTTTATATATATTGTGGACATTCCAGCTTACTCCATCACTATATAGACATTATCAGAGTCTTCAAATGCATCATGGAACTGTACAAGATTGTTGTGTCCTGTCAAGGCCTTTAATATTTTCACCTCCCTTCTCACATCCTCGACTGCAATAGCTGTTGTCATCTGGCAATTTAGAATACATCACAATTAATTTCTATGCCGTGAGAAGATACAATAAAGAGAAATATCATAACCTTTTCACCATGCTAATTTAGAAAATATAAATTTGCACCAAATTGGCAAAAAGAACGTAAGTGTCAGCAATACTTAGAAATTTAAGATAATAGCAGAAATAAATTTTAGTGGCTTCAAGTCTTTAACCAGAAGTACACTGACAACCAAAGGAATGCGAAGGACTACCATCAAAGATATTAGTACATCGATTTCACATTCCTTCTGAAGGATTCAAGAGCACTACACGATATTCCCTTTCCAACTTGTCCATAAACTGGATGTGAAAGTTAGTAGCAACACAGAGTCCTACCAGGCTACCAGCATTGGATGTAACCAGGTCCAATGTTCAGACTAATTTTCTAGCCAACAAGGTCACAGAGCACTGCCTTACTATGGTGCTAGTTCAATCAATGGTTATGCCATTTAATTATGGTTGCAGGAAGTACTTCTCTCCTTTTGGAAGAAGATTAAAATCACCCAAGTTATTTTATTAGAGGTTAACTGCCTGATCAACTCATAAAGAATGAATTACCAATTCAAGTGTGCCCTCAATACAGATATTGGCGAATGGTCCAACTATATCTTCTCCTCATCCAATTCGAATGCAGGCATAACCTAAAAGTGGGCATTTGCGGTCCCATGTGAGGACCCCATATAATACACTGGTCCATTTCAAAAGCCAGATTCACAGACAACCATTTAAACTACTGGTTTCCTCTTCCATTAGTATAGGCTGTCAAATATCGAGCATCAAAAAAAGGTAAATAGAACAAGTCTTTAGGAAAATGTGATTCCCACTCCTTGTTAGACTACACACTTTTATTACCTGGCAAACATAAAGATTGGTGATGCAGACCACCAGCATTCTGGCTTAAAATTGCAATTTAAACCTAAAATATACCCAATAAGGTGTGCTGAACACAGTACCAAGCCATCCAGAGGTTAGTAAGGTGAGCCTCAGGCTTTTTCCATTGACCCAAAAACAACTAATAAACAAACAAAATGGTTACTTTGTGTCTATCACACTCAAAACACCAATCTTTAAGGTGAATTTACAGATAAAACTACTACCTATACTCCATCTCTAGAAGGATGCCAACCAGAAATTTCAGTGAACTTATTGTCGTTATCCCGTCTAGCTTCTCCATATCCTGATCCCCCATTCAAACTAAAAGCCTTCACCTTGTTTCAAAAATTAATAATTCAAAAAACAAAGTGTCTAATACTGAATACAAACAAAGAATCAACCACAAGATTCAGCTTTCAACTTTAAACAAAATCAGATAACATAAAAATGAAAATTAAACAAAATAAAAGTAAAGTAAAAGAAACACCTGCAAATCTAAATATTTAATAAATGATCAAATTCAGAACATAATTAAACAAAGAAAAAAGCATTTGAGAAAGAACCTTGGATTTGGGTATGACTTTAACAGCAACTTGCTGCCCCTTGCGATCACCCTTCTTGAACTTAGCAGAACAAGTATACCCAAAATGCCCTCGACCAACCTCCTCCCCCACCTCCAACCTACTAGTGAACTCTTTCGAAAACCCAAATCTCTTATCCAACTCTAATGCACCCGCATCCTCGCTCTCATCTTCTCCTTCCTCCGGAATTGCTGCTTTCTTCTTCTTTTTTCCCTGTTCACGCCTTCTTAAGACGGCCCTAATGTGTTTGGCAGGAGAAGGCGGCGGAAAAGGCTTCTTAAAGATCCGCATCGGAGTAGGAGTAGAGTCAGCAGCAGCGGGATCAGTAGAAGGCGATTTCTTGAACAAATAAGCAGGACTAGGTGTGTAGAATGGGAAGAAAGGGGACTGCTTTGGGTTACGGAGAGGTGCAAGTGGAGATTTCGGAGTCTGGTTCGGGTTAGTGGAGTCATCATTTACAGTTCCGTTTTGAGGAGCGTAAGGGTTGGGTTTGGGAGCTTTTGATGTGCAAGTCCCCATTTTTATTCTTGGTGTAGGAGGAGGTGGAGCTGCTAGTGGTTATGACATTGTGTATAGAATCTGGGGGCGGCGACGGAGGTGTGGTGGTGATGAAGAAGCAGTGAGACTGAGAGAGAGAGAGAGAGAGAGAGAGAGAGGGGAAAAAGGAATGGGCTTTGTTGGCCTATTATGGAGTAGCAGCTGAAAAGTGAAAGTGAGCTGTACAGTGTGACTAGCCATGAGCCATGCACATGACTTGCTTTTACATGAACTGTTTTTTTCCTTTTTTTTTTTAACTTTGACCGACCTAAAAAATTCTTTAGTGTGCTAATGATGTATAGTTACCGCCTAATGTTCAAATTTTATTAGTTTAAGATTTCATGTAACCAAATAAATGCCAATAACTTAAAACAAAAAAAGAAAAAAGATTAACAAGGAATTCCTCAAAAAAAAAAAAAAAAAATGTGACTAGTCCTGAAGCCATGCACATGACTTGCTTTTTAACATGAACTGTTTTTTTCCTTTTTTTTTAACTTTGACCGACCTATAAAAATTCTTTAGTGTGCTAATGATGTATAAGTTTACCGCTAATGTTTCAAAAATTTTATAGTTTAAGAATTTCATGTACAATAAATGCCAATAACTTAAAACAAAAAAAAGAAAAAAGAATTAACAAGGAATTCTCAAAAAAAAAAAAAAAAAACAGGCAAACCATCTGAATGGACTTATTATAAAAAAAAAAAAAAAAAAACAAGCAAACCATCTGATGGACTTATATGAACTAAATCCACTATTTCAACTATTGACCAAATTAAAAAAAAAAATTCTCATTCAAACAGGGTATTTCTTACTATAGATTCAATAAAAAAGAATAAAATAAGAATAATTTTTTAAAAATTTATATTTTTATTAATTTATTATATTAATTAGACCATGGACTTGATCTATACAAATGTGACCTATATATAATATTAAAATTATGTTTTTACAAACAAGAAAAAGAAACTAAGTGACCTAAAAATACAATCTATTACCATTCAACCACTAATGGTGACGTTGAGATTAATTTGATTGGTGATTATATACTGAATTAAACAATACAAAACCCGACAGCCAACAACTATATTTTTAACCATTTCGAGTGGGAAAGTGAAAGTGAAAGTGATAGTTGATAGCTTCAAACTTTAGACCAGAATCTCTTCTTTAAGGTATGTTTGAAAACAAAAATAAATGTAATCTACCTATTAATTTGCCTTATAGTCCATAAAGTATGATTCAAATTCTAATTGTCTAATTCTTTTTTTTTTTCTTTTTAAGAATTTTACATGCATTAGAAATTTTTCATTCTCCTAAAGTTTACGTGTTTTTCATGCCACTGACCAAACTTATTTCTTATATGTATATAAAAACTATAAAAAATAATACTTATGACCCTCAATTATGATAGACATTGCTGCTATCTTGCTATATATAAAAAAAATTTAAAAATTATATATCTATATATATATATATAGATTTGTCTCTTCTACCATCTTTCGGTGCAAGAATAGATAAACTGATTTATTATTATTATTATTATTATATTATCGGTAATGGTTTAGGTCAACAACCATGCACAAATTTGGTTGGCTGTGCTTCAACGACTGATCATCACAATCTCTTTTTTATTATGTTCGCAAGTATGAAATCTATAATATAAATTTCCCATATAATTCAAATATTCTAACAGTATTTTTGCTTTATATTACCTATTATTAATATAGAAATTCAATTTTTTATATATTGGATTATTCTCGTTGGCAAGTTCTAAAAAGATATGCTTTCTAGCTGTGAATAAATTTTTAAAAACTATATATATCCATTAATATATGTCAAAACTGTACGGATTCCACTGCTAGACAGCTTTGCAATTTGAGAGTACTTGAATAACAAATCACTTTTTTTTTTTTTTTTTTTGAATAAAAATCACTTTTTTTTTTTTTTTTGCTTTAGTGTATGTAATAGCGTATAATAAATAACAAATGAACATTGTTAATAACTAGATTTCGTAATACATTATAATGATCAGTGTCCTGTACATGTGCATTGCAACGTACCCAAATCAATTCATTATTGATAATTTGGTATTAATGATTTAGCTAATCTTTTTTTTTTTTTTTTGCCCTTTAGTGTATGTATACGTATATAAATAACAAATGAACATGTAAATAACGTAGATTTCGTATACATGTATATGATACAGATGTCCTGTACATGTGCATTGCAACGTACCCAAATCAATTAATTATTGATATTTGGTATTAATGATTAGCTAATGCATACATGATACATGTCATGCGATCATATTATATTTCCAACATTTTTTATTCCTATAATAAATCTTTTTTTAATCATGTAAAAAAAGTTAACAATGCCAATGGAATTTTTATAATTAAAAAATAATTGATTAATACTTTTATATTCTCTCAAACGATAAATAATTTTTAGAAAATGAGAAATAATCTCAAAGAATTAATGTTACTACCCAATAACTAAAAACTACTGTGTAGTTGTTATAATGGCCATATAATTAAGAAGTGATTAGTGTACTCGCAACATATAATTAATTATATGAATTTCACGTGCATGTACATATATATATATATATATGGACTCACAGGATTAGATTGTAGATGATCGCACTTTTGACAAATGAATGCATGAACCTAATAATCGGTCCAAAATATAAAATTTTATAAAAAGTTTTTAAATATTTTCAAGAGTGATAGAGGATTTTTTCCATTTTTACTTTTAATTTTGAGATAAAATTAATTCGATTAGATTATTCTTAATTTTATCATAATTTAAGAAAATTATTTATTTATTTTTATCATCGTGTAAAATTTTAAATTATTTGTATTTTATATTTTAGAATGAAAGGAGTAACTATATTGTTAAAAAAAAATCTTATACTTGGCCGAAAAGGCAAAAAAATCATAACAAATCAAATATAGTATTATTAATTAGCAGGTCGGGCTTGGATCCAATTTTATAAAACCTAAATCTTATTTAATCGTAAATTTTTATTTTTATCTAATCTGATATTTGATCAATCTCTGATTGAATTCGTGAAACTTGAGTTGGATTCGAATTTAACTATTTTCGTATGCTTTTTACTTAAAATAAAATATTTTACATTTTTTATTTTTATATAGTAATTTATACTATTGCCATGCGATATATTAATTTATAGTAGTACATATTATATAAATTAATATAAAGTTAATTTAATGAATAATTAGGATAAAAATACATAGAAAATGTATATATATACATTTGGATCGAATTCAAAATAGAATAACCCATCAACAGTTGACTTGAATTTGTTTCAAACGCATAGTATAAGCAAAAAATTTTAGTGGTAATTTTTTTTTATCAACAAGGTGTTGGTTAAAGATAGGCAATCCAATAAAAGTGAAAATATAAAATTCAAGAAGTAAAGTTTGGAGGAAAGACGAATAACCTTTATTTCAGGTATTAGAATAGGCTTATAAAAACCTATTCTATTCCCTCTTTACCATCATCATTTAAAGATTTTCTTTGTCCTTTATTTTATTTTTTCCGTCGACTTTTATGTTTCTTAAAGGGTGCTCAAAATTATTCATAAAAATTAATGGAAATGAAATTGGGATTCCATTTGTTTTTATCCCATCATTGCCTATCAAACATCAATGAATGGGTTGCCACTATTGTTAGAGAATAACATATCAAGTACTCCCTCATAAATATGTTGAAGATGGTTAATTTGTTATCACTCTCCTTTGCAATGTAATAAAAATCAGATGGAAAATATTTAAATTCCAACAAGCAGAAGACTGATGCTAATAAATCCTTAAACAACCAACCCGACTAAATAATTGCTACTGAATGGATGTAACAACCAAAAACTTAAAAATCATTGTGTCTTCTTCAACGAGGCAATATCTCCTTCCCATTGCAGAAAAAAAAAAAAAAAATCAAAATTTTTTAATTGATTTTACTTTGTTTTTCACAACAACTCTAGTCCCATATAATTAAAATAATTAACAAAAATTATAAAAATGTCAAATTTGAAAATATAAAAACTGACAATTGAACATTGGGATGGGTCTCTCTTGGAAGCATTGGCCAGTTGGAGAGGAGAGAGGATGCTGATGTTGCTTTTAGATGGACCAAGAATAGACTACTCCTTCCCCGATTAATAATTAATTTCGTTGCTATACGAGTATAATTTTTTTTCTCTGGGATCCTATCAACAGTATCCAAAGTGAGATATGGATTTTTTTTTTTTTTGGTCAACTTGGTTATTATTAGAATTGGACCCTTGATATTTAAAATTTTATTATCATTAAATTAAAATTCATTAGTAATAATCTAACACAACTTGATCTAATGATTAAATACACTAGATCCTAGGGTTGTTAGATCAAATAGTAGAGTCAACATCTTAACCCATTTAAAAATTATCATTTAAAAGACTTACACACACTCGCTATATTATGATATTTATGATTATACATTGAAAAAAAAAAAAAAAACTTAAAAAAAAAAAAAAACCCTTTTTTCCATTAGCTTGGGGTATTAGTGCATCCATATATTGAACGTAGACAAATTTTATTCGATATCATGTACTTTGAGTAAAATTTTAATAATAGTTGTCATAGAAATATAAAATCACCATAAAAAATATAATTTTTTTTTCTTTTTAAAGTAAATATATTATTTTCTATCTTAACATGTTAGATAAATAAAAAATATTAACTAAAATTTTTAAATAAGATAGCAATTCCAGGAAAAAGCTAAACCAAATACCCCAAACAAGTTGCGGAATTCTTAACACAATGGGAAAAACAATCCCATCACTAAACAACAAACTGACCTTTATCTGCTAATTTGATTTCATATAATGATTTTGCTAATGATGAGTTTGCCATTGCATAGTAATTGAATTCTCATCAAGCTCAAGACCATCTAATCATCCAAGTCTAGATCCAATCATAGCTCATTTCTGAATAAGATACTGACAAGTGATAATTTAACTAAAATGAACATTCTCAGCTTCTGTTATTGGAATTGGAAAAACAAAGTATATAAAAAATTTTTAGAGTTTTTTCCTCTCACTCTTTCTTTATGCAATCACCAACAACTACAAACTGTTATCCAATGCACATGAACAATTCAGCTCTAAATCATACTCCAGATTGCAGTTTGTACAATTTCCAGTTGAACATCTAAAAATCTGACCCTATTCAAATTGTAAGTCTAATATTCTTAATCTATTGAGTGATTGTAATGCAGATCAAAGCATCCATTTTCAGTTCTCTAAAACCATTCAATGCAGAATAAAGATTGCGCTATCTATAGCACGTCAAGTTAACATAAATGCGAATCACAGTTGATGATCTTGAGCTATCAAATTTCTTTCAAAATCTTCTAAGATGACCCTTACTGAAATTCTTTAACTAAGACATACATTTGGATCTTCTTCATCGGAGTCAAATTCAACCTGCAAATAATTTTACACGTGAAGAGCTCCATTAGATACACTAAACATTTAACAGGTAGAAGGTTTCTTTCTTCTACCTGGTGCCGATGCTGATGTTTTTTTCAGCACAATGGTTTAACTGTCACTGCAACTAAAATGAGACAATTTTTATAATACAGGAATGATGAATTTGACAAAAAAAAGTAAAAACCTCACATTTTCATCCTTAAACCATCTTCCATGACAATCACGCTTCCAACCTGCTTCTATAAACTTGAGTTCTCGCTCTCTACGCTCTCGGAAATCCAGCTGCTGTTGTACAAGTGACCTTTCAGACGCTTTAATTGAAGTAGATGAGAAAGTTGTCACATTTGCAAGTTGTCCGTCGCTCAATTTCACACCACAATTTTTGTTACCAAGACTCTGCTGGGGAATTTTACTGTAAAGAACCTCAGAAGTAGCCTTCTTAGTCTGTTCAAGTAATGGTTTGCTAGCTAACCTAACTTTTTTGTTTATACTAGTAGAGTCATGAGAACTAACAAGGGAATCAGATAATGCTAATCTCTTATTTATCACATCTTTTCTCTTCAACTCTCCTTCTTTTAGCCTCGATTCTGCAGCAAGATGCCGCGATCCCTTGCTATGCATCTGCAAAAACAACACTGACAATTCAAAAGCTAATTTTACATTAAAAACAATCACATTCAAACAGATAAACCTAACTGGCTCTGACACTAACAGTTGCATAGCACTACACAATTCAATGTAATCATCAGATTAAAACCCAGTAGAACAATAAATAAGGCCTTATTTGGCACCAATGATTCAAAATATTTTATAAATTCATTTTGGATTTCAAGTGTTCATATTTGGTATGAAAGAAAATGTTCATTCCTCTCCAATATTCAGTTTTATGAAATTGAACATACTAAACCAAATTCTGTCAATCTATAAATGAATTCTATACTTAAACATTCATTAATACCAAATGCAAGGTAAAATTTCATTCATTTCCCTTGTATTAACATCAAATTTCATTACAATCTACCAAACATGAACTGTGTGCCTCTTCAATTCCGTACTACAAATTAAATAGCAATAAGATTTGTTAATCATTAAAATTCTAGATACATCTTATTAGTTTTTCAAATAATCGAACTATTGAGAAAAAAAGAGGGTGAAATAGAAAGGGGAGATTAATGAGGATCAGTAATTACTTACAGTGAGCATGAGAGAGGTATCAAGGATGGGATTGTGAGGGCAGACAAGACATGCGTACTTGCCGCTGGAGAGCTTCTTGTAAGAAGAACCATCAAGGCCTTGAAGCAGAACACCATCTACTCTTCTCTTCCTGTATTGTGCTTCTCTCGCCCAACTGTCTCCTCCATAGACGCTCATTTTTTTCCTTCTTTTTTCCCTTTTCTTTTCTGGGGTTTCTCTTCATATTTGTTTTAATTTTTTTACTTTTGGGTTGCTTAATTAAGATTGGGCTCGAGGAGTTAGTTAGCCCACTGGACTGCATTTCAGACTTTTAACTTCTCGTTTGAATTTTTAACTTGGTTCAAATTTACTGGGATCAACTCTTTTTTTTTTTTTTTTTTTTTTTTTTTTTTTTTTTTTTTTTTTTTTTTTTATAATAATTTAAAGAAAAGGACTTTGCATGGTAGGTTAAATTATTTTTAAATAAAAATTTTAATTTAGTTCAAAATTTAGCAACCATTTTTCAAAATGTTTGTTTGATTTTTTATTTAATGAAATTATTTTTAAAATTAAGTCTACACCATTTACTTCAAATAATTGGTGAAAAAAAGAGTTACATGTAATAGTTTTCTTAGATAGGAAATATATAATTTAATTATATGTAAAAAGTTTTATTGATTAAAAGCAGCTAAAATAAAATAAGAGGCGTTAAACCACTTTTTTTTAGGATCTTAACATAGTTAATAAGTTACCTTAATTCTAATAAATTATTTATTTTACCTCATTCGCATACCTCTTAATAAATTAAAGAAATTGGAAATCAAAATCAAGTAAATAGTTTAAATGAATTTTTCTTAAATTTAACTAAATTTATTTGGTGCAATAGAATATAATGCATACATATAAAAAAAAGCAATAAAATATTAATTCAAATATGAAGATAAACTATCTGAAATTTGTTTATTTTTTTTTTTTTTTTTTTTTTTTTTTTTTTTTATAATAAATTTAAAGGAAAGACTTGCATGGAGGTTAAATTATTTTTAAATAATTTAATTTAGTTCAAAATTTAGCAAACCATTTTCAAAATAGTTTAGTTTGATTTTTATTTAATGAAATTATTTAAAATTGAGTCACACCATTTACTCAAATAATTGTGAAAAAGAGTTACAATGTATAGTTTCTTAGATAGGAAAATATGATATTTAATTATATTAAGTTTTATTGATTAAAGCAGCTAAAATAAAATTAAGAGGCGTTAAAACCACTTTTAGGATCTAACATAGAATAAGTTACCTTAACTAATAAATTAATAACCTCATTCGCATACCTCTTAATAAAATTAAAAGAAATTGAATCAAAATCAGTAATTAAATAGAATTTTCTAAATTTAACTAAATTTATTGGTGCAATAGAATATATGCATACATATAAAAAAAAGCATAAACATATTTAAATTCAATATGAGAATAAACTATCTGAAATTTGTTTATTATGCATAAAACAGGCAAATTAATTGATCAAGTAAAAATACTATTTGGCAGGCAGGCAATGCCAATGTCAGTTCTTACTGATTTGATGAAACCACTTCCACCAAATTCTTGAAATCTTGGGCAGCATTTCCATTTGGAGCAGCAGCTTTCAAAATGAGCTCTTGTAGATCTTCTGCTTTTTTTCTTATTCCTTTCCCATCTTCATGTTCCAAAATAAACTTCAAATTCTTAATTAGACCATTCTTTGTAAACACTCCACCATCAACTCTCACACCAGTCTCCCATATCTCCTCTACTATTCTTGCATTTATCATGTTGTCAGCAAATACTGGTCTACAGATCATTGGAACCCCATTTGCCACACTCTCATACACAGAATTAGCTCCACAATGGGTCACATAAACACCAACTGAACTATGTGCTAATACCTGAGTTTGTGGTGCCCATGAAACCACTTTTCCATGCCAATTTGTCTTTTCAAGAAACTCATTTGGTAAATTTTCTCTCAAATTGTCTCTAATTGACCAAAGATATGGAATTTTACTTTCTTCCAATGCTTTTGCCAATTCTTTGATCTCATTAGGAGGGATACCAACAACAGTTCCAAAGCTAATATAAGCAACAGATTTTGTTTTTTGGGTATCTAACCATGAAAGACAGCCAGTAGCATCTGTATTTGACAATGGCAATGGTGGTGGTGGCATTGATAGGGTAACGAAACCCACATTAAGCACTATCGAAATCTTGGATTTCAGATCGTCTAATAAGGGTTTAGGGTATAGTTCTTCGTAAAAATTCATTACAAGAGCAGTACCTTGTGGAAGCACATGACCCATTTGACCTAACATGCAAGATAATAGAGTTTCTTTGTTAATTTCATCAGGTAAATCCTCAACTCTTATTTCAGCTAACCCTGGAATATTTTGTAAGGTTTTCGACTCTTTATTTCTATCATTGCCACTATCATTCCAGTTGTTATCATCATCATTCGTGCGATAGTATTGACGTAGTGTGTCAGTATAAATATGCACGGAGAGAGAATGGGGGACAGGTATCCAAACTGGAATCCAAGGAACATTAAAATCATTAGCCATTGCACCTGCAAAAGCCAAGAAAGCATCTGTTATCAAGCAATTAATTTGACCCATCTCTGCCACTGCTAATTCAAGTCCTTTTTTGTAGTTCTCTGGGGTGGCTTCTATAAATAGGTCCAATCTTTCTATTGGATGTCCGGAAAAGACATGATTTAAGGGCACTCCATCTCCAACACTGTAAGGTCTTAGGTTACTAGGCAGATTATTGGCTTCAGATGCCGAGAAAAGATAGTTGTTGGAGTTTGCTAAGTTGAAGAATGAAAACTGTATGTCTGGAACTGCCATTGCTAGCTTCTTGACTAGGTTGAGAAGAGCCAGAGGGTGGCAGCCAAATGGGAATGCCAAGACAGCAACATGTTTTTTCGGTTTGGTTGGTGATGTGGATCTTTCCATTGGATTAACTAAGTGGCAACCTGAGAAAAATCGAAGATTAATTAACTAAAGCGCAAGCCAACATATATAGCAAGGTCAGACTTGGGTTTGGATCTCTGAATACAGAGCCCCTCATATTATAAGAAACCACCCTCATCTTGAAACCGTTGATAACGACGAAGGAAAAAAAAAAAACTACTGCAATTATAGATTTTAACTTCATTTCATTAACAATATAATTAAATATTGGAGAATAGTAATTAATAAAAGAGGTTTCGTCTTGGAAAATCAATTAGATCAGTTACCTTTCCAACGAAATCCAAACTCTTCCTCGAGTGGTGACAAGTCGAAAAGTCTTTAAGAATTTAGATACGAGACGTGCAATGCTTGGAGCTTCCTCAAAACTGTGAATAAATCAAGAGGTCAAAAGCTTGGGCGCAGAGAAATGGAAGAACATGAAGAAATTCTCTTCCTCGAAGCTGGTCTTCCACTAATAAAAAAAAAAAATTTATAATTACTATTATTACATTACCCTTTATGTAGGATAGTGATACGATTGATAATGAGTTTTAATTCCCATAAGTAATTTGAGCGTTTTATGTTATATTTGGCAGCAGAAACACGTCTCATTTGTCTTTAGAAGGAAATTGTTGTTTTTCCATATGAAGCAGAAGCATAGTAATTTTTTTTGCCTATTAATTTTTTTTTTTAGATTACCAAATGTATCCTCAATTAGCCACTGTTTACTTGACAGTTGGATGAAAGACTATAACTTTTGACTGTTAACAATATTTTGTTTATTTAAAAAAAGAATTTTTGGATTTTATTTTTTAAATTAAGAGAGGCTGAAATAATAAAAGGAAATTAATTTTTAACACCTTAATACAACAAAATATTCTGAAATAAGTATAATTATTAAAACATAAAGTCTTTTCTCTAGCTGAGATATATGCATCAGCTAATACAGAAAACAAAATGATTAACACAAATTAACAAAGAAAAAACATTTTTATTCTCAACAAACACCTAATTAACGTAAATAGCAATGCATCTTCCCTGGACTGTTATGAGCAATCAACTAATACGGCAAACGACGACGTAATGGCTGCACGAAGAACTTCATGTTTCCAAAATTGCAGTGGAAACCATTGCCCCCACCACAAGCAAAATAGTAAGGCTTCCACTTCTTCATCACGAACTCGAACCCCTTTCCAGTTATCCCTTTTTGGTAAGAGAATAAAACCCGATTTTCACTTTCCTTTAGAAAAGATTTTTGACAGCATTTATTTTGGAAAGAATTATTTGCGGAAAAAATGTTCTTACTAAAACCGAAAGATATTCCTCTTCATTTTTAGGTAAGAAAATAATTTTAAGTACTTTAGATCTTTCAAAAAAAATATTTCCGAAAAAGAGAATGATTTTATTACCAAAAACATTAGAAAGGAAATCTCTCTAGTTTTAGGAAAATAAATCTTTTCGATTTAAAGAAATATTTTCGAAAATAAAATAAAGGAATTTATTTTGAAAAAATCTAATTTCCGAAAAATACTTTTGAGAGAGAAAAAGATTTTTGTGCTCATATGAAACCTTTCTCTCTATCCTACAAAGTTTCCTAAATGCCTAGATTACTAGGATCTTCGAAATCTTCACTCTCAATGTAGGACTTGCCTTGTATAATTTCGAAGAATGGAGCTTTCTTGAAAGCCCAAACGGAGTAGTCGAAGCCAAAGGTCCAGCGAGAGGAGCCGCCCACCGTAATCTTGTTAGGAGTAACTTTCTGATTAGAGGTGGCCACACTAACTCCCGACAAGGAAGCACAAAGCACAATTACAAGTCCCTGAATGTACAATGTTGAATCCATTTCCTCGATCAAGTTTTTGAATGCGTTGTTAGAGAATGAACTGATTGTTTATATAGAGAGTGAGCTAGATGGTATGTCAACGTTGAACACTGCCAATTTGATTTTTTATTAGGATCAATTATTGAATGCATGTGACAGAGTCAAATTTTGCTCATGCACATGTGAATTTCACCTTTGAGTAAACGGTAAGTTAGTTTATTAAGACCTAACATTTTCTTAACGACAGACTATGTAGATGATCAATATAAGGAAATGAAAGACAATGCTGCATGTGACGTTGAAGAAAAGTTGGAGTTGGATTAATATAAGGAAATGACTTGCTTCCATGTATATTTAGAACTATTTTTAAGACCTTAATAAAAAAAAGAACATTCTAAAATAAAAAAAAAAAAAATTTAAAACAGAGAAGCTTAGTAACATAATGTATTTTCTTTAGCTGAGATCTATGCATTACAGAAGACAAGCTTAGCACAAATTAACAAAGATATAACAACTTTATTGTCCACAAACACTTGATTATAGTAAATAGCAACGCGTCTTCCCTGGACTGCTATGAGCAATCAACTAATAAAGCCAACGACGAGGAAATGGCTTCACAAAGAACTTCATCCCGCCAACATTGCAATGGTAGCCATTTCCGGCACCACAAGCAAAGTAGTAAGGCTTCTTCCACTTCTTCAATACGAACTCGAACCCCTCCCCGGCTCCTTGTGTCTCATTTGCAATCTTCACTGCCTCTGTTAGGTTACAGGTCACAAAGCTCCTCTTGTTTGGTAGCAAGTAGACATTATGAGGATGTGTATTGTTCTCGCTTGGCGGATCATACTTGAACACTGCACCAAATATTACATCTTATACTCATTAATTTTCAAGTTTTTGTTTCAAATAATTAAACCTATATATGATTCATATACTTAAATGCACTAAAAATGCATTTGATTAATTGTTGTTGCATCATATTATATTACGGTTCACTGAACAAAATATAAGTATATGTATATGAGTTACCTAGAGAATCATTTACGAAGAATGGAACATTCTTGGTAATCCAATGTAAGTAGTTGAAGCCGAAGGTCCAATGGGCGGAACCGCCCACAATAATCGTGTTATTGGGAGTGTGTCTGTGATTAGGGCGATCGGAGCCATATTGCCAATCTAAGTTGGCCACACAAACTCCCAACAAGGAAGCACAAAGCACAATTACAAATCCCTGAATGTATTTTGGACCCATTTCCTTACAAAAATGTGAAGAAGAGGGGGAAAATACTAGGAATTTGAAGGGATGTGCTTTGGGTTCGTTGTTGATGAGAGAATGAAATCACGAGTCGTTATATAGTGTCTGGATGGATATGACAAAATTGGATAATGCTAAATTTATATTTTAGGTGGTTTTTTTTTTGTACCATTGTCGTGTTTTTCGTTTTTTTTTTCTAAAAAACAAAAGGACTCTATTTATCAAATCTATATTTAGGGGTGTTTGTAACCATTTTTTGTTTTCCATTTTTTGTGTATGAAAAAAACAGGAAAATACTTTTGATATTTGATTCATTTTTTTTTATTTGCTAAACCTTCGGTATTCTATATTCCTTTGATATTTGATTTTTAGTAAGAGAAGTCAATTATAAAAATCAATTAGAAATTATTAAGTAAAATAAGTTTACTTATCGTTTAATGACAAATTTAAAATTTAATTTTAACCTTATTTTAGTTTTTCCTCTCCAAATTCTTAATCAAACAACCTAATAAATTTTGGAAATAAACTTGATCTCTTTGATTTTTTTAATTCATTATGATCAGGTAGATTTTAAATTTTGTCATTAGAATATTATTATCTTATTGACGGTTTTCAATACCGTCATAAATTATTTATAGACTTACTTCAATCCATAAATATAGAGAGAATGACAATGGATATCCACTAATTAATTAAATAGCAAATTGAATATATATATATATAAAAGGGAACTTTTGAATTTTATTTTTTTAACTTAAAAGGAAGATTGGAATAATAGCAGGAAATGAGTTCGTTCATTAATAAAACAAAACAATCTCAAATAAATAAAATTATTAAACTCAGAAAGGCATACTAACAACATAATGTCTTCTCTTTGCCGAGACTTATGCATCAGCTAATAATATAGAAGATGCTTAACACAGATAAATTAACAAAGATAGAACATTTTTATTGTCAAAAAAACACTCAATTAAAGTAAATAGTTATCCCTCTTCCCAATCTAGACTGTTATGAGCAATCAACTAATAGTGCCAACGACGAGGAAATGGCAGCACGAAGAACTTCATGTTTCCAAAGTTGCAGTGGTAGCCATTGCTAGCCCCACAAGCAAAATAGTAAGGCTTCCACTTTTTCAACACGAACTCGAACCCCTCACCGGCTCCTTCTGTCTCATTTGCAATCTTCACTGCATTTGTTAGGTTACACGTAAAGAAACTCCACATGTCCGGTAGCAAGTAGACACTATGAGGATGTACGTTCTTCTCGCTTGGTGGATCATACTTGAACACTGGATGCAATCATCAAATATTATATATTCAACTCGATATTTTTAGTTAAAACTTAAAAGTGTACCTTCTTTCTGTCTCATGTGTGTTGTTTAAAAAAAGAACGCTTACCAAGAGAATCGTTTACGAAGAATGGTCCGTTCTTGAAAGCCCAGACGGAGTAGTTAAAGCCGAAGGTCCAGTGAGCAGAGCCACCCACAAGAATCTTTTGAGGAGTGTCTTTGGGATTAGGGGGAGGGGAGCCATGTTTCGCACCCCATGGACCATTGTGATATCCATATTGCCAATCTTTGTTGGCCAGAGCAACTCCCAACAAGGAAGCACAAAGCACAATTACAAATCCCTGAATGTATTTTGGACCCATTTTCCTGAATAAAGTTTTCTATTTGATGTGTAAAAATGTGAAAAAAGAAGAAGGAATGTGCTTTGGATGCTTTGTTGATGAGGGAAAGAAATAATGAAGAGTTTATATAAAGAGAGTGGATGGGTATGACAATGTGGGTATGTGCCAAATTTATTTTTTAAAAGGATAATTTATTCAATGTATGTGACAAAGTCTAATTTTGCTCATACAATATGTGTCCCTAGGTTGGTTCAAGACCAAAAAAATTTCTTAATTGTAACTAAATACCAAGCCGAATTAGGCGGTTCGTATTAATAGGATCTAAATACCGATGGTTTACATCAAGAAAAAAAAAGACTTCAACTATTATTCAATCTTATTTGGACATTAATTAAAGATTAAATAATTAATAAATTGAAGTTTTCAATCAAGTTGAATATATTTTAAAAAAAGAATTATGAAATAAATATGATTTTAAATCCCAGTTATGGTGTTTAGTACAATTATCCATAAAAATAATGTGATTATTTTCAAATAATTATTAAAAAATTCTTATTTTCTTTAGAGTAAGACATGGTATTATGGATCAATTTGCACATGCAATGTATTTTAAATAGAATTAGGAAATTTAGACAAAGAAAAAAATATCAATTATATGATTTAGTGTTGGAAATTAAAGCAAATTAACTTACTTATAAAATGGGTTAAGCAATTAAATTAAATACGCATTATTTAAATATTGCATTATATAATAATAATAATAATAATAATAATAATAATAATTCTGTTTTTATAGATAGCATACAAAAGTGAAGCTTGTTCATTGAACAAGTTTGGTTCCCCCACCCAATTATAAATGAGGTATTGGATGTAAAGTTAAATACGCATTATTTTAAAATATTTGCATTATAATAATAATAATAATAATATAATAAATAGATATAATCTGGTTTTTTAATAGATTAGCAAATACATAAGTGAAGCTTGTTCATTGAACAAGTTTGGTTCCGCGCCCACCCAATTTAGTCTCACTTGCAATACTAAATTTCCATATTGCCTAATATATAATATATATATATATATATAATATATTAGTATTTTTTTTTTTTTTCCTTTAGGTTTCATTTTTGGTTTGGTGTGATCATCTATTACAATTCTTTTGCATAAAATAGAATTTTTTTATATATTTTTTTTTTTTTCCTTTAGGTTCAATTTTTGGTTTGGTGTGATCATCTATTAACAATTCTTTTGCATAAAATAAATTTTTATTAGTCAACCAACATGAATTAATAGCTCCAAATGGGAGAAGTGGAGGTAGCGCAATTATGGGTTGTTGACAAATTAAGTATCTGTTGATGAATAAGGAAACTAAAAATTTTCCATAACATAGTCATAATATATAATTTTCCTCCTTTTGGTCTCAAAATTTGACTAAAACAAAGTCAATGCTGCCTAAAAGTCAATATAGTACTGGGATATTAACTGAAATGATATTGTAAAATCATCTAGATTGTAGAAATTAGGTCAAAACGTAGTCACTTGTGCCATGAATCTGAAAATTAATTATGTATGCATGACGCCATGATGATGGCCAATGGTTAATAGAAAATTATCAAATTTAATTTTCAGCAAAAAAGAAAAATTTTACTCGTTAATTATGATATTAAAATTAAATTTTGCTCAGGTATATATTAAATTTTGATATTGGAACGTTGCTTGATCACATATATATTTAAATTTTAAAATTCATGAAAATTCCATATTTTATTATTTGGTTATGAAATAAAATACAATATTTGAGGAGTGTTTTCAAAATAATTTAGATTCTATTATTAATAAAATTTATAAATTCCGTCAGTCAAAAAAATGGAATTGATGATATGATAAAATTTATTAATCCTTTCACCCACTTTTATTTGTCGCATTTGAGAAGTCATCTTGTATAATATTATCTGTCCTTCGAAAAGATTAAAGAGTATTTTTTTTTTTAATTTTTATCTTTAAACATAAATTTTATCACATTTTTCTTTCTTTCTCTTTATTTTAGTGGCAGGTTAATAGAGAGAGAACTACTGAGATGATACTAATTAATTAAGATAATAATTTAGTGAAATTAAAAAATATTTTAATTACAATTTAAGTAATTTAATTGCTCTTTTAACTAATTTCCATATAAAAAAATTAAATGATAAATAAAAATAGACGAAAGGAGTAATTTCATAATCCATGCAATCAAACAAAGGTAATTTGCATATATATGAAATATTTTATAAACTCCGTTTCTCAAATTTAATCAATTCATACACCTAAAAGAGAGATAATTATTAAATGTTCTAAAATAAGGTATATAGAAGGAAATGATTTAAATTTTATTCCTGTACATTCAGAACTATTACAGAAGACAAAATGCTTAATACAAATTAGCAAAGATAAAACTAGTGAAGCCTTAAAGTGGAGTTCATGGGTTCAATTGGCATGCCCTAGACTAAATACTTTTTAATTGCTATTTTGCCCCTTATGAATTGGATTATTCTTATTGGGCTTTGATTTGCTTTAATTTATATCTTAAAATTGTAGTTATGTTAGTTTGCTTACATTGCAACATTGTAACATTGTCTAGTGCAGATTGTAATACCTTCCTTGTAATAGGAGTGTTCGTAAGCCTTCTGAATCGTCCAAACCGATCCAAAACTGCAGTTTTAAAAAATTAATGAATTGGTTTGATTTTATAAAATTTAAAAATGGAGCTTTTGATTCAATTTATGATTGTAGAGTCAAAATCACCAAAACCGAATCAAACTATTATATGTATGTTTGAACTTTTAAATTTAATTTAATTTTTTGAATGCAAATTTTCTTTGTATTGATTAATTTATATTGGATAATAATTGAATAATAATTTCTTATTAATTAGATAATTAGATAATTATTTTATAAATGTTCAAATATTAAAGATTCATGTAAGATTAGATTAAAATACATATAAAAACTATGTGTGAGCAAAACTATAATTTTTTTTATAATTTTTAATAATAGATGTAATTAAATTAAAATTAAAATTCTATATTTATAAATTGCTTAATTATTATCTTATTGAATATATAAAATTTTTTATACTATACTAAGAATATACATATAAAAAAATTAATTTAAAAACTTTTAATAGCTATTCAAAATCATGCGTTTTTTATGACATAGTTTTTATTAATTCATTTTTCATATTCAATACCACGTTAATCTTTCTTGTTTTCTTTTTAACAAGATGAATAAGGAAGTTTAATCTCTCTTATTTCAAACCAAATCAAATGCTACCAAAGGTTTGGTTCGATTTGAAATTTTTGGTGGAGTAATTTGGTTTTAATTTTTTTTCAAACTATCGCTTTAGGTTGGGATTGATTATTATATTTAAACCGAACCAAACTGACCCACAAACAACCTTAATAAATAGTAACTTATGGCCAAAAAAAAAAAAAAGAAAACAATTTTATTGTCAAGAACACTTGATTATAGTAGATAACACTGCATCTTCCCTGGACTTGTTATGATCAATCAACTAATCATCAGAAATGGCAGGCACCACCAAGAACCTCATGTTTCCGATATTACAATGGATGCCATCACCAATACCACAGGCAAAATAGTAAGGCTTGAACTCCTTCAACACAAACTTGAACCCTTCACCGGCTCCTTCCGTCTCATTTGCAATCTTCACTCCCTTGCTAAAGTTACAAGTTGACAAGCTCTGCAAGTCCGGCAGCAACCACACGTTATGAGGACGTGTTTTGTTCTCCACTGGCCGATCATACTTGAACACTTCACAAAAAACACACATAATAATCAAATCTATTAATTAACTTCTTGAAAATGAGTCAATTATATATACAAATCTATTAATTAACTTCTTGAAAATGAGTCAATTTAATATATATATATAATATATATATATTATATATATATATATATAGAAGTTACCTAGAGTATATAGAAGTTACCTAGAGTATCCTTTAGGAAGAAAGGATTGTTCTTGAAAGCCCAATCAGAGTAGTTAAAGCCGAAGGACCAGTTTGCGGAGCCGCCCACAATGATCTCCTTATGGCTACGTTTGTAGTGAGGGCTATTGGAGCCCCAGTCGCGGTAGCTGCCGGTCGCTGCAGTAGTTCCGACTGCGCATGCACTGAGCAGAAGCATGAGGAATTGCGTATATGTTATAGCCATTTTCTAAAGTGAAGAAAGGTTTAATCAACTTAGATGGTATGCTGTGGAGAGGGATGGATGAAGCGATGCTTATATATTGAGGAGGGAAATGAGTTGGTATGAGTTGGGAAAACTCCATTGATCAATATCTCAGACTTCAATTGCTAGATATGATATGGTGAATTATTGCTGATTGTTTGATTTGAATTGATGGAATATGAAATTTAGTTATGAAAATCAATGGAATTCTATATTATATCATTTTGGTTAAAAAATAAAATATATGAATTTAAAAGATATTTTTAAAATAAAATTAAATGGAGTATTAGATTCTGATATTAATAAAATATAATTGAATCAATCACTCTTCAATACCCGCTTATTTACTATATAACTGCAGAAATCAGAAATCATAACTGTATTTCCTACTATTTACTCTCCTTATTCATATATTTTATTAGTATTAGTTTTCTTAAAGGTGCATCGTATCTTATTTGTACTTATTGATTTTTACATATTTTAAATAAATATAATATAATTTTTATATATAATTTTTTTATTATTAATTAAAATAAATATAATATAATTTTTATATATAATTTTTTTATTATTAATTATAATATTATTAACGGTTTATATTATTAAAAATCTAACAGTATTTATAAAATAGAAAAAAAAACATGTTATGAAATAATAAAATAAAAAATTCCATATTAAATAATTTGTTAAAGAAATAACATATTTATAATAACAAAACATTATTATAATTTGACAGTCAAAATTTCATGAAAATAAAATTGTTTATCAATCAATTTAAATTTTTTAAAATTTAAATTTAATTAACTTAATTCACTCGTATATGATATAATACCATAAACTATCTATATTATTAAAATATGAGAGATATTAGCTATTATAACAATTAATATATTAATCATTTTCTTAGAGCATCATTTATAATTTTGATATTTTTTATTTTTTGCTAAAATCAATGAGCATATAATTAATTTTATGTTCTTTTTGAGAAAAAAAAATTCTTTTAGCGTATTATATAGTCTACTAATATAACATGTTATATCATAATTAATATTATATATAAATATATTTCTAGTGAGTTTTGTTTTCTATTTTATATCAAATATATCAAATTATAAATCTTTCTTAATATATTTTAATAAATAAATAATAAATTATATTTATTTTTTTGTAGAATACTTCTAATATATTTTTTAATAAATAATAATAAATTATATTTATTTTTTGTAGAATAAATTATCTGCAGGCAATAATTATAACCAATCAAATTAAAGATATATTAAAAATAATAATTAAAATATTATATTCTTACGATATTTAATATGTACCTTACGTATACTATAATACAATCAATCAAAATTAAATTATCTTTATTTTTTGACAATAAAATTAAAATCCTTAGAGATAATTAATTAATTATATTCTTACCATATTTAATATATACTTTATCTAGTATCCATCAAATAGTATTACCATATTATATTATGTTACCATATAATATGTATATATTATCATATTTTACATATACCTTATATAGTATATAACATAATTCTTATTTATCCAATAAAAGTTAGATTTAAATAAAAAATTAATATGACTAATCAAAATTAAATTATTTTTATTTTTTCAACCAGTCAAATTAAAATTTTTAATGATATTTTTATCAATTCATAAACTTAATAGGAACATTTTCAACAATTCCAATATTCTCCCTAGCCATTCTCACTTTTTTTTTTTGAAATATAATATTTTTTATAGTTTTTCTTTTCTTTTAATGTTTTGGCATTTTTGGGCTAATGGTAGTTACCTAAAATTATGGAATTGAGACTGTAATGGAGTTCATCAATTTTATAAAATATTGTTTATTTTTTCTCATTCAAACAAAAGAATTTAGAAAATATATGGAATGTTTAAATTTATTGCTCAAATACCATAGATATACATATGGAATTGGAAATCATTTTTTTTAATAAACGTAAATTATTAATTAAGTTACCATATTTTCCTTAATTACATGCTCATAAATAGAAAGAAGTTAAAACCTTTTTTTCCGACAAAAAAAAAAAATTTATTATCTAAATGAAAATTACAAAAAAAAACTTATCGAAACCGGATCCATATCTTATTTATGAACCAAATCAACGAGACTAAAGATTCTTTAAAAAATATTTTAATTTTATCCTTTTTTTTCCAAATGTATAGTTAGAAATATCGTTATTTCAATATAAATATTTAATTTTATTGATTTAGTCCATAAGTGAATCACGAACCCAATCCAGATAAGTTTTTTTTGAAAATTACTTGCGTGCCCATATGAGCCGATGTTTATCACAATTTTATTATTATTTTAGTTATTTTCTCGTGAAAAGACAATGTTAATACCTTTGTTTTTTCCGGGTTAGACCCATGAAAAGACGATGCTAATATTAATTCAATTACTGAATAAACCCACACAGATTCTGTATAGAGAATTACTTGTATTAATAGAAATCTTATGTCACAGTTGTTTAAGTGATAAGCTATCTTTATTTTAATTATTCATATATATTACCCGATTCACGAATTATATATGGAGAATAGTTGGATATCAATATAAATCATCAGAAGTTATGCATTGGTCAAAGAGATTCATTACTCTAGGTAAATTAAGAAAAATATTTTACTTATTATCTGCTCATATTATATTTGAACTCTCATTTAAAGGGTTAATAGTTATTACCTAGAGCACTAATATGATTTAACATAACAAATACGCTTCATTCTTAAATAGCTAAATTATAGAATTATTGATTTACGCCGAGAGACTATTTATTGAAAGGTTAAATAAAACCGCTATTAACTTTTTATATATATGAATCATCAGAAACGTTGCTAGATTTTGCATTTAAACTTCACATATTTAGGTGCCGAAGGACTATTCATTGACTGGTTAAATAAAACCACTATTAACTTTTTATATATATGAATCATCTGAAACGTTGATAGATTTTGCATTTAAACTTCACATGTTTAGGTAATATTAAATATAGTACATAATCAAATTATTTGAAACATGCTTCTTTTATTTTATCACCAACTTGTGTTACTTGCATTTTTATATATATAATCATATCAATCCCTAATATTTATTTTCATATAAGATTTCATACAGGTCACACCTCATCATGTTAAAAAAAAAAAAAAAAAAAAAGCATTTTACATGCGTCCTCATATGTTAACAAAAAAAAAAAAAGGATACGTCAATAATTTATTAATATTGCATAAGCATTAGTTGTATGTTAAAAAAAAAAAAAAAAAGGATACGATCAAATAATTTAATTAATAATATGCATAAAAAGAACATTAAGTTGTATCCTAAATTCACTCAGAAATAAAACTTAATTTTAAATATATGCATAATTTGATTAGGGATATCCCTAACTAATTAATTAATATTTATATTAAAAAGGAAGTTTTGTATGTTTTAGTCTATTGCAAACAAATTATATTAGAATCTAAATAATATTTGAAAAAATTATATGATTATTATTCCTCCCGTCATGTTTTGTTTGCTTGTTATTCATTTTTTGAAGTTCCAAAATATTTGTAAGTTTCTAAATTTAAATAATGTAAATAATTATTTTTTTCAAAATAACATTTATAGTTATTCATTGAATAAATAATTTTTATTAATATATTAATGAACGAAGGGTAAAAAAAAATAAAATAACTTTTATTGATTAAATTCTTAATATGCATATTTTGTCAAACCAATAAAATTATACGAATCAAGTATTATATATCCTTAAAATACAATAAAACTTCAGCTAAACTTGTAATTAAATTAATACCAGAGCCAAATCGTATGCTCAGAGTCCTATTGGGAGTGACAATATCGTGACGCAACCGTACCACCGCCGAAAGAAAAAAGGACGGAAAAGCTCACCGGAAAATGTGTTCACGTGACACACACACTCCTCAAATCCATTATTTCTTCTGCGTTTTCAACATTCTCAATCAATATACAGTAGTTTTCTCACCTTTGTTTTCCCTTTTTTTTTTTTTTTAAGTACTTCATAATATAATTGCGGATGGAGGTGAAAACGAGTAAAACCAGTCGCGAGTTGCTAAGAGTTTGCTTTGGAAAGAAAAAATTGTTTGAACCTATTTGATAAATTAACAAATTGAGCTCCAACCTACCTATACTGAGCTCAACTTGAGTTAAGTATGTAAAAGATAATTTATTTTTTTTAATTATTAATTATAAATGAGTGAGCTCGACTTTAACTTTTCAAGCTTAAACATGACTTGAACTAAACATAGCTCGACTCATGTTAGCTCGATGGTGAAAAGAAAAAAACCGTTCATTTTATAGAGGATTCGAACCGGGCTTGGGTTTAGCTTCCTTCGATACAAAAACTTCAGATTCGACCCGATAAATAAAGCCACGCCTTAAATCCATCTTGCATCTTCTATATTCTCTCTCTTTTTTTTTTAAAGAAAGATTTTTTCTTTGTCTGAATAGAAATTTTGTTTGATAATTAGAAATGGAAAGATGGAGGGCGCGTTTATCTCGGGGAATGAGATGCTGGAGAGTTTGCAAATCAAACGATGTCGTGCCTGTGGGGGAAACTTCTACTGATCAAAATGGTGGAGAGAAAGAAGGGGAGATCGAGAAAAACCCTAGAGATTTTGATCGCGTTGAGGGTCCTCCTTTAGATGATTGTTGCCCAATTTGTTTCGGTGCCTTCACTGTCCCTTGTAAAGCCATTTGCGGTCACTGGTTTTGCGGTTCGTTTTTTCTTCTTCTTCTTATTAATTATTATTGTTGCTTGTACGTTTTTGTCTTATTAATTTGATTTTGTTGGCATTCTGCAGTTGTTGTATTCAAGTTTTTGTTTTTTTGTTTTTTGATTGCTTTATCGGGGTTTAACGTTGATACTTTGTTTGCCCGGCGAGAATAAGGAACCGAAAAATATTGCTACTAAAGGGGCGTGATTGTTAACTGAGAAAATGAGGCTGCTTGTTATGGGATTCCAATTCATTCACTTCTGCTGTGATTTGTTCTCTTGTAAATATAGAAGAGATTTTTTGTTTCTGTTCAACAAATTTTGAAAAAAAATAAAAAGGGAAAAATTTCTTTCAATAGGGAAAGATGGGGGTCAAGAAAAGTTTCTTGGACAGTTTATGTGGGAAAAAAATTATGGTTTTCATAATTATGCTCACTTTTCTTTGTGTTAGATACTTGACAATAATTAGGAATTGCAGTTTCTTTGTGGAGAAAAATTCTTGTTTAGACTCAGCCATAAGTTCAGATGGAGATTATGAGATCTAATTATAGTTATCCATGAACCTTGCTGATGTGTTGTTTGGGCATTTAGCCCTCTGTTATAATCAATTTAAGTTACAAGTTCATCCTGCCAATTTCATTTACTGCTGTTTTTTCATGAATTACGCAAGCCTTATATCTCTGTGTATATCTCAGAAATAGAACGTTGCTGCACCATCTTACTATCAAATTACCCTAGTATTCTTGTCCTTTGCAAGTGCAGGCAGTTGCATACTGCAGTATTGGAATTATTCTGCAGCATCTAAACCTTGCAAGTGTCCCATGTGTGCTTCCAGCATCACCAAGTTGACACCAGAGATGTCATTACATAACCAGCAGGATGAGGAAGTTAACAAAGTTCTGGTTAATGTTGATAGGTATAACTGCCTTTTTGTTGGAGGGGCACGTGGTTTTGTTAGGGTAGGTCTACTCTGTGATCTGTTTGGAGATTTATAATTTTATTTCTTTGCATGCCAAGTGATCTCTTCTCTTATCCATTTCTAAATAATTGCACTTACATTGATCTTTTAGAATAATACGTCACTTCATTGGTGTTCTGAAAATATTATGGATTCTTTAGGCATTGCCTTGCTAGATTGTGTGTTTAGTTATGCAAAATGTTGGAGTATGAGGGTTGAGGACGCATGGTTATGTATGCGTGACATATCATGTTCTTCTTTTTTCCCCTTCTCTGAATAAATAAATATTTACTACATAAATGTGTTATAATGGTTGGTCTGTGTTTTTTTTAATTTTCCATGTTTTCTTGAAGGAGATTTATGCTTAAATCCTTTCCTGATTTATTTGAGTCTGTCATCTTTAAGTGTAAATATCTCAGCTATATATAAAACATAGGCATTTTTCTTAAGTTTACATAGGCATTTTTCTTAAGTTGTTTTAAACAGATAATAATTTGAGTAATTTGAGTCTGATATCTTAGTGTAAATTTCTCATCTACATATAAAGCATAAACGTTTTTCTTAAGTTTTTTTAAGCAGATAATAATCCTTCCTAAAGTATCTGTAGTGCATTATTTGGGCAGAAAGTACGTGAGTCACCATTATTGATCAAGAGGATTTTCCAACAAATGATGGATCCTGATAGACCTGATTCCTACCTTCATGAAATGCGCCTTTTTGCAGTAAGTTCCGCATATTTGGTCAACAAAATGGTAAAAAAGTAGGTTCCGTGGATTCCTTTCGACAGTTTTTGCCAATTTTCTGACTAGTCTCTTTTCTGAGTTCTGAGTATTTTAAAATTGTCATAAAAAGTCTGACAAGTATAATTACATTACGTTTAAGATCATCATATTAAACCAATCTACTACCTTTTTAAGTACCACATAAGTGGTCAGGCTGAAAAAGGGTGTGGGACAATAAATTGAGCTAAATATCAATGTTGTAGAAATTACTGACCCACTGTAGTCATGCTTATGTGATCAATAGGCGACGGCTTAGCCTTTGTCAAATGATTGGTATCTGTAATATGATGACCTGGAAGCAAACTGCTATAAAAGCTTGTAGTAGTTCACTGAGCATACCCCTCGTATGTTTTCTGGTATAACACTGATTGTGTTTCATATACGCAGATGATACTCAGTGTGTTGTATGCTGCTACTCCATTTAACTTCATTCCTACAGGTAAGTTGCCTTTCCGAAGACATTATTACTTCTTCACAACTTATTATAGCTGAACGATGCTTGCCAATATGAGATGCATGGATCTCAGTCTCCCTATTGAACCTTTCCTGTGCAAGGTTCAAACTTTTTACTTGTCCAGAATTGTGTGTGCAGTTTTATGGGCCTCCCAGGCTCCCACCGTAAAATCTAGTTGTCAAAGTGTATAGTAGCAGCACTGATGCCTACGCTTCAAATATAGACTGTTATTTTTCTAGATATTTGACCATGTCTAACAGATTTGATGGCTGCTAATGAACAGGGGGTCTGGGAATTGTTAGATTGTTTGATTATGCTGCTATTGCTCTTGTGCTTGTTCTACGTTTGGTTGGCATCTACCACAGAAGACGACTCACCCAGCGTGTTAGGCATTTAGCTGCGGCACAGAATTTAGGTGAATAAAGTATGAAGTTTCATATACACCCATGCAGCTAGTCTGTCTCCATTCTTCTCAGAAATTGAAGATCACCTTATATTGTCTGCATGTGAAAGGATAGCTGTTTAACATTGTATATTCGATAGAATGGAGTCTGAGATTGTCTGAAGTAGTTTCAACACAAATCTTATGAAGAAGTTGATGTATTGTGTGTACCACCTACCTCTGTATATAGAATCAAATGTCCTAGGAAGTTTGTTGTAAGCAGCTTTTTCTGTATATAACAAGAAGTCAAGTTTGGGAAAAAAATAAACAAATAGTTCTTTTAAGGTTTCTTTTTTTTTTTTTTTTTCTTTTCTGTTTTATTCATTACTTTTTACTTTTTAGTGGCAGTATTTTCTAAATCCCATCAGGTGAAACTCATGTGAGAGAGTGCCAATATAATAATTCAACCAAGAATTTGATTCTAATAATTTTATCAATGGAACCAAGTTTTTATGGTATGGGTGTAAGGTGTAGATTTTAGATCTTCAAGCTTTCTATTTTCTATATTTGTATTTTCTATATTTACTTTTTTTATGTTTGTATTTCCTATTTCTATGTAAATATTACAATATACTTATGTTATATATATATTTATATTGATGAATTGCCAATTTTCTTTTTTTTTTTTTTAAAAAAAGAAAAGAAAATCATTAAGGTATACCTATGAAATATAGTATATTATTAGTTTTGAAACACTCTTTAAATTATTAGAAAAGAAATAATGAATAAAGTAATCAGGTTAAGTTAAATAAAAATATGGATAAATACTGTTTTTTTTTTTTTTTTTTAAATATGAGATAAAATCTGTTTTTTTTTCTGTTTTTTTTTTTTTTTTTGAAAGGAACTCGATTTATTATATTTTTTAAAAATATTATTTTGCAAAATCAAAATGATGTGTTTAAAATTTTTGTAATATTCCACATTTTAAACTTTTAGCTAATTTTTTTTTTCTTTTTTGAGAGCGTAGGCGAAACTTATTTTATTCAATTAGAATTTCCTTTTCATATTAAAAAATTTCTTTCCAATTCTTTTTTTTTTTTTTTTTAATATTCAAATGATCAAATCAGGTGCCTCCGCTCTCCTTACCGTTCCTATGCACCTCACTGCTTCAGTTCAGTTCCCATTTAACAGAGAGCCATAGAAAGCTTTCACTTTCAGCTCTACAACTTCTACAATCTCCACTGAGAGAGAGATGGGCCCAAACAAGACTCTCCGTACGATCTCGCAGGATGCTTTTGACGAGCTAGTGAAGGAGAACATAGAAGACCTCGGCATGGAACCCATCGAAGCCCTAGAAGACGCTATCCAGACTCTCACTATTCAAGGCGTCGATCTCTCAGGTAATCTCCATAATATCTAATTTTCACTTCTCCGTCCTCCATTCTTTTTATCTTTCATTTAGATAATAAAAAAGAAAGTTGTTTGCAGGGATTGTGACGTGCGTTCCAGGAGAAGGTAGTGCAAAAGACAATCCAATTTTTCAGTGTTTGGAAAGATTGAGGGAATTGGAATCTATTTCAGAGGATCAAATTAGTAATGATCATTTGGATGAGATATTGAAGTTATTTGATAAGTTAATAGAATTGTGCAGTGTTGAAGGGTCTGGAAATGCCGCTATTGCTGTTAAAAATGGTGGTATTGAATTGGTTTGCTCTTTTTGTTCCAAGATCCCGGTTGATTTCAAGCAGGTTCTTGTTTCGGCTTTGAAGATATTGGCATTGTTTCTTTACGGTACGTACGTATGCACAGGTAGTTTTTTGTTAGTTATTGCAACTCATGAGCAGATACCTCTGAAAATTGTTGAGGTGTTCACACATATGCAAATCATATATTGCAATGGAAGTTTGGCCCAAAATCAATTGCATGGGAAATGCCAAAGTTTGATCATATGAAACTTCAAAAAAAATATGCTCAATTAATTCGCGTTACAAACTCATATAGCTATGCATGGAAGTGCATTTGAAAATGGCTTTCAAAAATCTATTTGAATTCGAAATTTGAGGTGTTGAGACATAATTTTGAGATAAAAAAAAAAAACTTGTTACACTTTGCCAAAAGGTTTTTGAGGTATTTTTGTATGTAAAGAAGCGGAAATATCTCATTCCCTATCCACTGATGCTTTGTTTCAGTCCAATAGTGATAAAATTAATAAAAATATATTGAATTATTCTTTTTATATCTTGAAGTATTCCTCCTCCGCTTTTCTTGTGCTAACTTTATAAGAAGTGAGGTTGGTTTCAATTATTCTCTATTTGTCATTCGTTGTGATTTTTGAAGTAATCTTTGAACTGCAAATCTGGCAATGTCCAATTCATTCTTATTGGTATTTATATGATGTTCACGGTGATATGCAGATGTGCAAAGTACAGAAACATTTCGGTCCAGTGGTGGACCAACAATCTTGGCCAGCATCTTAAAGAATGGAAATGAAAGTGTAGACATTCTGGATAGTGGTTTTACTGTTGTTGCTGTGGCTGCAACTGGCAATGAGATTCTGAAAGAGTCGTTCATGGAATTGAAAATTGATGAACTTATTTTGCAAGTACTGAGTAGGCAGAGTACAGGAAACATTCAGAGTTTATATGATGCCATTCGCGTCCTGTTAACTCCTGATGATAATCGTGTTGTTGCTTCCCAAGTAAGTAGTTGTCAGACTAGAATGTGTGTACTTCTTTATATTGGCATAATGAAACTAAAAAATTCAAGAGGATAATAGATGCAAAGGGGTTAATTTCGTGCCTTGCAAGTTAGAAAAGTTCAGATCCATGGAATAAATGTTGTGAGGTTGAGCTTTGAATTTAGTTGTTGACTTCACGATCCCTCTAGCGTGCTAAGATTTTGTTGCCAGTGATGTATGATTTCTGCATTCAAATGCTTGCTTACCATGCCTTGAGGGAAAAAGCCTTCCTCAAATAAACTGACATTGTGAAAACTTCAGGTTTATGGTTATGCGCGAAGGTTTGCAAAGATTGGAATTGCAGGAGCTCTTGTGCAATCATTACATGGAGGGCTTACATCACCAAGTCTAGTTTCAGCAACCATTGCTTTAAAGGCTGTTGCCGTCAATGTAAGCTTGTTCAAATCTAGGATGTCAAAAAGTTAATTGCACAAATTTTTGAAATTTTCATTTGATTTTATTGTATCAATACTCTAGAAATAATTTGTACATTTATGTGAAATGTTTTCCCCTCCTTTTGATTTATTTTCTCAAATTTTATAATTATACAGCTTTCTGCAACTGTAATTGTTTGACATGTAAACAATTCTGCCCATGTACCATTTTCTTGTTTCCTATATGATTTATGTGCTTAAAAATATTACTAATTAACATTATTGTTCTCAAGTTTCAGAAGTACTAAGGATGTTTCATTTACCATGAACTATACCTTAAGTAGTGCCACTTTGGATAAGTTACTTCTCAATTTATGTTACTTTGCCTGCTCACTATACTCTGGAAATGCTAATGCAACTCAATTAAGCCTTTCCACCAAATAAGATATTAACCACATGAATTATTTTCTTCCATTAGAGCAATATTTTCATTGGGATGCTTGGAAATTAAATATTTTCTTCTAGTTTCAACATTTCATGTAGTTCTCTGTCTCATATATTTCAGATAACTGGACTTACTAGTCTTACATTTTAGAGCAATCTTATTTTTCTTCATGATAATTAGACTGAATTAGGGTGTATCCTTGTTCTTAAGGTTATTTTTTATCTGCTTCTTCATCTTCTTTGCTGCAGGATGAAATATGTAAATCCATTGCTGAAAGAGGTGGTATTGATGCAATTCTCCAATGTATTGATGACAGTGGTGAACAAGGCAACAAAGCCGTTGCTAGAACTTGTTGTTCATTGTTGTCCAAGGTATAAAGAAAAAAACTACTTCGTTTGTTTAAGTTTAGTGCTTTAGTTCCTATTTCTTTGGATGAAACCAGAGGCCATTAAAAGATGGTTTAGAGTTCATATTTTCATTTTCAACTTTTTTATTTATTAAAATTAATTTTGGTTTGGTATAATGATATTTTGCAACTCCCTTCTACTATTGTGCAGAAGAAAATGGAGAATAGTACCTTAGTCAATTTTGTCTTTTATGGGTGAGATAAATTGGCTTTTACCAATCCATTGGAAACTGTTCTACCAATTCTGTTAAATACAAATTGTGATATAATTATTCCTGGTGTACAACAACAGCATAGTAGAGCACTATTTTTTGGGGATTTCCAAAAGCATAATTGTTAAGTTGCCTTTTTGATTTAATGTTCATGAGTTTGAGTTTTGTGTTTCAGAGCAATCTGAGAAAATAATCATGAAGCAGAAGATGCTTTTAATTTCTCATAAAATTATTGTCAATAGATTGCTTGTTCGGTCATAGTTTTACTTAAATATTTTGTTTGATTAGTTGGCAGGAAGTGACTCAAACAAGAGCGCCATCATAGAGAAGAGGGGTTTGGACAGGCTAATCCGACTTTCAGCCAGATTTTCTGATGACCCTTCTGTCCTACAAGAGGTAGAAGTCGGTCTTGCGATATTCAGTGTCTACTCATCATGTCCATATTAATTTAGTGTTCTACCAAATAAAATGTTTGGTTCATCTTCAAGTCTCATTGGATTCTCACTGTAGCATGCGTTGCTTTTGTTGGCATTTAGTTTGATATTTTACTGCCATCTTATCTTGGTTATGTTCATTAACAGCAAGATGCCTATAGTCTTTTGCATATGGCTGTAACTTAGACAGGTATCGATTCAAGATGATACCCAACATGTGCTTGTCCCCCATTAGTTACAATATATTTTTGTTCATGTCCAATAGCTATTGTCTATAACATCATATATTTATATGGCTTTGTCTTTTGATTGATTTGTTTGTTCTTTTTCCTTTTAATATGGTTCAGGTTATGTCCATCATCACAGTACTCTCTCTAAGATCCCCTGATAATGCAGCCCGTGCCATTGAAGCTGGAGCTGGAGAGTTTGTCATCCAAGCAATGCAGAAGTTTCCTTCTGCACCACAATTGCAGAGGAATTCCTGCTTCATGATTCGAAATCTTGTTGTTCGGAACCCAGAGAATAGGCAAGTTATTTTCTTCTCCTTTTAAATATAATGTTCTGTCGTTTTTCATTTTTCTTGGTCGTTTACTTCTTTTGGCATATGTATATGGTCTCAGTACTGTACTTCTGACCAGGACATGTTCAACTTGCTTTAGTGACTTGTCATGCAATTTCCATCACTAATTTATAGATATGACTAATATTTTTTTTTCTTCCGCTTTTCAGAACACTCTTGCTAAATCAAGGGATTGAGAAAATTATCAGGAGGGCTAGGGAAACCCATGAAACCTGTAAGGATGCTGCTACTGATGCTTTGAGGGATTTGGGCCTCTCTAACTACAGCTTAGACTCGCATTTCGGCGGCATGTAGTTTTTGGAATTAAACATACTTCCCCTCTTGTTTGAGTTTGTCGTGTGTATTAGCCATTGACAACACACTAGAACGCCCTTGTTGACGATCCTTTATGGACTGGAAGCATTGGGAAGGTCATTGCAGAAAATATGCATTCGTCTCTCAGATTGCGCAGAGTCCAAAAATATGTTCTTTTGACAGAAGATTGAACACAATTGAGTCCTAAATATCTTCTTTTGACAGAAAGCGAATGAGCATTCATTGTAAGTTGATCCTCAATTTTCTATTTGGATTTATGGAACTCGTGCTCCTGCTCCAACATAAGATTGTATTTGTTGTAAGATGCAAGTATTTGAGGTTGAAAGTGGAAATATATTTTTTCCTTGTATAACCTGGTGTGAGCATATTATGGTACAGACAAATTAATGTTTGTCTTCTCCTTACAATATAATAATCGATTGTGTCCAAAATATATCAAGCCTCTCTGCAAGTAATCTTTCCGATACCATTTTGGTTGCAGATATCAAATATCATCACCAATTGTCACCGTTGATCAGATAATTCTTCTAATTACTAATAACCCAAATTTGCAGCATAATGATGCAAAAAACATCAAATTGAAACCTAATTAATTAAATACTTGGATACTGAATGACCTGAGCATTACAGAACAAGAAACAATAAGGCTGAACATTAGCCGCCAACAGATTTAATATTTGACAAAATTAAAAGTTTGTAGCCAGTTTGAGCCACTGAGTATACAACATCAAAAGCAATATTCTTGACAGATGAAACAGTAAAATTCCAAAAAAACGTCTATTTTATTTTCAATGTTTCCTTGAACATGAAAAGATCATGTCCATCAAATGGCAATTGACCAGTTTCAACTCTTACTAAACCTACCCCCCTAATTGAAATTACATAATAAGAATTGGTTCAAGCCTCTGATTTGTACAGTTGCCTTTGCTAAGATTATCCTGCTCTCTAAACAAAACCTGAAAAGCAATTTAAGAAACATCGTCCATTAATGAAAGATACACTCCACTCCGCTCCACCATGTGACCCATGGTCGAAAGAAGCAGACAATAAAATGTCAATTACACACATCAAACAATTGGCATTGTGAAAATATGGAGAGTTCGACCATTCAAAGTACCATGTAATATTTGTGCATGAAAGGAAAATATAAAAAAGGGCAGAGAATAATTACATACCGAATATTCACTCCAGAATAACAGAGTTTTGTAACAAAAAAAAGCCTGAACCAGTCGAGTCCACCAACCCCTATGAAATAGCACAATGAATCTGAAGCTTTGCTCAATTAAGGAATCAGCAGCCTGCATTAAAACCATGAGTTGGTAATTCACAACATCAAGTGACAATAATTTCCAAAAGCAGTTCACATACCAGTTGCCATGTAAATGTTATTGGAACATTTTTTGATATTGCTTTCTTTCCAGATCACGTCTATCATTAATCTGTAAGAAGTTAAATCATTCATTACCCAATTGGCCATGAGTATATAGCAAAATCAAATATTACATATTTAGTTTAATCTACCCACCTTCTTCCAAGCAGCGGCAAGCTCTTTTTTTATTCCAGCTGTGATATACCAGATACAAATGTCAGATATCAGCCATGTTCAACAGATTTCATGTAAATAGCAGATTGACTTATCTATTAAAAATGTTTATTTTAAACAAATGTTTAAGCATCCAATACATTGTAATACATCCGTACGTGTAATAACTGTGTGAAGCAATAGATCACAGCAAAAAGTTGTCAGTGTATTTAAGCATGCACTAACCATCATTTGGCTCCAACTGCAATGCCTTCTTGAAGCTTTCAACAGCAGCATCAACATCATTAAGAGCCATGTGTGCCTAATGCAAAGCATAAGGATAACCACCACTATCAGTACACAAAACACAAGCAAGCTATTCCATCTTTACATATTGAAGGATGTCTTTTTATCGAAATTATTGCCAATAACAGATGCAAACCTGCCCCTGGCGGAACAAAGCTTTCACATTATTATCTCCTTCACGCATAGCAAAGTCTGCGTCCAACAATGCTCCTTTCAGATCACCCAATTTTAACTTACAAGCCTAAAAAAAAAAGCCATTTAAAGAGGTCCTTTAAAATTCTAACTAACAGTAATATCTCAATATATAACAGCTGTTATCATAATGCCAAGATTATAGCAATATAATCTCTGCATCTTTTGATTATAAAAAATAAAAAATAAAAAATAAAAAATTCAGACAGGCCCTATCACAAAGTCATGCAGATGGTTCCATCATGTAGCAGCATAGATAAATCAAGCTCAGAAAGCAAATATTTTGATGACAATATTTGATAATCCTCGTGCTCTAGTAGCAATCATTATACTAATGATATGCCGAGCTAGCTCACTTAGTATTCACCTGCAAATAATGATCCAAACAGTCTAAAAAGAAAAACGAAAACAAGAACTTACAGCACTGTTAGTGAATATCTGTGACTTTGTCCTTCTTAGAGATGAGCTCTTCTCTGTAAAGCATTAGAAGCAAAATGTTATTCATTCAGATGTAGTTCAAATAAAGTGGGTAACTAATGTAATTTTAATCATTGAAGCAAATAGCAAATTATATAGAGAAAACAGACTATTCACCTTCATCAATCCCATCTTTCTCCCAGCAGATATCCAAATAGCGTAAAGCCTTGCGATATTTTCTAAGAGCCATCTTAAAGTCTTGTTTCTGAAATCAATAGTTAATTTTATTAGCATAAGAATGTGCTGAGCTTAAAGAAGAGGGTTAACTCCAAGAAAGTTTGGCAGCCTGAGGTATCCATCATACAATGACACAATAGATTCTAGAAAAAAAAAATTGTTGAAAGGCACAATTAGGTTACTAAATCATCCTGCACCCTCAGTATGCAACAGTGAAAAATCTCTAATGTAACAAAGTCTGAAATCCATTACCTTATAGTGGTCATTTCCAAAAGCCTTGATCGAATCCACACCATCCATCCACCAGGAAAGTTCATCAGGACTCTCACTAAGATCAGCTGGCCAATCAGGATAAATGTCACCATCCCTGAAAAAATTAGATATCCCATCATCTGCCCCCTCAGGGATCTCCCCACAATCCGCAATTACAACATCAACAGTAGGATAATCACCATCACCAGTTGTGACATGCTCAATTGAACGAACAACTCCCATTCCTTTAACAACCTTCCCAAATACAACATGTTTTCCATCCAAATGAGATGTGCGTGTTGTTGTAATGAAGAACTGTGATCCATTTGTGTTTGGACCAGCATTGGCCATGGATAACATGCCTTTCCTCTCATGTTTCAATTCAAAATTCTCATCTTCAAACTTCAAGCCATAAATCGATTCACCACCGGTACCATCTCCTGCAGAGATGTCTCCTCCTTGCACCATAAAACCTTTGATAACTCGATGAAATGGACATCCCTGAAATACCAAATAATTAAAGTATAAATCAACTAAAAGAAGGTTTAACTTCTCTTCCCAAATGCAATAATAGATGCTATGCAAAGAAAAATTATATATTGATAGTGTCTTCAATGAGCAAGCAATGAAATTTTAAGTCTCGAGATTAGCTGAAGCCAAGCCTAAGCCTCAGTCTAAATTTCTTATAAGGCCTCATTTCTGACAATAATTAAGAAAATCAAATGCTAAGAAAAAAAAAATTTCTACAAGGAAAAGGCAACATCATCAATCAAACTTCAATCCCAAAGACAAAGCAAATAAGAAAACATAAATATAAGCGAAAATCAGACAATCCAAAGGACACAAATAAATAAACAAACACGAAAAAGTACAGTAATCAACATTTAAATTCATTTACTTCTAACAAAAGAAATGTTACCAATAGTTTAATGAAGCTATAATGACAATATCCTGTCTGCCATGTTATTTCACCCTGGTTCATGGCCAGAATCCAGAACTGATATCATATTTAAACATAGATAGTTTACACTAATTCAAAAAAAAAAAAATTAAAATGAAACAAAAAATACCCAGAAAATATTAATTTCTTTTCTCCAGGTCTCAATAGCCAAACAAAAAAATTATAAAAAAGATATAGGAAAAAACTAAAAACAAGAAATCTTTACCAAAGAAGACGATAAGAAATGCAAAATCAAAAGACTGTAATGCCCTTAATATTCTGAAAGGACCAACCACTTGCCGCGAAAAAAAAGTCAAAATTTGATAAAGGAATTTATTCAGAATCAAGAGATAAAAATCACAAGCCACTGAGCATCAAAGGACACCATCGTCTTTTCATCAAGAAAATCATGCACACATACATGAAAGAAAGATAGATACATACATAAATAATATCAATTATAGAGAAGAAGAAGAAGAAGAAGAAGCACCTTGTAATGGAGTGGAACACCAGTGTTAGGGCCAATGCCTTTCTCGCCAGTACAAAGTGCTCTGAAATTCTCAGCAGTTTTAGGAACGACGTCGTTGTAAAGCTCTACCACGATTCTCCCTTCAAGCTCTCCTCCTATGCTTATGTCCAAGTAACACCTCGGCCTGCCCATCTTTCTGTCTCTGGTCTCTGATTCTCTTTCTTTCTGTATTTATGTATGTATAAGTCTTCTAGAGACTTCTTTCTGTAACAGAAGTAAAACCCTAGAACTTCCCCTCTTAATAAATAAGTACTACTCCATATTTTATTTTTTAAAATAAAATTAATTATTAGTTAAATAAAAATAGAAAAAGGATTTGAAGAGTTGGTTTAAAGGTTTCTTCCGTTTCTCTTATATCTGCCTGCCCATTTGAGTTGTCTCTCTCCATGTTTTTCGGGACTCTGTCTTTGGTTATTTTGTTTTTTTATACGGTACTTTTTTAATTTATCCATCTGCCCCTTCTTTTATTATTATTGATAAAATGATGATAATATTAAGTATAAACAACAATCAAACTAATTACAATTAGTATTCTTTTTTTTTTTTATGAATTAATATCTTTATTTTTAGTTCAATAAAAAAAATTATTCAAAAAGATTTACTTAATGAATAATTGATATCATAAAAGAAACTATAAATACGAGGATGAAAGTATATTTTTATAAATATGATTTGACATTTATACAAAATTTCAAGCAGTGAAAAAGGTGGAAATAATCGATTTTTAGATAGGATATAGCTTAATTTGAGATAGATTGATTGATTTTAATTAAATAACCGATCTTGTTTATAAACTATTGTCTAGACGAGATTTAGAATGAAATTATTAAATTTATATTCAGAAAATTCAACATAGTTTCAAGAACTGAGCTGGTATTTTCTTCATTTCATGCACACTTGTAATGTTCATTATATTTACACACAGAGACTTATTGAGGCATTGTATGAGTTACAGCTATACATTTTCATTTATAAATAATATATTTTTGAAATTTATAAACAAAATTATTAATTTGTCCGTAACATTTGCTGGATAAGATTTCAATAATAGGTTGATATAAAAAGTTTTATATTTAGAAATATTCAATTTTTAAATATATACGTTTTATCCTTATCTTTCCATATACATATACTCTATATAGAAAAATTACTATATTTGAAAATTTGATTCTTGTTTAAAATAAGATATTTTAAAAAATAATAATAGTAATACCATTAATTATCTTTTTTCTTAAAATAATTTTTTTACTGAAAAAGGGAATTAAATGCTGTAAAAAATAACCCAAATGAGATCTGCAAAACCAAAGGATTTTTCTGGAAAATCTTTATTGTCTATCAAATATAATTAAATACTCGTTCCGTTCCGAATTTATAAACACACTTTTTATTGCATAAAAAATTAAGAAAAATTAATTATTTTAATTAGAAATATAAATTTCAATGTATTTTTTCAATTATATCCTTACTTTGATATGAGATGTACTTATTAATCTATTATTGACTTTTTTGCATCTACCAACATTAATAAACTATCTAAAGTTGGTTAATATATATTAAAAATGGCTAAACTTGGTAAATACTCACATTTTTAATTTTCAAAGTGAACATCAATAAATAATTGCATTGAAAAATGGAGAGTGATTGACAAAAATAAAAAAATTATTTTTAACCAATAATATTAAATATGAGTATAATAGAGATTTAATATATTAATTAACTTATTAAAATAATAAATTGATTATAATTTGGGATAAATATATATAAAAAAAAAGTAACTATCAATTAGAGATGGAGAGAGCGATTTAAACTTAGAATCTATTTCTTTAAGAAATTAATTTTTTATAAAAATATTAATTGCGGACGACCAAACGTCTAAAATCCCTCCACCATTAGTTTTAGAAGGAAAAAAAAAAATCCAATTCATACCATATAGAATTTTATTTGTTCTATTTAAATTAGATGAAAATATACAGTAAAATTGAAAAAATTTTTATGTACACTCAGTCTAGCACATTAGATATTGACTCATGTAATCAAATAAAGTCACATCAATAATTTGACACAGAGAATAAAGGCATTACTTTCTTTCTATAGATAATGACATTTCCTAATACCATTGAAATACATGTCATTGCCACTAAAAATGGTAGATATTTAAATTTTTGGTTCATCTTCAATAATCAAAAATAGGATATTGGATACATGTAAAATGGCCACTAAAAGAGGAACCCAAATGAGGTTATCACAAAGTGTCAACTTTAGTGGGCCCTTTTTGCTTTGTCCACGTAACAAGGGAATATTAATACACATAAATAATTTTACTACTTTGCTTTGTTTAATCCACGTCAGCTGTTTTGTTTATTTATTATGCTGTGCTTATCCTTAATCCACCTCCCTAATGGCTCCATACTGCCTTTTGACTTCAGATACATAATCTGTTTGCTAAATTTAATAAAATGTAATGTAATCAAAAATATTTTTAATATAACATTTATCTTAACAGTACATTTAATAATATTATAAAATATTCTAACTAATAAGAATGATAATATTAATTCGGTGTATATCTGATTCGAATACGATTAATCTCAAATTTGAGGGAATCCTAAAAATTTTTAATCTGCGTATAAACAAAATATACCCATCATAATACAACTGAAAGCCTATTCAAATTTGTAGAAACCGTATAGAATTGAATCATTTTGGTCATGATGGTGATAAATATGCATTCCTTTAGTGTGGACGAGCATTGCTATACGTTGTCAATAGCCAATCAATTTTTTACTCCAATTTCATATGTTCCCCGCAATCTATGGTTTTGACTTTTGACATATAGCATTCTCTTTTAACTTTGATCCTCATTAAACATATATGTAGGGAAAGGCAAAGAGTTTTAACTGTGATTAAACCTTCGAACCGGATTGAGCAATCCCCAGTAATAAGATCCGAATATTAGTGGTTTACAAAAAAATATATATATTAAAAAGGAAAAAACTTACTAAAACCAAGCAAAATCGAATCGAAACCAGCATGCTTTCCTCAATACACATAATGAATCTAATGCTCATAATTGATAAGAAAAATCTATATATAGAAAGCTCATATTAATATATGTAATGTAAATGTAAATTGGTTAATTGTATAAATTTTTGATATAAAAGAAGCAAAACATCAAGTTGTGTATCACCATAATTATTAATTTACTAATCTTTTGTAAGCTATATTTCATGTTTGACTATAGATAAATTGATTTGTCTTTTCATAATATTATTAATAACATCATAATATTAATATTAATAGTTAAAAATTAATGGAGTGAATCATGAAATTATTATCCTTCCTAATAACTACTAAAAATAACTTATAAAATTTTAATTAAATTAACTTAATTTATTAGAAAAGACAATTACAGGTGCCTACTGCTCAAATTAGGACTGCTCTCAATCATGTTAATAACAAGGGCACTGTCGCATTCAATTGGAAGTTGTGGTATGCATAGTTTATTTACACTATTTACCATATTTACGTACGCGAAAATTATATTTTATTTATTATAATGTTAATTAGATTATATTTTAATTATAACGATGTGTATAATATTGCTAAATTTAAAATATTTGTATATTCAAAATTTATATAAGATCAGATATTTAGAATTCTATCATTTTTATGTCATTTATAGAAAGAAAGAATTATTCCAAAAAAAAAAAAAAAAAAAAAAAAAAAAAAAAAAAAAAAAAAAAAAAAAAAAAAAAAAAAAAAAAAAAAAAAAAAAAAAAAAAAAAAAAAAAGAAAAAAAAGAACGAGAATTTTATATATTGAATGAGTTACATTATTTAGCTCAGTTTCTTTCTTTTGACCTTCACCTAAAAAAAAAAAAAAAAAAAAAAAAAAAAAGAACGAGAATTTATATATTGATGAGTTACATTATAGAGTGTTCTTTCTTTTGACTCACCTAACTAAAAAATTCTTGCTCCTCGTGTTAATAATTATACTTGGTTGAAAAAGCAAGTATAATTATTAACTCCCTGGTGCCATTCTCAAATGACGATGATGATGAGATGGTAATGGGTTTTAGTTAAAGACCAGATGGGCCTTGATTCGGAAGCTAACAGAGCCCAGAGCTCACGTATAATAATAAATCCTAAGTTGGGCCACGTCTTATGGGCTTCTTCTGATCACTATTGACTTGTGGCATCCTCATATTGGTGGTGGTCTGAGACAAAAGCTGCTCACCATCACATGGCATATTATTTCCACTTATATATAAAGTTATTAGTTAATACATTACTGTTTCTAATTCTTTAGTTATTAACCTGGAGATAATTCCTCCTTGTGATTTCTGTAGATAGGGTTGATTAGAATCGACGGTTGTAATTGTTTGATTTTAATTACTAAGTTATTGTATTTGGTAAAAATTTAGTTAAAACAGTGTATTATTGTTGATTAACTTTTTAAGATAATAATTAAAATTTAAATATTAATTATTGCCCAATGAAGCCTTAGCCTTGTAAAAACATTTATCACATAATATTTTTAATGTAATTTCTGACCTTATTGCGCTTCGTAACCTGCCTTCTGTCCTCTTGATAGGCTTACTTAAATACCGTCTTAATTTTAATCCCAACATTGAAACACATGTGCTGAGTAAAAAGAGATTGAAATAGTAGAACATCTTTGAATTTAATAAACAATCATTAAATATTTAAAATGAGGTTTCTATCACATATATTCATTCAGTTCCATTAAATTTGACAGTTTTTTACCTTTTTTTTTTCTATTTAAATGATATTTTTAGAAAATTAAAATATTATTAATTATTTTATTCCAACTTTATCTTTATTTAAATATCTATATTAATTTTTGTCTCAATTCAATGAGCATGAATTAAATAATAATTTAATTAATTTACTTTCTTTTTCTAAAATTGAGATTCTTCAGTCATTTTTTTTAAATTTTTATGTAAAAGTCATAAATTGTGAAATTTAACTCAAAGAGGAGATAAATCGAGGATGAGTATTAAAGTTGGAACTTTCACATTCTTATGCTATTAATCACATGCAATATATTACATTCGTTTCATAATATTTATCATACATTTAAAAAAATAATTTATTCTAAAATACTTGTCATATTTAAAATTTTAAGGAGTGATAATTTTTTTTTTCATATTTACCCTTTGTATACTTGTCATATTTAAAATTTTAAGGAGTGATAATTTTTTTTTTCATATTTACCCTTTGTATATGACCAATAATTATTATTTCAATTTAATATTTTTATTTAAAAAATTAATATTAAATTAAAAACATTTATTTAATAATTTATTATAACTTAAATAAATTTAATGATTTTTTTAGAGAACGTAAAATTTTTACTGTAAACATATAATTTTTTTAAAGAATATTAAATTTTAAATTTTTAAATGCGATAAATATTTTATATCGGATTACGACTGTCAGCTCAAATCGAAAGTGTCAGAATGAAGAGCATTAAATTATTGTTTAGCTTGGGGAATATCACTTCCAAAATTAGATTAATGGGCCAAATTCTAAAATGCCAAAGTGGCATGAGGTCCTAAATAAAATTGTCTGTTGTGGGTAATGAAGGAATGTTTCATTTAAATTACAATCTGTCATTCTGATACAGATAACAAGGAGGGAATCCAATGCAACCAAGTCAAGAAATAAATAAAAGATAACGAGGTTTGCAAAATAAAGAAACCCATTTCTCAAGAATCAACATATCCAGAACCAGAAGAACAACCATTCTTCTCAAAAGAAAAGAACAAAATAAAATAAATTCCAAAACCATGCTAAAATAATACTCCAAAAGTTAAGCTTTCAATAATTTAAGTTAGATTTTTTTTTTTTTTTAAATTGAGAGATTTTTTTTTTTTTTTTTTGAAAAGAGTTATATTGAGAGATTAACGGTTCAAAAATTACATTAGAATTAAAGTTTTCTTTATTTCTTCTCTAAATGTGGAGATTAGATTTTGTGGGTTCCAAAATGAAAATTTTGAGAGATTTTTTTTTTTTTTTTTGAAAGAGTATATTGAGAGATTAAGAGTTCAAAATTACAATTAGAATTAAAGTTTTCTTTTATTTCTTCTCTAAATTGTGGAGATTAGATTTTGTGGGTCCAAAATGAAAATTTTGAACTATTTCCCATATTCTTTCTTTTCCTTCTATTTTGCTAAATAATAAAATGATTCTCAAAAATTTTTTTTTTTTTTACAATTGAAATACATCAAACTTATTCTTTTTAAATTATTTCATTGAAATATTTTAGATTTTTTTTTTTTGAAGAGTGAAATATTTAGGTTATACTCTATTTTCCTAATTATATACATATTTATTTATTTATTTATTTTAAGTCTTAAGCCTCAATTATTAATTTATTATGACCATTATATATATGTTTCTATTTTAATAATTAAGAGAATAAAAACTTAGAAGATGATTTGTTTTTTTCGGGGTTATGCTTCTTTATGACAAGCAAATCAATGAAATTAACAGAAAACAAGAGCAAATCTAAAATTTGAACACCAAAGAAACCATTTTCACATACAAAAAACTAAAAAGAATCATTGCCCAAGAAACCCAATATAATATACCAGCAATCAAAAATCAAGAACCACTACTACTTGCATGTGATTTATGTTTACTTTGTTCTTGCTCTTCTTCTTTGATTTCTTGAGGCCCCGTTTCCTCTAATGGCTCTGCTACTGGAATATCAGCAGGTGGGGCTGGTGGTGGGTCGACCCGACCGTCAAGACAAGAAGAGCATTTTCTCTCTACCCAACCCTCAAAATCATATTGCCCATGGCCCATAATCCGACGACCCGAACAGAGACGGCCAACCATGCCGGCTAAGACTCCTAGGATGGTGATCACTGCTAGAACTGCTATAAAGGGTCCAACAGACCCATGACCCGTATGAGCTGTGTAGACTTGTTGGGTCACTTCCATGGGTGGTGGTTGCTGCTGGTCTAGTGGTGTAGACATTAAAAAATAGTTTATAGGACCCAATAAAGTTAGGGATTAGAGGGTTTTAAGGAATTCAGTTTCTGGGTTTTGTTTGTTTTGCTAGAAAATAATGGAAAAGAATTGCTGGAAATGAAAAAAAGGAGTGAGAAAGTGGAGGAGAGAAAAAGAATGTAGTGTTAAAAAGTTAAAATGAAAAAGAAAAGGAGTGAGAAAGTGTAAGCTGTCGATAAGCTTTGAGGATAGACATTATTAGGTTTTTAGTGTTTTTATTATTTTATTTGATATTTTATTTTTATGAAAAAGTTCTGGAAGAAGGAAGGAGAGGCAGAGAAAGTGAAAGTGGTGGTGAAAAAGTTTTAGAGAGGAAAGGAAAGAAGGAATGTCTGAGTTGGAAACCAAAGCCCAAGAAAAACCCTTTTCAAATTGAGAGAAGGAGAGGAGCTTTTCTTTATGACATTTTCTTCGCCTGCAAGAAGCTATGAAAAACTGCTTTGCTATTGTTTATAAATAGGAAAGCCAAAAAGGGCTTCATGAAAGTTATTTAAGCTTTTAAATAATCTGTAAAAATTTTAACTTTGTTTAGATCATATTAGATTCATTTATTAAAAGAATCTGAAAAAATTGAACTTCAACAATATTTTATTGAGCCAAATTCTTAGTATTTCACGAGTAAATTTTGACCTTATAGATAATCGGTGATCATTTATTGTTGTAACTTGATCATTCGCCGGTGATCACCGGTAACTATTCTATATAATATTCAATATTCTTATAGTCTTATAATAAAAATCTTAAATTTCACAATAAAATAGAAAATAAATTTTTTGTGGGTAAATTATTTTCCGCAACTTTAAAAGTGTTTTTAGTTTATTGCTTCTAAAAAATTAAATTGAATAGAATCCTTTTCAATTTGAGGATTTTCAAACATAGCCTAAACTTCTGAGTCCAATAGTAGCATTAATAATATGGAAACAAGCAATGCGATACAGAAGGAATCACATGTTCCCTATTTACCACACTTAGAACATGATTTGGACACAAGTTTAATAATTCTGCCATCCAAAACTGACAATTGGAGTTCTTGAGTTCTGTTTACTGTTGAAATCCTTTTTATGATACCAGAATTTTGTTGTAACCATTTTGTTTTCTAGTCAACTAAGAGTCCAAATTTATATTAAATAAACAAAAAAAAAATTAATAATTTTCGACATACACCGTTACACAACATAATTGTAAATTCACAAAAAATTTAATATTTCTTAATAGTAGTTCAGACTTAATTATAAACAATTCACAATTAAATGAAAATAAAGATTCATACGATCAAATTCCATTTAATTTGAGATTAAAGTTTGTTTTTTAACGTCAGTGCAGATTTAGTTTTGAATTGAACAAAATGAGAACAAAAAATTTATATAGAGATTGAAGTTCTTGTACCCCTTTTCAATATATAAAGAGAAATATGACTTTATATTTATGATTCGTGGTTCTTCTTCTTCTTCTTCTTTTCCTGTTATTTATTTATTTATTTATTTTTGTTCTTCTTCTCTTTGTTTGATTTGCCTCGTGTAATATTCCTGCGAAATGATATTTCAATGCTCCAAGCAGAACACCAGGCTACATAGCCAGTGAGGCCAGACAAGACAATCATCATTAACTTGTTTTCTCTAGCAACGAGGTAGTTCACTTCTCATTAGAGGTCAAAAAGCTTCAGAATTTTTCTTTTTTTTTTTTTTTTTTCTTATTTAAAAACTCAAAAAGCTAGAAATTATATCTAAAAACTTTAAGCCAATTGGTCGAAGTTTCGTTTTCCCCTACTTTTTTTCTCCCCATGTATGCTAAAGTTTGCCATTGGCTGTTATGATGGGTAGCTGTCTGCGTTCACCAGGCAAGATTAGAAATTTCACTTCTCTAAAGTCTGATAATATTTACTTTTGAACTGGAATTTTTCCTCCTCTTTCATGGCCATAGCCATAGTCAACAAGTGCCACTGCATAGTAACATCATCATTTAAAACAGGAAAAAGATAACAGGTAAAGGAGCTAAATGTTTAAGCTTCCTAGCTGGTAGCCCAGGTATATGGCCGATCTTTTATATATATATATAAAAAAAAAACGAAAGTCTCTATTTTGAATTCTTTAATTATTAAAATTTTTTTCTTAATCATTTTAATATTTGACGTATTAAGAATCATAAATTATTAATTATTTTGAGATTTCAATTATTATTAATTACATTTTAATGTGAACTTTAATTCAATACTTCTCATAATATTCAATTTAAGATGATGCAATAGTTATGCCACTCAACTATAATATATCGGTTTCAACTATTACCGTTCTTCTATGAGAAATAATCATATTATCACCATATATGAACAATTGTCTTATGTTTTTCATCTCATCATTAAGAGATTATTGGGAGCGCTCATTATATTTTTAAATGCATCATACTGATATCACACAACAGCATTCATTAAAATTTTTCTTAAAAAAAATTATGTATATAGTAAATACATCAAATTTGTCTGTTATGCTCAGAAACAATGAAGCATTATCCAGAGTATTTAAAGATTGTGAAGCATATAAAAATGCAAAACATATATATGTGCACTAAAATTTTCATGTGTAGTTTTTAATTATTAACGTTATAAATAATTATTTGGGATAAATTCTTGAATCTTTGAAACCATATTCATGTAGAATAATTTATAATCCAATTTATAGCAACTGGGATTGAACTTTGAAGCCTAATTAGGTGTCAAAGTCAAAGAAGCAGTGAATAGAGGTCAAAGACTGTGCACAAAGAATCTAATCTGAATGGCAGAGAACATCTCTTGGTGATGATGATGATGATTATTATGACAGTTCATGATGGCCTACAATAATTTAATTTGGCAAATCCAATTATTTTTGTTATTGTAATAAATAAATAAATAGAGAGGAGGACTAATGGGATTGCACAAAGTTTGGTGAGGCATCTAGAGCCCTTTCTTTATATCTTTTTGGGAATCTAAGCACTCCTTGTCTATTTCTTTTCTGAGTCTATTTCTATATATTTCATTCACCACTTAGAAAATTTTATCTTTTAGTAAAAATTTTAGTTGACAAAGCAGATTTATTTAAAAAAATATCAAAGAATGTCTATCAGGCGTGGTCTGATTGGTTTTTTCACTTGAATGAGAAGTGAGAGGTTTTAAATTTGAGTTTTCTCGGCCACAGTTATTTTTACTAATTTGGTGAGTTAAGAGAGGTCTACCTCTTATTATTGTATAAACGGTGAAGAATCAAAATAAATGATTCTAATCCCAATATTAGTTTGGATTTTTTAAGAACTCCACTAATTTTGTACAACTAAGGCTAATCATGGAGATAATTATATATCCACGTCAAAGGTTTAAGAATCTGCCAATATCAAATTTCTAGTTCTTGAAATGTGGTTTCCACATTGATATCAAACATTAATGGCCACTTAATTCCAAACCAACAACTAACTAAATTATTTACTATTAGAAAACCCTTTGTGCTATTTCACTTTAGAAACTTAAATATACTATACATAATAACAAGTTGCATAAAGACATCAAAAGCCAATTTAACTAATTAATTTACAGCCCTACAATTCTTTCTAATTTGCCCTTTTTTCCCTGTAAGAACTCCAACATTGCCCAGTTTCACCATTGATGCTGCAAAATCATTAGAGAAAAGATATGGATATGAACTATAAGAATTAACCATCGCAAGAGTTCTTGAGTCCCCCATTAAGGCTTGATCAGATTCAAGAAGGCCAGTGTTGCTCACTAGATTAGTGTAATATGAATTGTCAAATCTGTAAGCACTTGCAGAGTCAAGAGGAGCAAGATTGCTGTTTGATGTGTCTTTGTTAGGGCACATAGTTTGTAAGTTTGTAAGAAGTGAAGAATCGAGTGCAGGGTCAGGCTTTCCAGAGCCTTTGAAATCGAAGAGCCTGTTCTTGAAGGTGAAGCATTGTGCAAAACCTAAAGTGTGTGCTCCTGTTAAAGATTAAAAAAAAAAAAAAAAAAAAAAAATCAGGCTTTCCAGAGCCTTGAAATCGGAAGAGCCTGTTTCTTGAAGGTGAGCATTGTGCAAACCTAAAGTGTTTGCTCCTGTTAAGATTAAAAAAAAAAAAAAAAAAAAAAAAACAAGATATCAGTATTTATGCCAAGAATCTGAGAGATTCAATTGATAAGAAAATCATTAGCAAGAACCTGATCGAGAACAACCTACATCCTTTAAATCAAGACCATTTGAAAGTGAAATTAGCAGTGATATTTGCTAGAGATTCAAAAGGAGAAGGCAAGTTATAAAAAAAAAAAAAAAAAAAAACAAGATTATCAGTATTTATGCCAAGAATCTGAGAGATCAATTGATAAGAACATAGCAAGAACCTGAGAGAACAACTACATCCTTTAAATCAAGACCATTTGAAGTGAATTTAGCAGTGATATTTGCTAGAGATTCAAAAGGAGAAGGCAAGTTATCATTTGCTGCCTTTTCGCTTGCAGTTAATCCATCTCGCCGGCCTAATGGAACAGACCAGTAAGGCCCTCCAGACTGAACCAACCGGAAAAATTTTTAAATAGTCAGTGGTAGTTGCAGATCCATCTTGTTACATTAATGTGTATAGAGAGAGGGAGATTACCAGTAGGACAGCTTCTCTTGCTGCAAGAGCCAATATGTCAGTGCATGAAACAGTTGAAGGGCAATATCTTTCAACATCTTCTTTAATACTGTCAATTACTTCAAATCCTCTAGCTGAGTTCCTGTTTGGAAGAGCATTTTTCTCTCCTTTCATTTCATTTGTGTCATCAAGAAGTATAGATCCATCGCAACCCTATTGATGAAGCATTAACCAAGAAAATTGAATTAAATGATGAAATTGCACCCAGCATGCATTACTTGTAAACTCAAGCTAGTTAACAAAAAATCTTTGCCATAGATTTTTTCAGCCCATTAGATATGCTGTAAATGAGCCAAGCAGCTCGTAAGTCACTCAAGATTTTGCTCGAAAAAAGCTCGTTCACAAGTTTAATGAGCTGATCTAAGCTTGCTTATGGAGCTCGTTTAATGAACAAGTCAAGCTCGGGATTTGAAATGAAGCTCGCAAGTCTCATTATGGAGCTAACAAGTTTGTAAACGAACTATATATATATATGCACAGGGTATACTGCAAATGAATTGAGTTTAGATTTTTAAACAATTCAAATTCGAGCTTGACTCATTTATGGCGCTACCATCCGAATTTTAGTTTTTTTAACACAACTAATGAAAGTAATAATACTAATTAAAATAATTAATCAGAACCCTAGTTAATAAAAGAATAAATAATGAGGTAATTACATTAACGAAGCAATCATGAAAGTGCAAACGAAGGATGGATGCAGCAATCCTAGTATCATTCCTGAGAGCTGCCCAAACACCGTACTTGACCATATTTTGCAAGCGAGGACATGATCTATCATAGAAATAATAATCAAGCTGGCCATAAGCAGAAGCAAAAGGACTCAATAAGTGATGGGTTAAAGACAATATCAGAAAGAATATTGGGATAGAGGTTAAGTGTGAAAATAGTATTTTAGCCATTCGATTTGCTTTCTGAAACACTAATGACTGTTGAGCAATGTTATTATGTATGTATGGGTATTTATAGTGATTTTTGTGTAAACAAGTGAAAAATCGAAGTGATTTTATTGGTTGAGCAAAGAAAGTGGCAAAACCACTATGTCTTTTTTAAGCCTAATGGCCATAAGGCTCAAGTTTCCTCCACTCACACTCAGATACACTTTCTTATTTCTTATTGCCGTTCAAATAACAGCTTGGACGGTAAATACTCTCTCAATCCTATAAAAATAAGAATACAAGTTCGATATTTAGAAAATATACTTTATAAAAAAAATACCTCTTTGTAGTAAGAGTTTTATAGCAATAGTAATGCCAAATTGTAGTGCTTAAGCACTCACACTCGCGTACACTTTTTTATTGCCATTGGAACAATGTACTCAAGCTTGCATTAGTAATTGCATGCCTCCAATTTGTTTAGGAATAAAATGTCATGTATTAATCAATAAGGTATTATTTGAAATGATAAATGATCTTAATTTCCATAAAAATAAGAAGAAGTTTGATCCCGAACAACGTCTTTTGCTAAAAGAATACCTCGAGTTATGGCAATAGTATTATAGTGCTTAAGCACTAATGTGACAACTAAAACATTTTTTTTAGAATATTTTCCATTGAGGAAGATGAAAGAGAGTTAAGAAAAGAAAGTATTAGGTAATCAAAAAGATGTGCGTGGACATGCCATAAAACAGGAAATTAAGAAAAAGGCAAAAGGAGAATTTACGCACTAATGTGATAACTAAAACATTTTTTTAGACTATTTTCCATTGAGGAAGATGACGGAGTTGAAAAGAAGAAGAAATTATTAGGTAATAAAAAAGATGTGCATGCACGTGCCATAAAACAGGAAAAAAAAAAAAAAAAGGCAAAAAGAGGAAATGACTAGGATATCATACTATAGAGAAGCACGCCCTTTACTAATCTGTATTGCGATATTATTAGGAGTGGAAGTATAAATGTCACTGTAATTTTGGCTGAATTAAGATATTTACAACACCACTTTCCTTCCCAGCATTACATATCAAATCAAAGCAATAGTTTACTCCTCATTTTATTATTATTATTATTATTTTTTAATAATTCTCAAATGTACATGTGTTTAAACTTAGATTTTCGATATAGATTGTCACGTCTTTAGTTTTTATTTTTCTCTTTATGAGGATTTTATTAATGTATTTGAATATTTTAATGAAGATGATTCTCCCATTCTCTATATAAATGAAAAGATTGCTTTCAATTTATACATATCACACTCAATTGATACTTTTAATTAAAAAAAACTAAACTATTAACACCCAAATTAAACAAAATAAAAAAAACTTAATTTCTTTATCCAATAAAAACTTATATTGTAAAACAAAGGAATTATAAATTTTTTAAAAAAAGATTTGTTAGTATAAGATTAAAAAATATTGATTTAAAATTGGGCCCAGGAAGGAATGGGGATATGATAGGCCATGCTCAGTGCAAAAAGCTAGGCCCAGGAAACATAGGAAAGCATTTGCGGAAGAGATATCCCACATCGGAAAAGAGAAACATACGAACACAAGAGAGTTTCTATATACTAGAAGGTCGTTCGAAAGCGTCCATCATGCAGCCGCGCGGTGAGCACATCGCGAACTATTCTTTCGCCTTTTACTAAAGAATACCGTGTGCGCGTCGCTGATAGCGGCATACACCAATTTTTGGAGGTTTGACTTTGCTGTCGAGCCCCATAATTCCAGTCAAAGATTTAATTTGAATAAATACACAAATATTTGGAGGGTTTGATCTTGCTTTCGAGCCCCATAATTCCAGTCAAAGATTAAATTTGAATAAATATGTACGCAAATACATTCAAAATATTTGTATATGAACTTAGAAAATTACATTTTTTTGAGGTACCTAAAATAAAAATTGATAACAATTGAATAAAAGCTTAAATTACAAACACAAAAGCTTAGATTATGAACCCAAACAAGGAAATAGCTTAGATTACAAATCCATCATTACTGGCAACCTACCGATAGAGGGTCACCAGTTTCCTAAGGTGTTGTAACCTTCTTATAGCCTTTTTGGACTTAAAAAAACAAGAAAAAATAAAAAGAAGAAAGGAAAAGCAAAAGATGACTACTGACACAAAATCACAGGAGGCTGTTAGTTATCTAACATTTTGAATCATAGGCAATCACAATTTTTATTAATCTGTGATGAAATTTTTATGGATAAATTTTACTGCAAAAAGGCAAATAAATATTCAAGCCTGGCCTGCCAAATTGTTGAAGCAGTTGGAGAGCGGGAAGAGGGAGAGAGAGAGAGAGAGAGAGAGAGGGAGATGTATCCCTCAAATTCATTATTGGAAATGTTTATACAAATTATATCCAACCCAGAACAACACGGACCATCAAAAATGTCATGCAAGGAAAAAAATATTGCAATCCCCGCATTGGTTGTCACAAGACACACCAAACTGATACTATACAATCTTAAAATTATTAAGAAACATCCATAATGCCTAAAAGAACTCAAAATCATATAACATGCCAAAACTTATTGGCTCCCATAACCAATTCTTGCTTCTCTAATTGCTTTCCAAAACCTCCAGTAGCTTCATAATAACTAATCCACTCAGTACTTAACTAATTCATCAAAATCAAAAAAATAAATACCCTTTTTATTCCAAAATTGTACTAGCCAGAGCTGGAGTTCCTAGCGGCTTTCCACGACCCATGGTGAAACCCCTAGTCCCATCAGGCATTCTTGGACCCCTTGAGGTATGTTTTGCAGATGCTTCACATTGGAGAGAGCAAACAGATTGTGAAGGCGGGGCAAGCAGCCCTCGCCCACCATGGCTTTGACCGCGTCCTCTCACCTTGCCACGAGTTCTTGCCCATCCTTTCTTCAGTGCTCCTGAATTTTCTTCCACCTAAATAAATTCATCATGTGAGATCAGAACATTAATGCCATATTATTTGCATAACGTCACATAAATGTATGAGAAGTAGACAATCATATACACAAAGCGGAGTCGCTTACATTACTCTCATTGACCGAATCTGCATTGTTTGTCGGAGAAGAATCTTCATTTGATTCAGGAACTGGTAATTCTTCATCATCCAAAAGGCCATCAAATTCAGACTTTCTGTTCTTGAGAACAGATTTTGGCTGGACAAGTTCACATTTAAAAACCTACATTAAACAAAAGACTATATGAAGAAGATATTGGAAATCATAAGCTTCGTTTAGGCATACTGAGCATCTGAGAAGCACCCTGACTCGAAGCCCTTTTCTCCAATTCCTCTCATCATTCAACTTTTCAACCTGGTGAAGTAACAAAATCTCATTTTCATTGAAAAGAGAGAAAAAAAGAGAAACTTACATCATAACATATTAACAGTCTGAACTTAACGTACCGCTTTCTCTGCTGTTTCTGGACTCTCAAACTCCACCAGTGCATGCAGCTTTATGCCAAAAGCAAAATGCACATGCACACGCAAACACAGAGTTCATAAGAAAATCTTCCAAATAGAGTCTTCATTCAAAACCAAAACATGCTTAGATTCATGATTACCTTGTTGCTCATGAAGAAATCGCTCTTAGTGCGTGAAGAATTGGATTCTTGGGGATGACATATTCTGATGGTTCTTACACTGATTATAGAAAGAAATTATATAATATAAAACAAAAATTACCTGTTTTATAATTTTTTTTTCTGAGAAAATGTGCTAATATACTTCGACAGAGAAACATAGAGCAATAGATTTTAACCTTCCAACAACACTAAATATTTTCTCTAGGTTTTGATGGGAGTGATCTTCAGGCAAATTCTCAACCACAACAGTACGAGACTGCAAAATGAAAAGAGCTTTAAATCAGCATTGGCAAAAAAAGGTTTTCATTCAAATCAGCATTTTCAAATCTTTATATAAAAAAGAAAGTCACCTGCAAGTCTTCTCTGTCTTTCTCAGTAAAAGGGATTTTACGTTTAACTTTCTTGCCATCTTCACTTACAACCTTAAACCAACACAACAAAAATTTGCAATGTTTAGAGACAGCTGATGATCAGTCTAAATTTTGCAGTTCTTTTGTTTCTATCAATGATAACAAAGAGATTGTGTGATTTTAAGATGAGGACTCACAAGTTTTAATGAGGACTGAAGTGCTTGGGCGAGCAAATGGTTGTTGTTAACAAGAGACTTCATTTTCTTTGTGGAAGCAATCACCGATATTGGTACTGTGGTAGTAGAGAGAAAAATTTTAAGTGAACTCTATCTAAAATCTCAAGGACAATTAAGTGCAATGACAATGATTTACAGGTTCATAAAACATTAAAAAAAAAAAAAAAACAACGCTCCTCAATAATCCTTACCATAACCTTCAGGATCTTTACTTATGTGTTTTGACATGGATTCATTTGCAAGAAGACTCATGTCACTGAACTGATACTCCACCTGTTTATACACAAACAATAAGCGTAGGTATAATTTCAAGCCTATTTACAGATAATGTCCTTAAATTTTGTAGGTATATAAGTTTAGACAGACGATAACATCTGAGTCTTTGAGGATATATGTTCATGCTTAATGTGCAAATAAAAGGAAGAAATATAAATTCATAATGTTGTGCAGCAAGAAAAAAAAATTACAGGAAACATTTGATAGGAAAATCACAAAGAAGCATAAGATGTGAAAAACAAGGCCTTGGCAAGTTCGAATGGATAAGAGGCTTCCAAAAGATTGTTAGATTAAAAAGGAAAAATGTTATTTCCCCAACACTAGATAATCGCAGTTGATAGATACAAATAAATGCCTATATGTGTAATTAGTTGAATGTTGATCTAGGAAATTTTCTACTTACAATCCCTTTCCATACCCTTATCACTTTTTGCCAAACAGATTATCAGATAATATTTTTGCTTGATCTAAATGAATATTTCTTTTCGATCAACAAAAGGCAAACCATGATGTTGTAAAGAGACAAAGACAATCCAATATATCTTAATCCTACAAGGAATTTGATCCATAAACAATCTTTTTTCACATTCCAATTAACATAGTTGAGTACCTCTCTTGTAATTTCCCGTGTTCTGATTATGTTAACATAAATTTGCCAATAAATGTTAGAAAAATTCAAATCAAAATCAATCTTATCTCTAGGATTATACCCTACTATTTCATTATTCAAGAGAGAACCACATTCAAAGGCTATAACAGAAGGGCTAAAAACCAAAATTAGGTTACAAAATTTACAAACTTATGGTTAATAAAATAAACACAAAAATGAGGGCCAAAAAAATGTTGAAATGCAAAAAAGGACCTGTTTGAGGATCTTTTGGCGAAGATCATCAGTAAGAAGAGTAGTCTTGTTAGAGGAATTGGGCAAAGCAAGATTTGGATTAGAGATCAAATAGGCATGTGGGTCTTGTTCCCCGAGAAAGAACCAATCAGACCCAGTAGTGGCACCAAGATAATGGAAACAAGGATAAAAATAACCAGAAATAGGCATCTGGGTCTGGGCGGCAGCGGCAGCGGCGGCGGGAGAGGCAGCGGGGCTTGGAGAATGCGATCTAGGGACAAATTCAGGTGCTTGCGCATTGAATTTGAAGGGCGCACTATTACTAGCACTGCTACTACTACTAATACTATCACTTGTTGGTGTTGATTTAGGTTTTGATGTTTCTTTGATTTCAATTTGTTGATGAAGATGAGGAGGAGCAATTATGGTTTCTTGTTCCGCTTCATCTTGTTCTTGTTCAATCTTTCTCACAGGCTGTGCTTGAGCCATAATTTTTAAAGAAAAGTTTTTATTTGTTGTTTTGATTTCTCTCTATCTCTATCTCTCCCTCTCCCTCTGCCTCTTCTCTCTCTATCTGTGTTTTGTATCTTGTAAAACTCTTTCTCTCTCCGTTCCTGAACTTTAGTAACTGTATGGAGATATTGAATCCTAATTTCGCGCCTAAATTCAGATTTTTTTTATTTTTTTAATTCTTTTATTACACGAGACCGTTACTCCTGGGTTTGACCGGTTATTTGAGGTTTGGATTTTTCCCATTTGCCACTCTTTGCACTTTTCTCTCTCTTTCTCCCCCTTCCCACAAAATTGGGTCCACAACATCATTATTTAGTTTCTGTTCAATAAATTTTTTTTCTTTTATTTTAAATTTTAAAATAAAATTTTTTTGAGGAATTAAATTTTAAAATAATTAATTTTATATTACAATGCCGGTTGATGCAATGAGATTGGTCTTCTCATTTTACATGCAGGGTGTGAGGTCTCAGGTTCGAGATCTCTCGATCACAAGAGGTTCTTTCCCAATTTGGTGAGTTAAATGAAATGTTACTATTATTATATAGTTCACAATATTTTTTCAGTCCGTTGAACCGTCTAATGAATTTTATAATTTTCAAATGAAAAGGAGGTGGAGGGAGTTAAATTTTGAATCATTTTATTTTTCATGCATCACAATATGCATTCAAGTATTAAGTTAATAGTTTCATCCTAACTTATCATGATTTTAAATTCACATGAAAATGGGTTGTAAAATAGAAAATATATTTTTTAATAATTTTTAAAAAATAATTTAGTGCATTCAATTTATGTGCAAATAATCCACCTGCATTAATATTTAAGGCAGTGATGTGCTTATACATCATGCAAAATGTTTATTTTTATTATTATTCTGTATTATTTTTAGGAAATTTAAATAATAATGTTTGTTTTATTATTGTATTTCAAAGTCTTGAGTATGAAGTTTAATTATTTGTTACTAAAAAAACGGCATTTTGCGACCGACAAATCGATTGCAAAATGCCAAAAAGTCGGTCTCAAAAATCGGTCGCAAATCGGCGATTTTTTTGTATTTTTAGAAATTTAAATAATTAATGTTTGTTTTTATTATTGTATTTCAAGTCTTGAGTATGGAAAGTTTTAATTATTTGGTTTACTAAAAAAACGGCATTTTGCGACCAAAAACGGCATTTTGCGACCGACAAATCGATTGCAAAATGCCAAAAAGTCGGTCTCAAAAATCGGTCGCAAATCGGCGATTTTTTTGTAGTGTGTGTTTCCTATTGAATTTTAATGCTGTTAAAAATCTATAGTTTATGTACAGAGTTAAAATGTATAAATAAATGCTTTGTCATGTTATCTTATTATGTCCATATAAATCTCAAAGTAAATAGAAATATAGGAAAAAGAAGCATTAAAAATATTAAGAACTTAAAACTTATAGACTATCGGGAAAAATAATATTGAATATTTTATTACTTAAAAAGTAATATTAATTATATTATATATATATATATATATCATTGAATAATAATAACCTCAGTAAAAAAATAATTTTTGAAAATTATTTTAAATTTTAGAAATTTTATCTATGCTAAAAAAATAAATAAAAATTTAAAGGGAAAAAAGAAAGAAATTCAAGGTTAAGCAAAACAAAAATCAAAGGTCAATGGAAATTTAAATTTTTTTTAGTATATATAATTCAGTATTTTCATTGAATTAATTTAAATTATAATCAAATTATATTTATGGATTTTTTTTAGCGGATTTCCATTTTCATTCGTCCCTACAACTATAACCAAAAAAAAAAAAAAAAAAAAAGCATTTAAAAAAAAAAAAAAAAAAAAGCATTAAAATTTTTGTTCCATTCCATATAGACATATATTAAACAAAAAAATAAAAATTCATATTTCAATTTTCATTCCATTCTATTCTTAGGGCTATAAACGAGACAAGCTGCTCATAAGCTATTTAAAACTCGATTCTGAAAAAGCTTGCTCGAGCTCGTTTGATAAACCTATCAAACCGAGCTCAAGTTTAAGTCATTAGCTTGCAAGCTGCTCACAAGCCAGCTCTATCGTGCCAAAAGCTCTCGAGTTAGCTTGATATGCCAAAATTAATTAAAATCTACGTTAAAACAATGCCTTTGGTTTTAATAGATTTTGAGCTAAAAGTTGGCTCATTTATGATTATCGAGCTCGAACTCAGATTTCTGAACTCACCAAAGCTGGGCTGACTTGTTTATAGCCCTACAATCCGCTATTCACAGCTCACTCCAAACCTTTATTTCCAATACTTGTGAAAATGGAGAGTTGAAAAGGCCTAGTGGGTTCATACAATGACTTTGATCCAATGTGAGCCAACTCTCCATATTAGAGGGCTTAAGAAGCTTGAAGCTCAAATATAACATATTAGGCTTCAAGTGGTCAAATTATTTTATGTGGGTTATCAAAAATTGGAATTGGGTTTCAAGCCCAAAAGTGAAGATTTAGGAGCATTTTATAATTGTCTTTTTCTTCTTTCCCTCATGCTGAATTTTTTTATCATTTAAAACACACGCCTGCCAGAAAATGTGAAGCTAACAATTACTCTACAATGGAGATATACTCATTCCAAATAAGATTTTGAAACACCATGCTTTGTCCAATTCATCATCAATGGCAAAGTTAAAACAAGAAAATCATAATAATAATAATAATAATAAAAGATCAGTCAAAAATTTTATGAAACTGGAGACACTGTCATTAGTAATAATCATAATCTTCTAGATAATTTTCACCATTCATTGTAGTTAAATGGGTAAAAAAAAAAAAAAAAAAAGCTCATTTTAGGTTAAATAGAGAGCATAATTGATATAAAAACAATGCTTAAAATAGAAAGTGGAAAAAGTACCAATATACTCATATTGTCTGCCTTTTCTTATGATCACAATTCACCTTTCTTGAGAGCTTTCTAAAAATTAGCAAGAGTTATTTTTATTTATTGTTTCCTTCATCTATTTAATTGGATTAATGCTACACAATATAAATACAACCCTCTGCTAAAAAAAAAAAAAAAAAAAAACAACCAATAAATTTTGATTTTAAAAAAAAAAAAAAAAAAAATCCAAACCAACCAATAAATTTTGATTTAATGGTATTAATTAATAGTCTTAAGAGGATAGTATAATTAATAAAAAAAATAGCAAACAAGTGATCACTATAATAAATTTTAATTTAAACATTTTTCAATATTTTGACACTAAAAAAAAAAAAAAAGAATTGCATTTTTCAATAACCTTTTAAATAAGGTGTTGGTTGGGCTTTTTGCCAAATAATATATTTAATTTTTTGATAGCTTTCTTCCATTTTAAAGTTTCCTAATAATAAAAGACCTATGAAGAGGGATCATCATCTCTGGAAGGAATCTTCAATAGGAATATTGTTCCTTAAGTGGGACCAATTAATTGCTGCCATGTGGGTAGCTTAGCTGCTATTCTGCACATATTCCATTCTCTATCTTCTATTAAAAGAAACAAAATAGTCCCTTGGATTTCAAAATCTAATCAAGGTAATCAATCAATTAATTAATTAATTAATTAATTAAGTTTCTTAACCTTATTTAGAAGGACTAATCAATGAGAGGTTCCATCATTTTCACTCTTTCAGTAAACAATTTCAAATACCATTTTTAAAGTTACCTGATCAATGTGGGCTCCTTCATTATATATCTTGTCTGTAAGATTCTCTCTATTATTTTGTTTCAGAGAGTGACTGTTTTGTCATGCATGTATAGATATAGCAACTGATTGTGTTTTTGTTATTTATTTCAAATTTTTATTTTTTTAACAATAATAATTAGTGGGATACTACTGGGTTAGGTGAAAGGATAAAATTAACAAAAGAAAAAAAAATTATTGATTTTTAACAACTGTTCACACAAAATATCGAATCTAAGACCTTTGAAAAAATTATGTAATTAGCTGGAGAAGTGATTTAAATGGTAAAATACGTTAAAATTTACGAAAAAACTTTACAATGTAGGCGTAAACCGTGAAATTCGGTGAACTAAATTTAGAAGAACAGTAAGAGCAAGTGATTATTTGTATAATCTTACCAATTTTTATTAATAAAGACAATCTTATTCCAGAGTAATTTGAGATTGTCCACAATCAGAGTCACAAGAAAGAATATGAAGAAATATAAACCCTCCAAAATATTCTCACAAGGCAAGTCTGGATCCTGAATTGTCTTATTGGACAAGAATAACCATTTCTTTTAAGGAATTTTTATTCTTATCTTATAAAAAATAATAGTTCTCACTATGTATCATGGAGCTTAAAATACACCAACAATCCCAAAGTGGTAATAATTTTGACTATAGAGATTTAGAAAGAGACAACTTTGGATCCCATATGTCTAAATCTTGAGCAAAATGACAAAATTATATAGTAGAATGTGATAACACATCATCAGTATAATAAGTTAAAATCACAATTTAAGAAAAATAAAATACTTATTTTACTCACAAATATAAGACATTTAAAATTTTTTACAGCAGACAAATCAAGATATAGTCTAATGATAAGTGTATATACGGTTTAGTAATAAATCTAAGTTTGAATCATTTCTTCCCTAATACTAAAAAAAAGAAAGAAAATATATATCGATTAAGCAAACATATAGTTTAAAGTTTATGTATAGTAATTAAGGAAACAATTAATTTTCTATAATAAACCGTTCTTTAATTCATTAAATTACTATTTATCTCATATCATCAATTAAATTAAAAATAGTTAATGACTTAATGTGTCTAAATTTAAAAAAAAAAAATTCATTAATCACTTCTTAATATTTTCAAAGCACAGGTAGAGAAAGTAGTCAATGGTGGATGTTCGATTTTGCCTATTTCACAGGACATCCTAATTTGGATGCTTTTATAAAGATTCACGAGAATAATAATTATTATGCAACCGTAAAAGATGTTATATCCCGCTCGGCTAGAACCCATACTGCTGAGTTTTACAGCCATAAAGGATGGGATATCTGGCTTGGCTAGAAGCCCACACTACGGGGCTTCGCTTGGATGCTTTTATCTATTAGTAAAAAATTAATTAAAACTGAAAAATAAAAATAAAAAGACTGCCTATTTCTGCAATATTTTTCTATAGAAAAAGGAAATATGATTCCCATAAATAATAATAATAATAATAATAATAATAATAAAGGAAAAGATATGACTTGAAAATTCTTGAAGACCAATTAAAAACGAAAGGGACTATCAACATTGAAAATGAAATATTCCTAATTTCCAATTATAAATCCTTATGGAGACGGCAAAAAAACTACAAAAGACTAGGAATCTTACAATAATTACAGGTGGAAAGTTTTTGGCTTTCCTTCCAACCAGATGGAGAATTTTCTTATTTTATGGTTTTCCTCATCAGAAATCTACCAAATTTCTTCTTTTCTCCTAAAGCAAGTCCAAAAGAAGAATTTTAAGCAAGTCTTCAAGCAAACTAGAGTTTGCTTGAACTAGTGCTCCAAGAAATCCTTTTGATCTAAATCCATTTCTTTAAATTAAATTTCAAGAAAGGGTATTCAATTCCAATGAAGAATTCAGTAATTGACAAAGAAAAGTTTAGCAAACAGGAGTTCTAATAATTAATGACACTGGAAAAAGCTTCAAGGGCTGAGAATAAGTACTTCTTTGTATCGTTCCATGCAAAGATGGACGTTAGAATGCTTATATCAATTCCGAGATAATACAAAAACTCAATTTCAAGACAGATGGAAGCTAATCCTGCAAAATTTCACAGCCTCTCCACTCTCAATATCCCTCTCCATTATATAAAAACTTTTAGTATTATTTTTCTTTTCCTTTTTAACTCATATAATCCTCCCATGTATAGTTTTATCTGCAAAATTCTTGGTGAATAGATACACTCTTCTATACATCATCTTTTCCTGATCTGTGAATATGACTCTTCCAGCTATAGCCTTCAGATTTGGCATCCTCGTCGTCTTCCATGCTATCACCTCCTGTAGTAGAGGTTCCTCCAGTGTTTCCTGCCAACTGGAGGGGACCCTGAGGAGATCCAGACTGCGAACTGGTAGCCTTTGATGAGTCGCCATATTGATCTTGGGACACCCATAAACCCCCCAAAACAACTAAAGATTGGTTTGCAGGGGCAGCTGTAGCTGTTGGCATTCTTCGTGTATGTAGTCTGTATTTCTGTAATGGCAACAACGGTCTTCCATCAAACTCCAGAATTTCTCATAAGTAAAAAAAAAAAAGAAAAAAAAAAGAAAAAAAAAGGGAATTGCTTAAGCAATTTAAGCATTTTCTTTATTCTTTCTGATATCAAACAAAGGGATGCAATGAAAAATTGGTAACTCACTTGTAAATGACTCTTCACTTCATCATTTGTCAAGCCATCAACTTGCATTAGTTCTCTAATCTGCTTTGGAGTGGCAGCTGCAGAAGATGTCCATAAAATTCAAATTAGATCTTAAAAAAATATAGTCAAAGTGCAAAAAATTGAGACAGCTAATAAGCCCTAAAAGATCAATCAATTCTACTTTCAGACTTGGATCAGATTCATTAATATTTCCCATTCCAATCACTTATCTAATCTCTAATTCCTTGTTTCTAACCAAATTAGAAATAATATTGCAAACTTTATCAGCTTATATCCAAATCTTCAAACCATACACCTAGCTTTATAACTAGACTTGGATTAAACCACAAAAAAGCCATCAGCATTTTGCACATTGCGTCCATTAATTTTGTAATTAAGCAAATCTATGCAATTCTACACTATACAGTATCTTTATCTCTCATACTGAAGGACATAAAAGTTTCATATGAAATGAAATTTAGTATCATGTGCTAACCTTGAGAGCCTCCAAGTTGCTGTAAAGCATTGACAAACCGGCGATGCAACTCTGGGGACCAACACCTTCTCTGCTTCCTAGCAGTTTGTTGCTGAGATGGCTGTAGTCCATTTCGTAAATTTAATTGAGGATTAGGGGCAGAAGAAGAAACTGCTCTACTACAACTGGTTCTTGAACCTGTAGAGACAGATTCTTCCCTCAAGTTCTTGATTCCAGGAGTTAAAAGAGAAAGACCAGGAATCGGCAATTCCTCACTATTCTGATTATGATTCTTATTACTGTCTTCCTTTCTTGACAAACCAGTGTAGGTCTTAAATGGCATAAATGCTCTTGCTGCATTTCTGCTTTTACATGCTTGGAATGTGTCCTCATTTGCATACTGATTTCCTTTCTTTGTTGACTGTTCAAACAAAACAATAAACAGCAAAACAAATAGACAGATCAATTTCCATTTCTTTCCTCTTTTTAAAGATTTTTCAATTTGGGAACACATCGTACAAACTCAAATAAACTACTTCAGTTAATTTTTTTTCTTTATTTGGTTGTTCTGTAATAGTTACCTTATATTCTAGTTTGAGATTTTGTTTTGGATCAAAGATGTAGTCAGTAGAGGAATGTTCATTACTGTTCCATAACTGAACAGAGCTCATCCAATTTTTCTTATCTTTATAGTCTTTTTCCTTTTTGATTGGACTTTCTTCTTCTTCCTCCTCCTCCTCCTCATCACTCTTCTTCAATGGAATGAATTCTTCTAAAACTGGTCTATTATTTGATGTTGTACATTGCATTGACTCTGTCTTCAAAAATAGAATTGCTGCAACATAACAGTAAATAAACAGCCAAAGATAAGCATCATCAACAAGAATCATAACAAGTCGATTGATCAAAATTATCAAAATCAGAAAAAAAAAAAAAAAAAGCAAAAATCCCATTTCGCATACTTTCTCCATTCACAAAAGTAAGATGAAAACAACCAAAATTCATCAAAATCTCAAAAGCCACCGATCAAAAACATTCAAAAAATCATTTAAAAAAAAAGAATGAGATAAGTATTGTGATAAATATAAATTCAGGAGACAAAAACCAACCATCATTTAGGAGGAGCATGCAAAGGGGAAGCTCGCGTTTAAACGCATCGATCTTCCTCATTTCCTCTTCCAATCCCTTGACAAAACCATCAAGTTTCGAAACCTTTTCCGAAACGTCTCCGATCATCGAAACCTCCTTGAGAAAATCACTGATCGTTTTGGGCACATAAGTTGGCCTAAAATCCAAGCTGAGCTCAGGTGGAATCGAACCCATTTCTTATATATATGTATCTTAGATTTTCTCTCCCTTTTCCTTTCCTTTTCCTTCGTTTCCTTTCTTTGTTTCTTTCTTTGTGGGTTCTTCGCTAATGGATGCAAGTGTGAAATGAAACAAGGAAGAGATAGAGAAATGGCGAGATCTGCATTTATAGAGAGAATATATATATATATACATATATATGTATATGAAGTGTGAGAGAGAAGAAGTGTTATTTTTTTTCTCTTTTTCTTTTTTTCTTTTGAAAATCAAAATTAAGAGAGAGTAGAAAGGAAAATACTAAGCAACGCGAACGCGAAGATTCTGTTTTTGGGTTTTTCGGGTTATAAATTCTATTTCGCGTCGTCGCATATTTTATCTATAATTTTAATTTCACCTATTGCTGAGTTGACTCACCCTCCACACGGTTTAACTCGGATTTTTTTTTAATATATTTTTGTAAAAAAGTTTAATTGGGACTTTAACTCTCTATTATTAATGAAATGTTATTTAATTTCCTTTTCCCCTTTTCGTTAACTAAAATAATTTGAAAATTTTCTATTTTATTTAAAATTATATGCTATCGAAAATAATAGTTGATTTTTATTTTATTTTTATATTATATATTATTTTCGAATCTCACTAATGTGATATTCTTTTCCAACGCCGAAAAGAAAAAATAATAAATTTTAAGAGAATCATACTGATCTGAATTTTTATTAATTTATTTTCTTCTGTACTAACTAATTTTCATTAAAAAATAGATAAAAGGTCTAAGAAAGATTTTATAAAAAGAATCAGCTTACAAGTTAATAATCTATAAATCAAAATTTAAAAAGAAAATCCAATGTTTTCAACAGTAATTTGCAATATTTAGAGTTACTAAATTTTTTAGCTTTGAAAAAGTGACGTATAAATGCAAAATTTAAGTTTCCTGATTGAAACAGCTTTGTCAAATTCGAGACTGAGTTGAGCAAATTGGAATCTCCTGTGTGTCGTACTCGTACACCCTTTCTTTTTATTTATTTATTTATTTTAAATTGTTTTGGCCTTTTGGATCTCGAAAGGTTTTATTTGGTTAGAATAGAAAATGAAGAGGAATTTCAGACTTTCGATTGATAAGTCAAGTCATAAACCATAAGTTGTATTCACACAGTAAAATTATTATCATCTTGTAGTTTTATGAAAATTATCTCACATTAAACTTGAATTTTAATTAACTTTCCCATCTCTTAATTAAGATATTAAATTTATTATTTGTATATTAAGAGTCTGTTCCGCAAATTTGACTGTATTGATAGCTATTAGCTTATTAATATTTAACTCTCAGCTGTTTAAGTAGTTTTTTTGTAAAACACTAAAAATTAAACGTTACGAGTTAATTTTTTTATAAAACGCTATATTAACCATTTTTTTACAAAACGCTATATTAACCGTTTTTTTACAAAACGTTATATTAACCTCTAAAAATTGCTTAAAAAGCTATTGTCGAAAACGGCCTAAGTGAGTTCCCAAATCTCTTCTAATCAAAAATAACAAATATATATATAAAAAGTGTGGACTATCTTCTTGCTTTCTATAATAATGTGAAAAATATAATTTCAACTCGTCTAGCTTCCAATCAACTAAAAAAAAAAAATTCGACTTAATATTATGTGTGAAATTTTATGATTTATATATTATATTATTTAACACAATTATAATGGAGATTATTCGAAATTAAATGTTACTACAAGCAATTTATAAATGATTTTTTTCTCCTTTAATAATCATATTGGACCTTTTAATTTGAAGAAATTATTAAAATAAATTTAGGGAAAAAATAGTTGAATTCTGGGTTGCATTTGAATTTTCTAGATAAGAATGCCCATAGGGTATCAATTAATGCAAATGTTAGTAGTTCAAAGAAATATATAGTTATTAGGGAGATGCATTTTGCTAAGAGGTTAAAAATCGTTAATGCTTTACGGTATGCGAGAAATTAAAACCTCCTGATTATTAAAAAAAAGAGATATATAATTGTTATAACATTAAATATATAAAGTCTTTTTTTTTTTTTTTCTCCCCTTTGAGAAGGCTTACACCATATGTTTAAATGTGATGAATGATTATTCACCAACGTGGAATTTGTGCTAATCTACATCAAATCACTTTTTATCTAGGAATAAAAACTACCCCTCAAGAAGATGAAGTACTCTTTTTTGCACTTTTAATGCAAAACCTTTTCAATTAAAAGTTGCAAAAACAAAAGAGTGGTCCAACCATAAACCATCAAGCACCAAAATGTAAAAACAAAAAGTAAAATTAATAAGGTGAGATTTCTCTCTCTCTTTTTTTTTTTTTTTTTTTTTTTTTTTTTTTTTTTTTTTTGTATTTATAAGATTGGCCTTGACATAAAGGACTTCAACGCCTGTTAGACCTTTGTTAACATATATAATATAAGCCTTGGCAGTGTGACAGTTTTTTTTTTTTTTTTTTTTTTTTTTTTTTTTTTGTATTATAAGATTGGCCTTACATAAGAATCACCTTAGATTTTACTTTTATATTAATGTAATTTTAAATTTAATAGCTCTTATATAAGTTTAATTTTATTAGAAATAAATTCATTATTTTTATTAATGATAAAATTTAAACCATTTAATTTTATTTCAAAAAGTATCATTTAAATTTGTAAATTTTTTTTTTTAATCAAACAATAGACTTGGAATTTTGTGGGTATTATAGTTTATGAATTTTTGAAATTCATAAATTTACATTCTGCCAATTTAAATGACCAAAAAGTCATGCTTTAAAATCAATATGATGAATTAAAATTTTGTTATCTTTTATAAAGAATAAAAGTGGTGAAAACACTCTCTTACTTGTCAATAATTTTAGTCTTAACATTTTGAATTAGACAAGTTAAAAAAGAAAAAAAGAAAATTCTTGAGACAGTCAAATTGACTTTCCCTAATGTTGTTATTATTATATTTGATATCAAATCTTAGATTAAAGTAAGAAAATGGGCTTTACAGTCAAATAAAGGGGAATTATTATAATTTTTAAAAAAAAAATCCCTTTTTCTAATGTTTCTTTGTGGTCTAAGACAAGAATCATTCATTTCCTTTAAGGGAACAAGAGAAGGCCACCAAGGTAGAATGTGGAGGCAAGGCTTTGACCAATATGATCCTAAAACTTGCAAAAATTAATAATTTTTTAACCACATTTTTTTTTATCTTAACCACTTTTCTATCTCTAATTTATTTTCTTATTACACTAATAAAT